>QUOH01000030.1:1324374-1934374 GCA_010416925.1 Polistes metricus | reverse complement strand
ATTTCACCATAACTAATTGCAATATTACTATCATCATATTTATTATTATTATTATTCTTATTAGTTGTTTTATTGTTAATTAATAATATTCTTTTCTCATTCTAATACGCAATTAGATTTAATTTAACAAATTTTGATAATTAAAAATGTGATTTAAAAATAAAGAAAGAAAAAATAAATAAAGGGTGAATTTAATTTAAATAATAAAATTGTATGTAATAATATTATAAATGTTACATTATTATTTAAAGTGAAGATTTAATACAGCAACAACATCATTATCATCATCATCATCGGTTCATGGATGATTCGAAGCATGAGTTTGTTCCTTTTCACGGTACTTCGTTCGTGTTGTGGATATTAAAGTACCGTTTCCACATCGTGATGCTTCAACGAACACGTTAACGTTCTACTGTGTATATATGTATATATATACATGTGTATGTGTATATATATATATTTCTTCTTTACAATTGTATATTACGGTATATAGAGCGAAGAAACGAGAAAAACGATTCGTTGAGTTGACGTGGATGACCATCTTCAAAGAATACACGAACATATATATCTAAATACATACACACAAACAAACGTATATCTAACTTTTGAACAGTAGTTTATAAACATCTATATATACGTATATAAATATATATGTATATATATTCTATCAGAGTAATTTATTTTTTAAGTAATTGTTTAATTATTAATTAATAAGAATTTAATATATATATATATATTGTAATATTTATATAATTAAAATTGTATAATATATATACTATATATATATATTAATTTACTATTAATAGTAACTTATTTATTATTAATAATAAATATTAATATAATAAATATAGTAAGATAGTAATATTTATTATTAAAGTATAATAATTTACTATTAATAGAATTTACTATTATATTATTATTTAATTAACAAATTACTATTAATATAGAAAATATAAATTAAAATATAAATCATATCTAACACATACTATTATATTATTATTTAATTCACAAATTACTATTAATATAGAAAATATAAAATAAAACATATGTCATATCTATATATTATATTGTAATTGTATATTTATAGTGTATGTATATATTATATAATTTTTATTATTAATTTAGAAAATATAAATGAAAATATAAATCATATCTAACACATACTATTATATTACTATTTCATTCACAAATTACTATTAATATAGAAAATATAAATTAAAATAGAAATCATATCTAACACATATTATTATATTACTATTTCATTCACAAATTACTATTAATATAGAAAATATAAAATAAAACATATGTCATATCTATATATTATATTGTAATTGTATATTTATAGTATATATATTATATATTTTTTATTATTAATTTAGAAAATATAAATGAAAATATAAATCATATCTAACACATACTATTACATCACTATTTCATTCACAAATTACTATTAATATATAAATAATTATATATTTAAATCTCTTATATCATATATCAATCACTATAAACAATTATTCAATTTAACATTTGATTCTTTTAATTCTGATTCTTAATTTTCATGTTCTTCAATATTTCTTTTTCTCTATTTTATTAGATAAAACCTTTAAATTGATGAAAATATTTTCTTTTAGTTAGATCCGATGCTTATCTCTTAACTGTTCGTTGATTTTATCACTTTTTTTCGCTTATCTTTATCGAGTTATAGCTATAGAAAGAAAAAGAACAAGAAAACAGATATATCTTCAAAGAAGAGACAACGGATACCAACGATTAACTTTCTATGTGTGAGTTTAATCGATAACATTTATGTGTATCTTAGTATTCGTAGAAGATATTTATCTGATTACGTCACGAATAAATCGAATTTACGTTTAGAAAAATGATAATTCTACGATCTTCTATCTTTTATGATACTTTAGAAAACTTTTATCTTTTATAATACATTTATCCCATTTTTCTAACCTCAAAACTTTCTATACCCCCCTGAATCCCATTCGCCCCGTTCAACCAATGGAAGTATGTAAGCATTGACCTGATTTTCTGCTTGAGATAAACGATCGAAGATTGTTCCATGAACCATGGAAAAAGAAAACAAGGAAAAAAAAAAAAGAAAAAAGAGAAAAAGCTTTTCATTTTCTCGAACTTCTGTTCTTTGTTTTTTTTTTGGTTTTTTTATTTCGTTTGCACGGAGTCCTCCTCTTGTACATCGTGGTAATCCTTCTATCCCTTTCTTTACTTTTTTTTTTGTTTCTTTTCTTTTTTCTACCAGGTTTTTCGTTATTCTTCTTTCTATTTTCTTTCTTTTTTCTTTTTCCAATACAAAAAGCACGAGTTTCGTATTGTGTGATCTACTCTGCTTCTTCCCTTTCTTTTATTTATCCCCTATTTGTTTCTTTTTTCTTTTTTTCTCATACGATAACACACCACAAGTTTCCCATTGTTCGATCCTCCTTTGCCAATTTTTTCGTTTCTTTTTTTCTCTTAGCTTTTTCCTCGAATTTTTCTTTCCAAATGCAATTGCAATACGATTTCTTTCCTCTTCCTTTTTTAAGTTACAATTTTGAATTGTAAATTCAATGAATTATTTTCGATACGATTGTGTAACAATTTTACTTGCAAGTAAAATATAAAAATCAACGAAAAAAGGGGGATAAAATAATATCTGGGATAAATTTTTAGAAAAACTCGTTAAAGTTTACACACAAACACACACACACACAACACATACATACACTAATGATCTTGCACTTTAAAAATCACTAATCGTAAATCACGTATCCACAAATTGTGCAAATTCAAATTCAAATTCAAAACTTTCCTCCTTTTTAAGGTGGGCTGGGATGAAGGGGGGGGTTAGAGGAAAAGGTTTTCAAGTTCTTTTTTCTATTTTAAAAAAAAATTTTTCTTTTTCGTTTTATCAATACGATTGCATAAGTTCATGCAATCATTTTCCTTTCCCTCGTTTTTTTTCTCTCTCTTTCTATTCGATTTTATTTTCTCCAAAAGGTTTTCCCTTTCTTTCCTCGAACGATTTTCTACGACGACGAGTCACTCGTGAAAGTTGAATAAAAAACGGAGTCGAAACCACGAAGGAGTAGTAAAAGTAGTATAGTATAGTAAGTAGTAGTAGTAGTAGTAGTAGTGGGTTGTAAAAAGTAAAAAAGATAAAAAGAAGGAGAGACCGAAATAAAATGAGAGGCAAGGTCTGCTTCTTAAAACCGGTTTCTCATCGTGCCACGGTCGTTCTCTACGCGAGGAATCGATTCTTGCATCGATAATGCACGAACTCGGGTGTTGCAAGTATTAAAAAAAAGGGAAGGAAAAATAAAAGAAGAGAAAAGAAGAAAGAGAAAGAGAGAGAGAGAGAGAGAGAGATAGAGGAATTGTGTGAATGAAAGAATTTCATCCAACATGTTTTATTTCATTTCATTTTCGTTCTCTTGACATTAATATTTTTCTAAAATTAACATTAAATTTAATTGAGCCGTTTATTTTGAAAGTGGCCTAACTCCATATAACCTTAAATTGAGATATTTAAAGGTTTGAGTTTCAATGCAATTAAAAATATACGTAAAGAATAACAATGAGTTATGTTGCTTAAGTGTATCTAAAGGTGTTCAATTTACAGTTCCTATTAAAATAATGGCAATTATTAAGTGAATAATATGCGTTTTCTTAGCAAGAATGGAGTTAGGCCACTTTCAAAATTAACAACCAAATTAGTTATAAAATTTGAAAGAACCGAAGTCCATTTAACATAATTTAAGATGCTTCAAATTGCGAAAAAACAATACTTATTTTATTTTACTTATCTTTATAACACTTTAAAAATATAAATTATGCGATTCAAAATATTTTGTACAAACATAAATTACAAAACAATTTTCTACTCATCTACATTTTGTGTATGTAAAAGGGATTTAAAGAAATCATGATGTTCCGGTGGTATATATCGTAATAAGTCAATTATGTCCTTGAATTTTGCGGTTGTAATTTGTCTTATATTTTTATACAGTGGTGTCAATAAAATATTTTCGAACTTTCTTGGTCTACCCCGACGTGGTATTAAATTCAAGACTTTCAAATTTTCGTTCTCATTCATTGATGTCTTATAGAAAATCTTATTCATTTTTGACAAAACGCATCCAACATATTTTTAACCAGTTTATTGGTTCTCCGTTAGAATTCTTGACCCTTTTAAAAATTGCGTCTTCTAATAATTTTGTTGGTACAAAATCTTCTTGTCTCATTTCATGTACAATAAAGTTATTACCTTTCCGACACTTTTTGATAATATTGTAATACTCTCGGGGAACAAACAGTAAATTATTTTTTTTTAATGCCATTTCTACCACACCAAAATCTCTACTCCTAATGTAGTTAGGCCACTTTCAAAATAAACTGTTCAGTGATTCAACTAACTCTGAAAACTTATGTGTCCAGAATTACCGTATTTACTCGGAATATAAAAAATCTTAAATGCTTTATTGATAGATAATTTGAAGCTGTACATGTTACCGTGGGTAACCGGAAAAAAATGAAAAATGGAGTTAGGCCACTTTCAAAATAAACGGCTCAATTATATTAATATATATTATGTAATATGATATTAGAGAAAGGTATGATATTTTATTTATATTTATATAATTATATTATATTAATTGTAACTAATAGTATTCACTAATATATTTTATTTCATTTCATTTTCGTTCTTATCCATTAATATTTTTCTACAACTAATATTATATTACATAATATATATTATTATATTTAATTATATTATATTAATTGCAATGAATAGTTAGTTTAATGAAACACGTATTCCCTTGAATTGAATAATAATAATAAACTGAATAAACTGATGAATAAACTGATTAAATTTGAAAAATAAAAATAAAATTTCCAAATTTTGCTTACATATATACGCAAATGTGTACGTGCATATGTGTGATGTAAAAAACTAATTCGTATTCGTGTATACAATTTATAAAAATCTATCTCACATTAGGTATTATCTTCCATTTCGTTGACTCATTTTTTATTTACAAGTACAAGCGTTATCTCTTAACTCCCAAAAAAAAGAAAAAATCGAATAAAAAATCTTACTTTCACTACGATCGTTTGATACAACGAACGAATCTTTTAAATCACTATAGACATTTATTATTATTATTATTATCATTATTATTTTTTCTCATATAAATTATTATCTAAATAATTTATAATATAAAATAATTTTATAATTTATAATATAAAATGGAAAAATATCAATGGATAATAATAAAAATGAAATGAAATAAAATATATTAGTGAATAATATTAGTTGCAATTAATATAATATAATTATAAAAATATAAATAATATCGTAATAATTATCTCATTTTATTTATTATAAACAAAAATTCAATAATTATAATTTGAAAATACGTCGAGTATTATTTTTCTAATTTTATATATACATACACATACACACACACAAACACACGAGTATTTTCATTATCAATAGTCAATATAAAGAACTTTATTTATTATCTCTCATTTCCTACTATACATTCGTAATATGGAATAGAAGTAGCATTATTATTTAGTAGAACAAACGTTTGTACTCTTCGAAGTTATATTTCTTATCTTGCAAGCCACTCGTAAATAATAGTTTCTTCTATTGTTGTTGCCATTTAATGAACACCAACGTTAATACGTAACAATAATAATAATAATAATATTAATATTAATAACAAATGATATATCAAAGATTAGTGTACTTTTTTTTTTCTAAAAGAAAAGAAAAATACAAACAATACAACAAAAATAATTATTATATTAAAAATAATTAATATTAATAACAAATGATATATCAAAGATTAGTATACTTTTTTTTTTGTAAAAGAAAAGAAAACAAACAATACAATTTATTGTTTATTATATATTAATATAATAAACAATAAATTAACAATAAATAAACTAAAATAACAATAAATAAAATTAAAATAACAATAAATAAACAATAATTCAATAATTATATATTAATTATTGAAAGAAAAATGTAGGTAAACAAATATAGAAAAAAAAGAAACCAAGAAATGATGTAATTGGTCAATTTTAAAATGAAAAATATTCAAATATTATTCACGCTTATTTGTCATTCGGTCATGTGTTTTTCGCGGATAATAATTACTATCGTAAAAATACGATGTATATTGATGTTATATATGTATGTACGTATGTATGTGTGTATGTGTGTATGTGTGTATGTGCAACGATCATGACTCACATAATCGGCTCGTAGTAGCGTCGCATGAAACACCAAATTGAGAACGTCCTTCCTATTTAAAAAAGAAAAAGAAAAAAAGAAAAAAAAAAAAAGAAAAACCTTTCCATCGAGAAAGTCATCCACGCGTAGGTATTGGCTCTCATGCTTGTTCTCAGAGATGAAAATAAAAAGTTTTATAAACGTGTGTCCTTTTCTCTTTTAATTCCAAAAATACGTGACACGTAAGAGGAGTACGGTTGCATCGTAAGAAAAAAAAAACAAATCAATCCATCGTTTTGTTTTATATATTATAAATTATATTTTTATTGCATATTAATAGAAACCATATTTGTATTTTATTTTTATTATATATTATTATTATTATTATTATTATTATTATTATTATTATTATTATTATTATTATTATACAACTGTTTTATATATTTTATTTTTATTGTATATTAATATAACTGTTTTATATATATAATTTATATTTATTATATTATATATTTAATATAATATTATAATATATAATAATATTTGATATTTAATATAATATTATAATATAATAATAATATTATATATTATATATTTAATATTTTTCTTGAGTATTAGTAAAGAACCTGTAAAATATTATTTTTTTATTATTTATTATATATTATATATTATATATTATATTTTTACTGTGTATTAATATACAACTGTTTTATATACTATATTTTTATTGTACATTAATATAACTGTTTTATATATTATATTTTTATTGTATATTAATATACTACACTGTTTCATATATTATATTTTTAATATATATTAATAAAAAACCTGTTAAATATTATTTTTTTATTATATATTAATATACTACACTGTTTCATATATTATATTTTTATTGTATATTAATATACAATTGTTTTATATATTATATTTTTAATATATATTAATAAAAAACCTATTAAATATTATTTTTTTAATATATATTAATATACAACACTGTTTCATTTATTATATTTTTATTGTATATTAATAGAACACCAGTTAAATATTATTCTTTTATTATTTATTAATGTACAACTGTTTTATATATTATATTTTTATTAAATATTAATAAAAATCATATATATTATAATATATTTTTATTATATATTAATAAAAACCCTGTAACTGAGCATAGAAAGTATTCTTAAACTGATCAATTTGTAATAAAAAATATTTTCGTCCAATTGTTGTTTATTAAAAATACTATTTTACTTTAAATTTTATTTTAAACAAAGAAATACGAACATACATTCTACGAAATTTATTTTAAAATAAGTAATATGTAATTATATAATAATTTATATGTACTTGTTGTAATATTACAGAAAGTATTGGCAAAAGTACGTGCCAAATTGAGATCAAAAATACAAAAAAACAACAAAATACATAAGAAGTGTATATGAGAGTTGATTTAAATATCGAAATGCATTCGAATTGTCAACATTTCATCTCCGTAAAATCTTTTCTGATGTAATCCGTGAATTATTATTCACTAAATTACGGATAAAGTCATTATCAATGCCTGTAGGTCGCCCAGAGCCAAGTTTATCGTTTAGATTGAAGTCAACGTTTCGAAATCAATTAATAAAATACTTTTTTAACTGTAGTAAAAGTAATACCACGATATAAATAAACCACTTGAATATATATTTTCTATTTCGTTCATTTATGATGACGTGTTTCTAGCTTCTAAAAAAAAGTTCGTGAATAAACAACACTTGCACGAAATTTTTATTTCGAATTGATCAAACTACGAATATTTTTTAAACCCGTTGTACATTTAAAAACATTTTTATTTCTTTTATTTCTTCTTTAATTTATTAATGACGTGTATCAACGATACCGTAATTGTAATAGTAACCTAAATAATATTTCGATCGCATAATTTAAAATAAATTCAAAATTAAATGATCGATATTTGATTTAACCAAGGAATACCTAAATTATCTGCTATATTAATTTTATTAAAGAATTGTTTATTGATATCTAGAAATTTCGAATAATTAGTTCGTATTCGTTGCTTTTAAAAATGTTGATGAATAAACAACACTTGCACGAAATTTTTATTTCAAATTGATCAAACTATGAATATTTTTTAAACAAGCTGTACATTTAAAAACATTTTGGTTTTTTAAATATCTACTTTGCTAATTTATTAATTACGTGTCTCAACGATACCGTAATTGTAATAGTAACCTAAATAATATTTCGATCGCATAATTTAAAATAAATTCAAAATTAAATGTATTAATACGAATTCATAGATATTTCATTTAATCAAAGAATACCTAAATATATATTTCGTTAATTTATTAATGACCTGTTCAAAAATACTTTAATCATAATCGTAATCCAAATAAAAATTGAATAATAACATACAAGTACAAATTAAATAAAAATTAAACATTAAATATATCCAAGGAATACCCCTGAATATCTATTTTGTTAATTTATTAATAATGTGTTCATAGATACCTTAATCGTTATTGTAACCCAAATAAAAATTGAATCATAACATTCAAATACAAATTAAAAATTAAATATCTAAGGAATACCTAAATATATCTATTTAATTAATTTATTAATGACCTGTTCAACAATACCATAATTTAATAATAACCCAATAAACATTTGGATCTTAAAATTCAAAACAAATTAAACATTAAATATCTATTTTATTAATTTATTAATGACCTGTTCAACAATACCAAAATTTAATAATAACCCAATAAACATTTGGATCTTAAAATTCAAAACAAATTAAACATTAAATATCCAAGGAATACCTGAATATCTATTTAATTAATTTATTAATAACATATTTAAAAATACTTTAATCATAATCGTAACCCAATAAACATTTGGATTTTAAAATTCAAGATAAATTAAACATTAAACAGTATTAATACTCATCCAAAGATATTTAATCAATATCCAAAGAATAACCTAAATAACTACACTATACTCCCCATTAATTTAATTAACGACATGTTTCTTTGATATACCTATAATATCACGAATGAAGATTAATATGATTATTCAACATTTCTTGCTCGCTTGCTTGCTTGCTTGCTTGCATCAAAGTCTGGCGTCAGCTAGCTATAGCAATCAACCAACAGTCGTCGAACACCTACTCGACAAAGCAACGTTCTCGACCTTGAGACCCGTGACATCATCGGTTCTCTTCTCTTTTAACGATCTCTCTCTCTCTCTCTCTCTTTCATTTTCTCTCTCTTACTGTCTTCTTCAAAGTTCCCTCGTCCCGTTATTTTTATTCTTCTTTTTTCTTTTTTTCTCTTTTTTTCTTTTTCCCTCGTTATTCCAAAAGAACGGTTTCGTTTCTTTGACTGATGTTGATGATTATGATGATGAAAATTTGTCTAACGAATTCCCTACGAGATACTTTTTTAAGTTACAAGGGTGTGTACGCTGTTGTTGGTCTACTCTACTTTCAGAAAAATATAAATATATATATATATATAGAAATATAGAAGGAGAGAGAGAGAGAGAGAGAGAGAAAGGTAAGTAATCGATTAGACGAAGATAAAACATATCTATAGAACAAATTATTGATTTGTCCTTAATGGTAAATAAAACAGATCAGAAGATAATCAAGCTAATATTAATCGAAGGGGTTGGTGTTGTACTTTTTTGTGTTTTTGTTTGTTTGTTCATCTAGGTCAGTATTATTTTAATAAATTATAAGTATATTATGTATATAAAAATATTGTATATTATTGTAATAAGTGAAATATAATAAATTGTAATCAATTGTAATGAAATATATGTGGTCAAATATTATACAAATTTTTGTTTGTTTAGATCAGTATTATTCTAATAAATAAAATATAATAAATTTGTAATGAATTGTAATAAGATATATATATGTGGTTAAATATTATACAAATTTTTGTTTGTTTAGATCAATATTATTATAATAAATAAAATATAATAAATTTGTCATTAATTATAATGAGATATATGTGATCAAATATTATACAAATTTTTGTTTATTTAGATCAATATTATTATAATAAATAATTAGTATATTAAGTATTTCAAAATGTATTATAATATTGTAATGAAATATTTTGATTTAGTCAAATATTATATTAATTTATATTAACATTTTAAATATTCTCGTTCAAATATTTGCAAATGTTATTAAAAATAAACACGTTGCGTGTATGTACTTTATTTTTATTAAAATACACGCCATACGATATCGATTAAATTGCGATTCAATATACTACACATTTAAATTATTAATACTTTCAATAAAATATTCACGTATTTACATTGGCACAATTTTGAGATTTTACAAATTCAATTATATATATTATAAAATATTAATTCAATTAAATCGGAAAGGTATTATATCTCGAATTTTCAAGTATCTGATATATTTATGTTATTTTTTTTTTTTTTTTCAACAAAATCAATTGACAAATATTGTTAATAATAATAACTCCAATAAACCATAAGTATTATCTCAAACTATAATACCTGTTAGATTTTTCTTTTTTTTTTTAAACAAAATCAAAAATCAATTGACACAAATATTTTAAACCAAATGAAATTATTTAATAATCCAATAAACCATAAGTATTATCTCAAACTATAATATCTGTTAAATTTTTCTTTTTTTTTTTTAAACAAAATCAAAAATCAATTGACACAAATATTTTAAATCAAATGAAATTATTTAATAATTAATTTAACGCGTATATAAAGTGTGATATTCAACACAGAGTTAACATAGTTATTTACTAGTTTCTTTTATTTTTTTGTTCCTCATACTAATCTCGAGTTCAAATCGATAAAAACGCGTTAACCCGATAAATATAAAAAAAAAAAAAATAAGAAAATAATAATAAAAAATTATTTTCTATAGTTTTTTTTTTTCCTTTTTCTAAATTATATTTTTTTTCATATTTTCTCTCTCTCTTTCTTTCTCGAGAGAGAAAAAGAGAAAGAAATATTATTTTGCAAACAATAAGATCGATCAGTTATGGTTGGTCGTCAGTGATACGTAGGCGCCGTTGCGTCTACACCCTTGACGACTCGTACGCTCAATACGTTCGTTTCTAGTTAGATAGAAAGAGAAAAAAACAAAGAAAGAAAGAAAGAAGCAGAAAGAGAGAGGGGGAGAAGGTGTGGAAAAGGAAAAAAAAATCAACACACCTCACGTAAATAGAGTCGTACGGAAAAATGGGGGAGTTGGAAAATCGTACGAAAAAAGAGGGGTCTGTAAAAATGGCACGAAAAAAGGGGGGTCTGTAAAAATCGTACGAAAAAACAGGAGTCTGTAAAAATCGTACGAAAAAAGAGGGGTCTGTAAAAATCGCACGAAAAAACAGGGCGGGAGTCTGTAAAAATCGTACGAAAAAAGAGGGGTCTGTAAAAATCGCACGAAGAAACGGTGGGGTGGGGGTCTGTAAAAATCGTACGAAAAAACAGGGGTCTGTAAAAATCGCACGAAAAAAGAGGGGTCTGTAAAAATCGCACGAAAAAAGAGGGGTCTGTAAAAATCGCACGAAAAAACAGGGCGGAAGTCTGTAAAAATCGTACGAAAAAAGAGGGGTCTGTAAAAATTGCACGAAAAAACAGGGCGGAAGTCTGTAAAAATCGTACGAAAAAAGAGGGGTCTGTAAAAATCGCACGAAAAAACAGGGCGGGGTTCTGTAAAAATCGTACGAAAAAAGAGGGGTCTGTAAAAATCGCACGAAGAAACGGTGGGGTGGGGGTCTGTAAAAATCGTACGAAAAAACAGGAGTCTGTAAAAATCGTACGAAAAAACAGGGGCCTGTAAAAATCGTACGAAAAAATGGAAGATTAGAAAAGCTTGGGGGTTGGATCAATGAAAAATATATATATTATTTATTTTTTTAATTTGTTTAAACCCTTTGAATGATATGGACGCATATATGCGTTTGGTTAAAATTCTTAACGTTAATACGCGTTTGTAGATACAAATATAAACACTGTAATATTGTTCTGTGTATTTTGATTATATATTTATTTAAATCTTGTCACATAAAAATTATGTATATAAGAAAGAAAAATTGTAATTATTAAAAATATATAATTTATTATTAAACGTGATTAATAAAATTAATCAACGAAACAAATATATATTTGTAATTAATTATTTTTAATTATAATTTAATTTTATATGTATATAAATAATAAAAATATAAATATATTATAATAAAATATATTATAAAAAATATATTATAAAAAAATAATAATAAAAAAATAAATATATAAAATTAATTATATTTTATTTGAAAGTATTCAACACTCAAACGAGTTAATTGTTAATTAACCAAAACGATAAAAGACTTTTAATGTATAAAATGATTAATATTATTCAATTTTATATAATTTCATATTTTTTTCTTTTCAATTCAGTACTCAAAGTTCATTTAATATTCTCAAAAGGTTTAAAAATTGAGTTTAAGTTATTTCAGTGACGTTCAAAGTTAGGTTACGTATACGGTAAAATTTGTACATTCGTTTTCACTATACGAATAAAAGCAACGAAATACAGTAGACGGGATGCGGGATGCACGCGTTATGAAACGATGAGGTTCTATTAACATCGGCTTTATTATTCCGGCAAATAAATCACAACATCCGTTTTCTCTTTTCCCTCTCTCTCTCTCTCTCTCTCTCTCTCTCTCTCTCTCTCTCTCTCTCTCTCTCTTTCTCTTAGTTTAGTTAATTTATCTATTTATCTATATATCTATCTATCTATTCATCTATATTAGTGTTACTTCGTAAATGCAGACGGCATCTGTACAGTTTTATGACTTTAAATTTAAACTCGATTTGGATCGTGCTAATTTTGTACATTTACGACACAAATTGTGTTTGTTTTTTTATTCTTTTTTTTTCTTTTTTTTATTTTTATCCGATAATTTTTCTCGTCCTACGTAATTGAAAGAAATTTTATTTTCAACAATCTAATTGGATGTTGTTTAATTGATTTAATTGATGTTTAATTGATGTAAATTTTAATTGATGTTAAAAGTATTCATTTTTAAATTTGAAATCATTTGTTTTTTTTTTTTAGAATGAAACGAGAAAGTTCGAATAATTTATAATAATTATTTAATAATATTTTTGTTTTTCTAACAATGAAACGAAATAAAACAAAATTATGTTCAAGTTTTACGTTTCTCACGAGTAAAGAACAAAATTCTCAATTTTCTACGAAACACATTTTACAGTTTAAAAAAAAAAAATTTCGATTAAAAATTGTATCATTGAGATAACTTTTCGAATAGATAAAAAGATAAAAGTGTATGTTCTTTTATCAAGATGACAGGACTTTCGTAAAATTACAAGTTCGATGATTCCATGGATAGATTGAATAAAGAAAGAGAAAATAGAATGAAAGGAAAGGAAAGGAAAGGAAAGGAAAAGAAAAGGAAAGGAAAGGAAAGAAGAAAGAATGGGAGGGGGGTGTAGGAAAAGGGAAGGAAAGTGAGGGATGAGTAGTGTGTCAAGATGGCTGGTATCCATGGTAACGGGTTAGAAACTACATGTCTCTCTTTTTCACCGGCATCTTTTCTAACTTTCCTATTCTTAAAGTTATCGGTTTCGTTTTTTCCTTCAAACTTCAACCAATTCAAAAAAAAAAAATATATATATATAATAATAATATTATATTATATATAAATATATATAAATAACTAAATATAAGTATTATTATTTAAAGTATTTATAAGTATTATTATTATTTATTTATTTATTTATATATATATTTATAAATTATAAATATAATAAATTATATTTATTTTATTAATTATATTTATTTATATAATTTATTTTATTAATTATATTTATTATATATTATTAATTATATTTATTTAATTTATAAATATATATATATATAAATAAATAAATATAAGTATTTAATTATTGGATATTCTGTATCATATTGACAAATTAAATTACGTTTATATATCCCATTAATTTATTAATTTATAACTAAATATAATAATAAATAAATGAATAACTAAATACAATTTATAACATTACCAAATTATTCTCAATTAATAACAATCATACTATCGTACTTTTTAAACTACAATAAAAATCAAAATAACAACAATACAAACAAACATATTATTGCACCGATCACAGATTACGAACAATAAATTCGGTACTTGTCGTTTCCTTACAAATAATTACAATTAAAAAAAAAAACAACAAAAAACAAAAAGTCAGAAAAAATCGATGATGATGATGATGAACATCTTACCTGAATAATCCACCAATCAACGATGAAAAACAATTCGTGTCCTGTATAATACACCTCAACGAACACGACGATTAATACAATTTCCACTTATTTCCTGGTAAAACCACCCCGTGGTACTTATTACGATCGATTTACTTCTCGTTTATAACAAACACTAATAGAAACCTAAAGCAATAAGTATATAACTCTATCTCTCTCTACTCGTATTTCAAAATCTCGAGGCAGGGGGGCGGGGGGCAGGGGGCTAGGGTACATTTAATCCGATTTCAAGTTTAATTATCCTTTAATATTACGTTACAACGTTACGATCCTTTAATGAAACGATATACTCTCTTTGATGTTTTTTTTTTTATTCGTTCACTTTTAATTAAAAAAAAGGAATAAAAAGGGGGGTGGGTGGGGGGTTGGTTGGAGGGATAAATAATAATCCTTCGTAACTCACATACGTGTGACACCACACACTCTACGCCCCGAATATATAAATTTGCCCCACTGTTAATACACAGTTCCGTGTGTTTCCTCTTCTACGGTTGCTGCGAGACTCGCGCGCGCGCGCGCTCTTTTTAACTTTTTATCCTGGTTTTAACGTTCGGAGACCAATCGAGAGGGAGAACACGATGATGGGGAATAGTAGGGTGTAGCAAGGAACGAGAAGAACAAGAATAAGAAGAAGAATAAGAAGAAGAAAGGAGAAGAAGAAAGGAGAAGTAGTGAAAAAGGGGGTCGGGGGAAGGGGGCTGATGGTGGTGGTGGTGGTGGTGTTGGGTACGGTAGGGCAAGGGGGTGGAAGTGAGGGGAAAATATGGGTGAAAAGGGTGGGAGAAAGAACACACGGATAATGTATATATATATATATGTGTTATGTTTGTGTGTGTGTGTGAGGGTAAATGTGCGGGTGTTACGAGAGAAAGGAAAGAAATATACAGAAAGAAAAATAGTAATACGTATACCGTGTATTACGCACACACAGACACATACACATATGCCACCGGTAAAGTTCCCATATATATTGTAGTAATGTAACACATTTCTGTTATATATATATGTATGTGTATGTATATGTATATATAAGTATTCTTGTTGATGATGTGAAGAGTGGGAAGTACAGTGGTCACGAGTTGTTCGTGTCTATCTATCTTTACTACGAATGCACTTTACCACGCCTGCGTCTACTTCGGCTAACGCTCGGCTACTGACCGAATCTTTCCGAACGTGTTCTCTTATTCTTACTAGTGCCATCTAACGGGAACTAATAGAAACTAGTGGAAGTACCGTATCGTGGCGCTGATGGTACCCTTATCGAAAGAATCGATAAGCCAATCAGGGATTGGCGCTTTATTTGAATTGTTTCGTATTTATTAACATTTATTTTTATATTATTTATTTATTAAAAAGAACAAAAGAACAAAAGGAAAAAGAAAATGAAACGGATTAAAATGTTTCTTATTTAATACGTTAATTATTTGATTTAATAATCACTTTTTAATATTACTAATTTTGTTTTTTTTTTTCTATTCTCTTAGTTTGAATTATTTTTCGTATTATCACTTTGGGACACTTTGATTAATTTTGTTTTAATTTTCGTTTAGTAATGAAAATATTGATTTCAATAGTCGGTACAATCGAGAGCACGTTTTTTAAGAGTTTCATATTTCCTTTCAATGCCTTTCTTTTCTTCTCTTTTTTTTCCTTTTTCCTATTCGTTCGTCGAAGCAGGAAATTATTTACTACGCCGACCGTACGAGAGTAATCAACGTAACGAGACTAATCAACCGACTATGGGTTATTATCGAAACTTTTCTACGCCGCGGCACACAACCTAACCGTCGTATTCGCGAGATACATACGTCATAACAAAACTATACATGCATACACACATACATACATACATAAATACGTAGATAGATGAATATACACGTTTACACGTGTACCATGTGTAAACACGTTTCTTTTACTAGAATGTCCTTGTAGATGTTATTTAGCTAACGATAAATGTTGACTGCGTGGAAGAATCGCAATTAATGTCTAATAATAAGTCATAGTAATGTCTCGGTCGCGAGTTACTTAAAAAAAAAACAAAAAAAAAAACAAAAATAATCTTTTTCTTCTTCATCCTTCCCGCAACGAGAAAAAATTGAAAAAACAAAAAACAAAATAAAAATAAAAAGCAGAAAAGAGGAAAAGAGAAGTGAAAAAAGGACAGAAATATAGGAATAGAAAGAGAAATAATTTAATAAGTTTAAAAATATTTTATCACGAACGACGATGACGAATTTTGAGATTTTTTATCTAATTTTATTTTTTGTTTTTTTTTTCTTTTTTGTTTAAAAAAAAGAAAATAAATTCTCGACTTGTCGTCTTCGTCTTCGTCATCATCATCATCATCATCATCCTTTATCTTTCTCTCAGGAGTATACAATTACGGATGCGGCGAACTGGGAGTTCGCATTACCACCTCAAAGTTTCCACCTACGTAGAGAATTCTCTTTAATAGATGACTATTTATCTCACCGTACGATCATTATCACGTTTGATCCGGTTAAACGAGAAGACATCGTGTCGGGAATGTATAATGTTATATCTCGTCGTCATTGGTTACTATTAAAACGAATTACGTGAATCGTTCATTAGCAAAGAACAACATTTTCTTTTAATAAGAAATTAAGAATCTTATATAGATAATATTATCTAAACAAGATCGAATAATCTATCTATCTATCTATCTATATAAATATAGAAATTTCTTATTTTTTTTGTTGATAAAAAAAAACAGTGGTTGAAAAATTGCAACTAAAAAAAAGAAAAGAACAAAATAAAATTATAATAAAAATAAATATACAGAAAATTTTCTAAATTATTATTATTAATATTATATATATATAGATTATATATAATAATATATAATTTTAATAATTAAATAATAATATTATTAATTAATAATTAAAGAATAATAATATATATATTATTATTAATATGATATATTTATAATATTAATTAATTTATTAAATGAAAATAAAATATTAACATTTTTATATATTATTAAAGTTTTATTTTATTTTCTACCTTTTTATTTGGTAATTTTTCAACCATTGTTTTTTTTTAATAAAGAAGAAAAATAAGAAATGTTTAAAAAGATAAATAAAACATATTCGGGTTTTCTGCCATACGAAAAATCAGCTAAGGTAAAGTAAAGTAAATGGCCTTCCCCACTTTTTTCAGAAAATGAGCTAGTAATTTTGGCTAGTAATTTTTGTTAGTAAGTTTCGCTAGTAAGTTTTGCTAGTAATTTTTCCTAGTTATAATAATAATGATAAATATAAAAATAAGAGTAAAGTATAAGAGTTTCGTTAGATCGTTAGATGAGTGAAAACCGGTTGGTTTGATACACCAATGAGTATCGGAGTCCGATAATCGAACGTTCGATTTGAGATATAACGATATCTCGAAGTATTTGACAAAAAGAGAGAAACAAATTACGTGATTGAAGAAAACTAGTATGTGTGTATGTGTATGTGTGTAAAAGAGAAGCAAATAGTTGAAAATAAATATAAAAAAAGGAAATAGTTTTTATCGTTTATATATCAAAGTTAGTATTCTTTATTAATGTTCGTGTAACCTGTCAGACATTTAATGTTCCGCAAAATAACCGGAGTGGTCAGTAAGCGTTTCGTACGAGATGAGAATTTCTATTTAAAAAAAAAAAGAAAAAAAAAAAGAAAAAGTAAAAGAAAAAAAAACTGGAAATATATAAAAGAAATTTGTCCGTTTGCATATGCTGCAGGTAGATAAACTCTGATTTCAAATATGTCAGCGGTTATTTCTCTTGAACCTAGTTCGTTGTATTATAGTTTACTTGACATTATTTTATTATAATTATTATATTATTTTATTTATATATTATATTATTTATTATATCATAATATATATATTTATTATAATTAATATAATTTCTTCTTTCTTTTTTTTTTTTTTTTTATAAAAACAATTTATAAAATAATAAATGTTTAAATATCAAACCGTGGAAGTTTATTACCTTTTGTGAAAAAATGAATTGAAAATTTCGTTTAACTGTTATTCAACTTTTCATTTCGTTGTTAGATGCAATAATAATAATAATTATAATAAAAATAGGAAATCATTCGATTAGTAAAAAGCTTCTACTCACAGAGAGAAAATATCGATTTCTCATCGTGATTAGGAACGGCAAAGTGCACCTATAAGTAAAGTACTTACGCTTCGATTAATGGCAAAACGTTATTTCGGTTCTAGGTGCGCCGTTTTAATGACGTCATTTAAAACGTAAGCAACCATGCAAGTATTACATATATATATATATGTGTGTGTGTGTGTGTGTGTGCGTGTTAACTAAAAATATACGATTAAGTAGTAATTTTTGTTTCAAAAAGCTTTCTCATTAATTTGATTTATCTATTGATAGATTGATTGATTAAAATTATCTGATTAACTTACTCGGTGTCAGGTACAGGTATCATAGGTGGGGGTAAGCGGCCATTATGGTCCAAAAAATGGTTGATCTCAGGTTCCTCTTGAACTGGAGTCTCATAAACAAGAGTTTCAACCATCGATCCTTTACTGGAGCCAAAGGACACTCTACAAAAATTAATATACACATTAAATTATTTTTTATTATTATTATTATGTTATAATAATAATACATCAAATCATATAGGAATGAAATAAAATAATTGATTAATTTTAATATTTAATGCATATTAAATTCATTTAATTTTAATATTTATTTTTAATATTCGAACAGAGTTTTAAAAAATAACTCTCTAAATTTTCATTATTATTATTATTAATAAAGTAATTTATTAGTTTTAATATTTAATGTGTAAATTCGTTTAATTTAATTTAATTTCATATTTAATTGAATTTAATTTTTAATTATTTATTTTTAATACTTGAACCGAGTTAAAAAAAAAAGAAATAATTCTCTTCTTCAAATTTAATTTGAAGAAACTGGATAGAATTTAATAAGTGTGTTTCTAACTTTTTATTGCAATTATAAATATATATATAGTTAAAATATAATATTAATTAAATATATAAATATAATATAATATTAATATAAATATTATATTTTGTATATTTTTTTACTATTAAGATAATTAATAAATCTTAGAACTATCTTTCTGATCTATCTTTTACGAGACACAAACACCAACTATACTTCATTATATTATACGTTAAGTAAGTTGTACACATGAAATCGTAAAAATATTGTTAATAAACCTCAGTTTCCTATCGGATGACAGCCGACAACCGAAGTAAAGGGGGATGGGGTGGGTAAGGGGGTAAAAGGGGGTAAGGGGGCAGGGGGTGGGGGGTAGACGAGTCGGTGACCGCAGAAGCTAGACGGACCGATATCAAAATTGAAATTCCGTGATCGAACGATCGGATTACTACTATCCACTACGATAAAGATTAATATACAAAATAATAAAATAAAATAAAATAAAAAAGACAAAAATAAGGGAGAGAAAGATGTGGAATACGAAGAAGGTCAATTTAATTTCGAATCTCTCAATGTTTTTATCTAATTGAAATTGTTTTTTAATTATTAGGGATCTGTATGTTTTATTATATTCGATTTGTGTATTTTATTTCAATGAATAACTATGAAATGAACGTAAGTATACGTTGTTATTGAACACAAAAAATTTCTAATTGGTTCTGAAAAAAATTCTAATAAAAATTGAATACAAAAAAAAAGATAATAATAGTATTGTTAGGTTTCAAATATATTCGTATGATTTAATATTAAAATATTTGATTATATTCGATAAAAGTTTCCTGTTTGTGTTATTTATTATTAAAAAAAGTAATCGAAACTTGATACATCCCTTGTACGATATTTATACCTTTTTCTTTTTTGTTGTTAAAGTATGAAATTGATACCTAAACTTATATACAACTCGCATTTTAATTATGAAAAGAAAATGCGTAGTACTAACGATAACTTTGAAATGAAAAGAAGAAAGAAAAAAAGTAAAAGTAATATTTTTTAAACTAAAACACGATGGAAATGTAAAATAAATTGTTAATGTTTTATCAGACGAAAATTTCTTCTTCGTTCTAATAATTACATGTTTCCTACACGTGTTATAATTATAAGATTTTAATTATATATTAACAAGTTAAATTATGTTTTATAGAAATTTCAATATTTTCTCACATCCTCGTAATGTGAGATCTCGTAGAATTTATAAATTTAGTGTTCAAAGTATAATGTTAAGTATGAACTTTCTTATTAGAAAAATAATTAAAAATAATCGAATATTAAAATTAATTGCCAAGTATCATGTTTTTATTTTTTTTTAAATAAAAAACTAATTTGTAAAGAAAATATTCCTTAATAAAAAAATAAATAACACAAAACGTAACACAGATGCAATAAATAAATATTTTTCGATAAATAAATCAACCTTGATTGTACTCTAAAGTGTAATGAATATTTAAACATTTTATTTTCTTCTAATTATAATATCGTTTTTTGTGGAATTTACAAACTTTTGACTATAGTGTACCCACGTATATACATGTACACGTGTGTACGTTCTTTCATTTTCAACAATTACTATTAAGTTATATATAGATGTAGGTAATAGAGTCACATAGGTAATTTGCAATTTAAACAATAAATCGCAACTGGAGCCGGTATAACAGGAAAATCAATCGTCCGGTTGGTTCGTCGGTAGGTCTGTTGGAAAAAGATTCAAATGCAATTAGAGTAATCTTATTATTAACTGACCAACCATATGCAAACTTTTGTTACGCAATATTACACCGAACCTTATGTTATAATCGTTAATTCGATTATACGTATCACCGTTTATTAATTCATTGGGATAAACAAAACTATCAAATGAATTTTTACACAAATAATATAATAAAACATTAATAATTTATAACACAGATATATTATTTTAAAATTAAATCATTATGACAGAACTTCGTTTTATAACGAACAAATATAATTTACGTTTATTCGTATTATCGTAATAAAATCATATTATAATAAAAAAAGTACATATAACGGGTGTGTCAATATGATGAAGAATTCTACCGTGCAAATTTTGTTCTTTATATTTGCTTTTTGAAAAAAAAAGAAAAAAAAAAAAAAGCGGGAAAAAAAAACCAATGACCTCATCGATTACCAATATTTTCTCAAATATAACCTCGTAATGGTTTGACGAGCTAAATCATTATCAATTAGCAAACACTTGAGGAAGATTAGTTAATTCAAAATAAATATATATATGTGTATATACATTTATATATATATATATATATATATATATACATACATTATATGTATAAATATTCTTTTATATAAAATAGAAGAATGACCAAGCAGTGCTGCCACGTAGCGGTCAATACGTTAAACTCAACGCGCCAATGTGTCAAAGTCACGTGGTCTTGGATGCACTTTTCGAGTGACTGCACGATTCACAAACGCATATACACACATACAAATGCATACACGGATACACACAGAGTAGAAATACACATAGAATACATCCATATATAGAATATATATGCACTTTCTATTTAAGTGTAATATGCGTCAACGTAACATGCTTGTTTCTAATTCGATGACGCAACGACGAATCGCAACGCTCGTTCTGGTCGCGTTGACATTTCAAATATTTAACGTTTTTGATCGAAAAAAAAAAAGAAAATTAAAAAAAAAAAAGAAATATTAAAATTATAATAAATTTGAGTAAAGTACGCGTAAATTAATGAAATCTATTCGTACTTTAAAAATGAAATGGAATGAAAAGAAAAGAAAAAAAAAAAGTAAAAGTGAAAATTACAGGAACGTCATAAAAATAGGATATTTTAATTTAAACAATCTTAATTATTAATGGAGTATATTAAATGATTGTTAATTAAATATAAAATAATGTATATTGTTATTTAAAAGTATGAAATATAATAACAGTATGAAGTTCGAAATCTAACAGTAAACTAATTTATTGTCCTCTATGAAAGTTCTTTTATTGATTATTGTTTTTATATGATTTTTGGAAAATTACTCATGTCTATAACATAAATAATATTCGAAAAGTCATATTAATAACAATCAACAAAAAGAATTTTTATTAACTTTCAGAGATGACAATTTGTTAATTTAACGGTGAATTTTGAAAATACAACAAACGGTCTGTTGTTTTTAAATTACAATATAGATTTTCTAATCATTTAATTTACATTGAACATTACGAAGATTTAATTTACATTACAGTACGAAGAAGAAGAAGAAGAAGAAGAAGAGAGATTCACGAGTGAGATTTGAAAAAGATGCAATTTGTTGAACGTTCTTTTTTATCCCCACCGTGAGATATTGCACCGAAACAAGCGGAAGTTATGTTTCCATAGTTATTAGACACTTTTCCCAACCGCAAAGTATTCATCTTTCATCACTCATTCTTCGCTCATGATATTTCGAATTTCTTTTCCTTTCGACAATAACGAACGAGGAATAGGAACAAAGAAAACAAGAAAAAGAAGTAAAAGAATATAAAGGAATTTCGTGGTGGCGTGCACCGAATCTCAACTCGTTGATCTACGTCGGTCGTGCTGTTCTATTGCGAACTCGGTTAATTAAATGTTACGCAATCCTCGTTTGGTATGATGCTATCAAGTATTAAATGCATTCTCGTAAACCAGCTGGAAAACTTCTATTTTGTTTTGTTTTGTTTTGTTTTCTATTCTTTTTTTTTGTTTTTGTTTTGTTTTTTTTTTCCGAATGTCGATATCAAGAAAAAAAGTTGACAAAGAAGAAAAAGAAATAATGTAAAAAGAAGAAGAAAAAAAAAACCGAAGGTTTTTCCTTTCTAACCTCCCCACTTCCCTTCTTCGATAAATTCAATTCTCATCTATGGATCTATCCCTCTTTAAACGTGATTGATCACGTTTATTGCATAATAATATTTTTTTCTTTGACGTTCGTTGCAAGTAAACAAGGAAAACATTTATTTCATTTTTTTATCCTATTTAAATATTACTACGTTTTATGAATTTTGATGAATTAAAATAAAACAAAGTAGTAATCGCGATCATATGATCGTATGTTAAAGTTGATTAATATCTTTTTATGTTTTAACATCTTTGGAAAACTATTTTCGTCTCAAAATGTTTCTTCTTTATAAACGTAAAATAAATCAAATCAAAAATAAATATTTTTTTTACAAATATCCACCGATAAAATAACATAAAATACATAAATATAATAATCTGCAAAAAAAAACCTACTATAATTAAAAATAAACTAAAAAGAATGAGGAATCTTTTACCTAAAATATTCTTTTTACAAAAAATATTCTGAACATTTTTAAAAATATTTATCAATAAAATAATACAAAATACATATATATAATAATTTACAAAAAATAAAATATATATAAAATATATATAATAATTATTAAAAATAAAATAAAACGAATAAGAAATCTTTTACCTAAAATATTCTTTTTTAAAAAAAAAAATATTGTTAACATATTTAAAAATATCCACCAATAAAATAATACAAAACACATATATATAATAATTTACAAAAGAACCCCCTTACGACAATTAAAAATAAAATGAAAAATAAAATACGAGTTATTTATCCAAATTCCCCAAAGAGATTAAATAAATTTTCGAATAAAACCATAGACCCCTCTCTCTCTACCTATATACACACACATATATACATATATACTTAATAAAAGAGAAAAAAAAATATAGCCGACACGCACATAATTCCCTTTTTTCATCGTGATAATCAAGAAAATTATCCACTGTCGCAGTGGTTAGCAGCATTTGAGAGAAGCCAACTCCCCCGAGACGTGGTTGGGTGCCTTTGTTTTCTCCCCTAATGTCGAAGAAGAAGAAGAACCAGCAGTGGTAGCAGAACAGGAGAAATAACGGGGGAGGGGAGAATAGGAACAGAAGAGGGGAGGGAGTGGGGGGTGGTGAAACGTTTCTGTGCGCCATTAACGAAGCAGACGAGCGAGCAAAGCAGAAGCTAATAGATCTGATTCGATATCGCAAAAGCAAGAAGGGTTTTACTTCCCTATCCCTTTTCCCCCCTTCCTCATCAACCGTCTTCTCCCTTACATTCTCCCCCCCCTATTTCTCGATCCCCTCTTTACCACATCTATCTAACTATCTATCCAACTATCTAACTATCTTCGTCCTTGTTTCATCTCCTACGTTTCAACTAACAACCCCCTCTCCTCCTGCTCCTCCTTCAGCCCTTTTGAACACAGTAGTTCGTAAGGGAGTGCAGTAATTTAGTGATGGATTCCTAGTTTCCTAACAAGACAACACGAATAATAAAGGAAATTGTTCGTACTAATTGTAAGATAATTTTATGTAGTTGGTAGAATTGTTTTATCATTGTTTAATTATTGTTGATAGAAATTACGTAGTGTTGTTAAATTTAGAATGAAAGGAAATAATGAATGGGAGTGTTAATCGTTAGGATTGGTTAATGTTCTTTTTTCTTAGGAAAGAAGTTTCGGGAAGATGTGAGAGATACTAGGGATATTTTATTTGAAGGTTTATTTATGATTATTATTTTTATAAGTTGTTTGTTTTATTATGGAAGATAAACGTTTTTGAGAAAGTTTTATTATTGAGATTTTTAATAATTGAAATATTCCTTGAAAATCCTTTATAAAAAAAGGATTATTGAAAATTATTAATATTAGTGTTTTTAGGGAATTATTCGTATATAGAAATGTTTATGATACAGTTTAGGGTATTCGATATTTTAGAAAAATATAATTGTATATTTATTGTTTTGTATTAAACTGTACTATACTAACAAAAGTAACATAATTCCCCTAAATTAATTGACTACTCTAATCGACGATGAAATAATTGTTAATATCAATTATTTCTCTATAGTATCATCATTCTGTAATTAAACAATCGTAAGAAATATCGTACAAGCAAACAAAAAAATATTAAACAATCATTCATGTCATCCAAGATAAAAACGATTAAACAATCCGATACGATAGATAACTTAATTAAAAAAATATCTCACACACACACACACACATATACGATTACGTCAATAAAAGGATTGATAAATGAAGACGAGTTGAAAAGCAACCGATGTTTGAGTATTTCCTATGACCCAGTGAACGAGAAGAATAACGAAAAAAGGGATAATCCAAGATAATAAGAATCAGACGTGTCGAGTTTAAGAACACGAAGGTGAGAAGGACGTAAGAAGTCCAGTCTCGGGGTATCCGGATTGGTCGAAGTTGGGGTGGGTCGGGGTCGAGGTCGAGTCTATAGTTGGTTAGCTGGTTGGTTGGTTGGTTGGTTGGTTGGTTGGTTTCTTCCTTCTTTCAATCGATCCACTTTTGATGTAACCCTAAAGTGCACCTCGATCTAGAGATACGCAAGCCCTTTGAAAGATTTAACTTAGATACAACGTTAAGAATCACTAGTTAACCTCAAATAAAGGTTGCTGGTGATGGTGGTGGTAATGTTGGTTCCTTCTTTACCGACGAAAATTAACCTATTAACCCTGGGGTTATTTGAAGTTTCAATTTTGTTGTTTCTGTTTTTTTAATTCCCTTTGAAATGCATTTTTTTTACATAGAAATAATTCGTCGATCGTTTAATACAAATTATTTGTAATTAAAAATTCGATTGTTAAATTATACGTGAGTGAAAGTTGAACATTTTTGGGCCTAACGATACACGGAAAAACGTTCGAAAGTTTTGAGGTTAGGAATGATACGCGAAAATGGATTGAAAATGTTTCCAGCTTTGTGATTGGTTTTTCCCCCTCTCTTGCACACCCTGCGCTTTCAAAGGCTCAAAATTCGTCGACCAATCGTCGTTTATTTTTACAAGCGAAATTTTTTTTTCTCATCCTTACCACCTAATCGACGTATTATTTTTCTTTGAAAGAAAATTCTTTTTAAAATGCATACAAGCGAAAATAAATGTACGATTAAATTCTACGCGTAATGTTAAAACAAACAAGCAAGCAAGCAAGCAAGCAAGCAAGCAAGCAAGTAAGTAAATAACTCTGTTTCCGGTATAAATACCGTTCTGCTTAAAAATCTACGATGTACGAAAATAGAAAGAGAGAAAGAGAGTAAAGTCCAACGCAATAATTTTCTGGCAATGTAATTTCGTCGCGAAGTAAAACGAGCTTTACGATTTCGTTAAAATAAGTACTCTACTTGATGTTTCCCTAACCGACGTTTAAACGCATTCATTTTCTACTTGATTGTACGTTTTTTCTTTTTTATTTTTTTTCTCTAAGATTTATATTTTACACGGTTAAAAGAAAATAATTCATTAATAATTTATTAAGATAAAAATATCGAAACGATTAAAAACTGTGCTTTTAGAATTTTTCTTATCGTTGTTATTGTTGTTTGTTTTTAAATTATTTTATAAATTGTTATAAATACGAAAACACATATGATTTGATAACTTTATCGATTTATCCTGCTATTATTTTTTTATAAAATTAAAATATCGTAGCAAAATGTACGATTATTTAATTATTCTTATTTTTATCGAGTAATATTAATAAACAAACAAACAAAAATTAACGAAATCCTTAAGTAAATAATATTTATCTATATATATAATATAAAATAAAATTATTTTAATATATTATATTTCTCAGCTTTGTGATTGGTTTTTCCCTCTCCCCACCACACACGCGCACAAATCCCGCGCTTTTAAAGGCCCAAAATTTGTCGCGCAATCGTCGCTCAAATTTTATAATTTGTGATTTAATAAATATATAAATAATAAATGTTATAAATAAATAAAATATTAAAAATAATATTATAAAAGATCAATCAGAAAGAAAAGATTAAACGATTGTGATCATCCTTAAACAAAACAAAAAAAGAAAAACATACTAAAAAAAGTTATTTTCAATCCGCACGCGAAGAGCTTCGAAAAAGAAAACACAGGTGTATGAATAAACGTGTGGTTAGAAGAGGTGAGAAGAAGGGGGGAGGAGAAGGAGAGGGGAGGGGGGAGATGACTTAGGAGTGTGCAAAGAGGAGGAGAAGGAGAAGGAGGGGGCAGGCAGGGGAGGTGAGTATTTGCCACGACAAATGTGACCTTGACCTATCCCACGTATAAAATGTCGTAAAATATCGTGGCACGAGGTACGCATAATGTTTCCGAGTGAAATAAAATCGTGCGTTAGCGAAAAAAACAAAGTTGAAAAGAACTTTTCCGTATACCTGGCTACACCATTCTCGTTGTTACTTTAATTTGTTTCTTTTTTCTTTCTTTTTTTGTTCCCGTCTCATTTATTTCTTGTTTTTCCTTATATTTACGAAGTGCACGAAGGACCTTTCGATATTTCGTTCGTCGATTTCTACACGGTCGAGATGCAATCTTACCTTTCAAAAGGTAGCAGTAGAAAATGTATTCCGTGTTGCAATACTTGGCACATTTACATCGATCGGATTTGGCATCGTTCAACTGTTAACTTTACGTCGATCATATTATAAGATCATACACGTCCTATTCCGATGATTATGTTACTTTAATCTTTAACCTTTTTAACGATACGATTGATTTAAATTTTTGTTTTCTTCTTTGTTCGAGTAAATAATAATACGTTTGAGGTTAGAAATTTATTTTTTTTTGTTTTTCAATAATATATTTATATGTAAAAAAATAATTAAAAATATTCTATTAAATTATGAATAAAATAACGAAGTGTTTTCTTTTTCTTTTTCTTTAATAATATTATTGAAATAAAAATATGCAATGTTATATACGATTTATCTGAAAGTAATAAATTGATGTAGAACAAAAATCAGTTGCATTGTTTTTAAAAAATACTCTGACGAAATATTTCGTTATTTGGTTTGAAAGAAGATAGAAAAAGAAAAAAATACAATCAAATCTATGAGAAAACACGTTTTTACTGGTATATCTGTATTTGGATTTTGTACGTTCCATATAAAATAAAACTATTTTGAAATCTTACCTACTTACTTACTTACTTACTTACTTACTTACTAGCTTGCTTAGTTTGACGTTTGAACGAATAAGAGCGGAACACACGTCAAAGTATTAAAGCCAACAAAACTAATATGTATTTATAAATCATTATCTCGCAACTCTGTTGTGTAACGCAGTTGGAAGTACGTTCTTACCACTCTTGTCCTACATAGTCAACAAGCACAATATATAATAAACGTAGATCATTTTAAACGATCCTAAATGCAATTAACGAATCTCATAATTAATCCAATAATCAATAATAAAAATTAACAGAGTCCTAAAAAATGTAATACAAGTTAATAATATTTTCTGATATTTATGTAGAAAAACAAGTGACTGATTCTACATTCACAAAATTTAATAATAAAAAATGATCAGATTTAAAAAGTAATATATATTATAAGTTAATAATACTTTCTGATATTTATGTAGCAAAACAGGTGACTGATTCTACATTCATAAAATTTAATAATAAAAAATGATCAGATTTAAAAAGTAATATATATTATAAGTTAATAATACTTTCTGATATTTATGTAGCAAAACAGGTGACTGATTCTATATTCATAAAATTTAATAATAAAAATTGTTCAGGATAATAAAGTAATTTATATTACAAACTAATAATACTTTCTGATATTTTCAATGTGTTAAGTGAATATAAGTAAGTTACTGATTCTACATTTACAAAATTCAATAATAAAAATTTATCAGATTCAAAAAGTAATACTTCCTGATATTTTCAATGTGTTAAGTAAAAATAATAAGTAACTGATTCTATATTCAAAAAATTCAATAATAAAAATTGATCAGATTTAAAAAGTAATACTTCCTGATATTTCCAATAGGTTAAATAAAAATAATAAGTGACTGATTCTACATTCAAAAAATTCAATAATAAAAATTAATCAGGATAATAAAGTAATATATATTACAAACTAATAATACTTTCTGATATTTTCAATGTGTTAATTGAAAATAAGTAAGTTACTGATTCTACATTCACAAAATTCAATAATAGAAACTGATCAGGATAATAAAGTAAAATATATTATAAACTAATAATACTTCCTAACTTTAAACCGTACAAAATAAAAATAAATGCAATCAACAAATCAACACACCAATGACATGTTCAAAATTCATTGTAACCTTTCTCTTATCAACGATATACAACCAAAAAAGATATTACTAATTATTTTCCCTTACGTTATACAATGTGTTAATTGAAAAATAGTATGTGACTGATTCTACATTCAAAAAATTCAATAATAAAAATTAATCAGGATAATAAAGTAATATATATTACAAACTAATAATACTTTCTGATATTTTCAATGTGTTAATTAAAAATAAGTAAGTTACTGATTCTACATTTACAAAATTCAATAATTAAAATTAATCAGCTTCAAAATGTAATTTATATTACAAATTAATAATACTTCCTAACTTTAAACCGTACAAAATAAAAATAAATGCAATCAACAAATCAACACACCAATGACATGTTCAAAATTCATTGTAACCTTTCTCTTATCAACGATATACAACCAAAAAAGATATTACTAATTATTTTCCCTTACGTTATACAATGTGTTAATTGAAAAATAGTATGTGACTGATTCTACATTCAAAAAATTCAATAATAAAAATTGATCAGGATAATAAAGTAATTTATATTACAAACTAATAATACTTTCTGATATTTTCAATGTGTTAATTGAAAATAAGTAAGTGACTGATTCTACATTTACATAATTCAATAATAAAAATTGATCAGATTCAAAAAGTAATACTTCCTGATATTTTCAATGTGTTAATTGAAAATAAGTAAGTGACTGATTCTACATTTACAAAATTCAATAAGTAAAATTAATCAGCTTCAAAATGTAATTTATATTACAAATTAATAATACTTCCTAACATTAGACCGTACAAAATAAAAATAAATGCAATCAACAAATCAATACACCAATGACATGTTCAAAATTCATTGTTTCTTATCAACAATATACAACCAAAAAGATATTACTAATTATTTTCCCTTACGTTATACAATGTGTTAAGTGAAAAATAGTATGTGACTGATTCTTACTTCCTGACAGTTTGGATTAGAATTAATAGAGTGTGTACTCTTGCAGTCATGTGCAGAGCTAGGCTACGGGAAAGTAAATCTCAACAGAGTAGAGAGATAGAAAGAGAAAGAAATAAGATAGAACAAATAGAAGAAGAAGTAGAAGAAGAAGAAGAGAGAAAGAGATAAAGAAAGAAAGCACGAAACATAAAAAGAGAAAGAAAGAAAGAAAGAGAAAGATTCGATATACATCGTGGCATCTGTTAGGAACGAGGAGAACCGAGGTTAAAGACCGAGAGCTAGCGAACCGAATTAGAAAGGTGCTCTCGAATGACCTTTGAACTCTCTATCTCCATCTTTCGATCTGCCAGCAGCCCCCGCCCCCTCCTCCTTCTTCTCATCCACCTCCTCCACTTCCTTCACCTCTTATTCCTCAACCCAACTCAACTCAACTCAACTCAACTCAACTCGACTCAACTCAAGTTGCAACTTTCAACTTCCAACTATCCCTATCTCTATCCAATCCTCTTGAAAGAAAAAAAAAAAGGTTAAACCCACAGTTAGATTTATGTAAGACGTGTTTTATAAGTTCGTTTACCTCTTAAGACTGGCATGCTTTGCACCGTTGAGAATTTTGTTCTTCCGATCGCTACCAACTGTACTAGCATCACTGTCGATGCTGTACAAACTGTCGTCCTTCGTGACCCTAGACGAATTGTGAAGGGTCGATTTTTTGGCCACCAAGGTACCGTTGTGTTTCGGACTTTCCGAAGACAAGGAGTGTTGAATCTGATGTTGCTGTTGTTGTTGTTGATGTTGATGTTGAAATTGAGTTTGATAATGACGATCCATCGAACTTGGTTGTTGTTGTTGATTTTGATGTTGATGTTGATCCTCGATTTTGTTAGACACTATCATCGTTCTAATACTTCCGTCTACAAATTTTTTCGGTGAGGTCGATATTGCTATTGTTGAGGCCGTTGTCTTTTGCCGAATTGTTTGTGGTAGTTGTTGTTGATGATGGTTTTGGATTTGTTGTTGTTGTTGTAGGTGTTGTTGTTGTTGTTGTTGATATTGGTCTCGTGGATTTTTGTGAAGCCTGCTGCTGCTGGTGTTCCGATAATTTCCTTGGGTTTTTTGATGATTTTGATTCGGTTCTCCAGGCGGTGGTTTGTCCTCCGTTGGTAACATGTACGACAACATTGTCCTTTGGACTTTCGTCTGTTAACAAAAATTATTTATGATTTTATTTTTTTTTTTTTGTAAATAAGATAGACAAATATTTTTGTATATGTTTGATAATTAATTGTTCGTATTTTTCTTTGCGATTTAATAATTGAAATAGTAATTGTTTGATTCACTTTTATGGAATATAAAATATTTTGCAAATATTTATATTCACAATGTTTGTTTTGGATTTTTATTTAATTTTATTCTTACTCTCGATAAATAATATTTCATCTCGTAAACAAATAGGAACATTTTATTTTCCGGTTAAATAATTTTTATCATAAAATTGTGTGTGCAATATTTCTTGTTTAAAGAATAAAATTTAATTTCTACATATTTCTATTTATAGTATTCAAATATTTATCCAATGATTATTTTGGATTTTTATTTAATTTTATTCTTACTCTCGATAAATAATATTCCATCTCGTAAACAAATAGGAAAATTTATATTTTTTAGTTGAATAAATATTTAATCCTAATATTTAATAAAATTTAATCCTATAAAATTGCAATATTACTTTTATAAAAAATAAAATTAATTAATTCAACATATTTCAATTCTTAATAATATTCAAACATTTTCTTCAAAAATCATTTCTTTTCCTTATTGTATTATTTTTAATCGAGTATCATATTATTAAAACATTGTTGCGTTTATTTATAAATTGTTAACAATATAATACAAATTGACGACAATCAATTTCTTTCAACATCTCAAATCTTTTTCAATTTGGCATCGTTACAGTTAAGACAAAGTTTTAGTACTCATATGTACGATTAATAAAACGTAAGTTTGTAAGTCTTGCCAAGTTGAATACGAACACTCTTCATGTTAAATGCAACTGCATTGTCTAAACGTCGTAATAGTGCATTCGTGCAGTGAAAAGATCGTGCAATGAAAAGGTCGTGACGACACAACGTGATTATTATTATTATTATTTATACAAATCAAATGTTGATCATGTATGAACTGTTAACAAGCAAAAATTATTTAAATTTTTCTATTATAAAATTTTATTTTATTTTTATTTTATTTTTATTTTATTTTTATTTTATTTTATTTATTTATATTTATTTATATTTGAAATTAAATTTGTTGCAATATATTTTTTTCTTTCTCTGTAATAATAAAACTCAACAGTGTTGTAATAATAATTTTACGTAATTTTATTCATCACTTTTGTCCACTTTTTAAAATTATGACGGATAATTAATTGATTTTTTTTTCAAATTAACCTAATCAAATAAATATTTGAATTTAACGTTGAATATAATTAACTTTCTATTCTATTATCCGTACGAAATTATTTGCAATTTAAATTAATAATACTAATTATAATAAACATTCAACTTGTGTCCAAGTTTAATCGGTCAAATGACACGTGTCCGATAATTTGTAAATAAAAAAGAAAAAAAAAATAGAAAATATTATGAAAACGGATAAAATGAATACATTATTATTATTTATTTCTAAATAAAAAAATAATATTTTGTTTATTAATTCAATTGGCTACAATTTACATTATAACAATAATAATTAATAAATTATTTATTTTATTTATATATTAAAATAAATATTATATAATAAATTTAAATATTATTATATAAATAAAATAATTAATAAATTATTTATTATTTTATATTAAAATATATGTTTTTTTTTTTTTTAAATCAATTATTTGACCGTTCACTTTAAAAATACGTTAAAACATAAAAATATCTCGTAAGTTTAATAATAAAATAAAATAAGAATAATGTTTCTTTTTTGAATAAGATTTTCTCACCAAGCAATTTTATTTCTTCGTTTATTTCTTTTGATTATCCATCATTGATCGATCCGATCCATTAAGATAATCGTTTTAGAAATTTCACCGAGAAGTTGCACTTCATCCGGGCACGTAAGATTACCGTTATAATATGGTAAACCGATTAATGCTAATAAACGTAACACTATCGTATGACACACGTTGGACGTTCGATACGGTACTTGAAATTTTATCTACAATCTTTTCTTTTACGATGTAACAAAAATAAAATAATTTTTTTTTTTGGTTATTGAGAAAATTTATCTAATTTATCCGCGTAAATTCAAAATTCATTCTAACGGATTTGTTTTTCTTTCAAAAATTTTTGATGGTTGTTGTTATTGTAAATATTGAAACATTTTGAAGAGAAATAATTTAAATAAACAAACATATAAATATTAAAAAAATAATAAATTAAAATATATAAATATTTTTGTTTTTTAAATTAAAATATGTAAATATTTTTGTTTAAATTAAAATATATGAATATTTTTGTTTTTTAAATTAAAATATGTAAATATTTTTGTTTAAATTAAAATATATAAATATATAAATATTAAGTTGTGTGTGTGTGAAATATATATATAAATATATAAAAAAATATTAGATAAATAAAATAATGCAAAATATTCGTTTTACGCGTCGATTTAAAATAAAAATATCCAATTTGAATGAAATACAAAAAAAAAATATACGAATACAAAGAAAAGGAGGTTTGTGATAATTTTAAGTTACACACCAATGTAACACCCGTTTTAAATAAAAATTAATTTGTTCATTTAATTTGTAAATGAAGAAAAGGAAAAAAAAACACTCAAAGAATAAACAAATTGATTGTTAAGTATAGAAAAAAATGTTCAGGTAAGAACTGGTGACACTAACACAACGTAAAACCGATCGAAAGGTTGTTACAGGAATGGCACAGGTCTGACTTGTCTGCTCATACATATACCTATTCTACTACTATATACCTTATAAACTGTCTGCTAGTTTTAATCCGCTCCACTAATTCCGTTTTCCTATTCCAACACTACCTGTATATTATTATTTATAAACGTTTCGTATTTTTATCTCATTAAAATCATCTTTGTCGGTTTAAGAGATTTTATTATTTGATTTTTATAATAATATAATAATAATAATAATGGATAAATGAGAGTATGATTATAGGTTAATATTATGATAGTAGTGTAATTGTTGGTTAATTATATCTTTTATTTTAACATGTCTGAAAGAATTATATTTGAATACTATAAATGAATTTCATATAATGTTGAAATAACAGGTATTTTACTAATGAGTCATTTTTTATAATATTATGAATATTATATTGAATTAATTTAGTTTAAGATAATGTGATGTAAAATAGTTATTAGAACATTGTTTTTAATTTTAAATTATTGTTAGACAACTTTTATACTTATATCTTTTGTTTTGAGATGTTTTAAAGGATTATATTTGAATACTATGAATGAATTTCATATAATGTTGAAATAACAAGTATTTAACTAATCAGTCATTTTTTATAATATTGTGAATATTATATTGAATTAATTTAATTTAAAATGATGTGATATGAAATGATTGATAAATTGATTTTCTTTATTTGACTTAGACTATTTTCATAATTATATCTTTTGTTTTGAGATGTTTTAAAGGATTATATTTGAATACTATAAATGAATTTCATTTAATGTTGAAATAACAAGCATTTAACTAATGAGTCATTTTTTATATTATGAATATTATATATTGAATTAATTTAGTTTAAAATAATGTGATATGAAATGATTGATAAATTGATTTTCTTTATTTAATTTAGACTATTTTCATAATTATATCTTTTGTTTGAAGATATTTGAAAGGATTATATTTGAATACTATGAATGAATTTCATATAATGTTGAAATAACAAGCATTTAACTAACCAGTCCTTTTTTATAATATTATGAATATTATATTGAATTAATTTAGTTTAAAATAATGTGATGTAAAATAATTAATAGAACATTGTTTTTAATTTTGAATTATTGTTAGACCACTTTCATAATTATATCTTTTGTTTTGAGATGTTTGAAAGAATAATATTTGAATACTATAAATGAATTTCATATAATGTTGAAATAACAAACATTTAGTTAACCAGTCATTTTATAATATTATGAATATTATATTAAATTAATTTAATTTAAAATGATGTGATATGAAATGATTGATAAATTTATTTTCTTTATTTGACTTAGACTATTTTCATAATTATATCTTTTGTTTTGAGATGTTTTAAAGGATTATATTTGAATACTATAAATGAATTTCATTTAATGTTGAAACAACAAGTATTTAATTAACCAGTCATTTTTTATAATATTATGAATATTATATTATATTATTTTAGTTTAAAATAATGTGATGTAAAATAATTAATAGAACATTGTTTTTAATTTTGAATTATTGTTAGACCACTTTCATAACTATATCTTTTGTTTTGAGATGTTTGAAAGAATTATATTTGAATACTGTAAATGAATGTCATATAATGTTGAAACAACAAACATTTAATTAACCAGTCATTTTTTATAATATAATGAATATTATATTAAATTAATTTAGTTTAAAATGATTTGAGATATGAAATGATTGATAAATTGATTTTCTTTATTTGACTTAGACTATTTTTATAATTATATCTCTTTTGTTTGAAGATATTTGAAAGGATAATATTTGAATACTATGAATGAATTTCATATAATGTTGAAATAACAAGTATTTAACTAATGAGTCATTTTTCATAATATTATGAATATTATATATTGAATTAATTTAATTTAAAATAATGTGATGTAAAATAATTAATAGAACATTGTTTTTAATTTTGAATTATTGTTAGACCACTTTCATAATGAAATCTTTTGTTTTGAGATATTTGAATACTGTAAATGAATTTCATATAATGTTGAAACAACAATTATTTAACTAACCAGTAATTTTTTATAATATTATGAATATTATATATTGAATTAATTTAGTTTAAAATAATGTGATGTAAAATAATTAATAGACCTTTGTTTTAAATTCTGAGTTATTATTAGACTACTTTTATAATTACATCTTTTGTTTGAAGATATTTGAAAGGATTATATATATTTGAATACTATGAATGAATTTAATATAATATTTATGATATGAAACATGAATAGTATTTAGATGGATGTTTGTTATTTCAACATTATATATATAATTAAATTTGAGAATAATGTTTTATGAAATAACTTATAAATTGATTTTAGATTAAATAAATTGCAACAAAATATTTTAAGATATTTAAAAAATAATAAAATATATTAAGTATCCTATTGATTTATCTATGATCCATCGTGTACTACTATCTTCCTATATTTCGTATTATTTCTAAGTAAAATAATATTAAATACAAACTATTAATATCATGTAAAATTTATCGAAAAAAAAGAAAAAAAAAATAGGTGAAAATTTTGCATTACGATCACTATAGTATAAATGCAATAAACTTTTTTATGAATTACTATCGATTAAAAGAAACACTGCATTCCGATTTACTTTAAAATTATCGAAGTACAGGTATGAAACATTTTTAAAATGCAAAATAAAATGAAAGAAAAAAGAAAAAAAAGAAAATAGGTGAAAATTTTGTAATACGATCCAGCATAAATGCAATAAATTTCTTTATGAATTACTATGGATTAAGGAAAATACTGCATGCCGATTTGCTTTGAAATTATCGAAGTACAGGTATGAAACATTTTTAGAATGCAAAATAAAATGAAAAAAAATATGAATTAATCTTCTTTAAGATCTTTGCACAATTATCTAGAATTTCGTGGAAATTGGAATCGAGCGTGCACGTAAATTGCGAATAACAAAGAAGAATAGAGAGAAAGAGAGAAAGAAAGAGAGAGAGAGAGAGAGAGAGAAAATTAATACTAGTACAGTTTGAGGAATATTTTAAGTCTGAAGAAAATACCGTAATCATGCAAATCCCTTTTCATTCTTTCCCTTTGATATACAAGTTCATTCACCAATTGATTGCTATTACGGTCAATTTTAGTTACAGGTTTAATCTGATTGGAGAACAGATTTTTATCTTTTTTTTTTTCTTTTTTATTCTTTCTTTTTTTTCTTTTGTTTGTTGTAAAATTTGCAAACTTACCCGTAATACAAGGAATTTCGGAAGTATGAACGATCCGCAGGTGTGTTTTGTGGAGCAGCATCGGGATCGTCTGTAAAAAAAAGAAATTATTAGTATAAGTGACACGAACGAGATATTATAATAATTAACACATTTTGTGATCGGTTATAGTATCACAAAAATTAAATGAGTTTAATAATGTAGCTGTTTAAATGATTAATACAGGCACGTATTAGATTTGTGTAATGTATTGTTCAATTATATAATATTATTCATTCTCAATTGCGATAAATAATATTATTGTTAAAATTTGATTAAGAATGATACAATATTAATTATAAATTTTACAATATTAATTATAAAAATATTATAAAATAAATAATTATATAATATATATATAAAAATAATATAAAAATATATTATAAAATTATAAAAATTGATTGCATAATTAAATACAATTATATTCACGTTCAATTAATAAGTTTAAACATTTAAAATATATATGTTTAAAATAAATAATAAAAATAAATAGAAAAATAATACTAAAACTATATAAATCCTTAACCTTGATAATACAACAAAATAAAAAAGAAAAATAAAAAAAAAAGAAAGAATACCAATTTGTTCGGAACGATTTATAATAAACCGATGCACCTGGCGAATGAGGTGTGCAAGAATAATACAAACTTAGAAAAAAAGTACCGTGCATCCAACAAACATCGTCGTCGTCGTCGTAGTCTAACAAAAAACAAAAAAAAAAAAGAAAAAAAAAGCTTATTACTCTGGACTTGAACGAAGAACTTGTGTACACTAACTTCTTCCGACATAGAACATATTTTTTTCTTTCTTTTTTTTTTCAATGAGTATGAAAGAAGTAGACGACGAAATAGAAGAGCAAGAGTAGAGTAAGAGACGAGAAAAGAAGTGTCTAGGAAAATGGGCGAATAAAAAAAAGAAAAAATAAAAAAAAAAGAAGAAAAAAAGAAAGAGAGAGAGAGAGAGAGAGAGACAGAGAGAGAGAGAGAGAGAGAGAGAGAGAGAGAGAGAGAGAGAGAGAGAGAGAGAGAGAGAGCTAGGATGATCTCGTCGCATGAATAGGCACCTGTTTTCGCAGACAGGTGACGTTTACATATATATACATATATACATACATACAAGTATATACATGTATATATATGTGTATATATGTGTGTATATATGTGTATATATGCGTACACGTAAGTATGCATCTTTCTCTTCTCGAGCAAACACGTGAGAAACCTAGAAAGGTCGATGACACCTGGTAAACGTTCTTCCTTCCTCTCTCTTCCTCTCTCTTTCTCTCTCTCACTCTCTCACACATATACACTCTTACTCTCTCTCTCTCTCTTTCACACGTATACATATACTCTCTTTCGTTTTTTTCTCTTTTTTTTCGAGCCGATTTTATAAGATGAGTAGCAATGTCACAAAAATCGGTTTGCATTTGAGAAAAAAGCAATCAAACAAGTTCTATTGTATTGTATAATATTATATAACGAAATAATAATGGGGGTAAAAGAAAAAAGGATGAAATATAGTATTTTTTTTTTAAATGTTCTATATATATTTGTTTTAATTAATTATTATTATTATTATTATTATTATTATTTTTAAATGTTCTATATATATTTGTTTTTTTATTATTATTATTATTATTTTTAAATGTTCTATATATATTTGTTTATTATTATTATTATTATTATTTATAAATGTTCTATATATATTTGTTTTTTATTATTATTATTATTATTTTTAAATGTTCTATATATATTTGTTTATTATTATTATTATTATTATTTATAAATGTTCTATATATATATTGTTTTTTATTATTATTATTATTATTTTTAAATGTTCTATATATATTTGTTTTTTATTATTATTATTATTATTTTTAAATGTTCAATATATATTTGTTTATTATTATTATTATTATTATTATTATTATTATTTTGTTTATTTTGCATCCAAGCAATGAAAATCAGTCGTATCACAAGGTGCATCAATTCGTGAATTTACTTTTCAACAGTTTGTAAGTACACATGTATGTATAAAATGAGTGTATGTGTGTGTGTTTGTTTGTTTGTTTGTTGTGTGTTAAGTACCACACAATAAATGAAATCATCGTTATCGAATACATAGCATGAGTCAGCTCTTTAAGTTGGACCACTACTGAACGTTAACCGGTCAATCAACCCATCAAAGCCCTCAACCCTGTTTCACCCCAGTCCCCTCATTTCTTATCCCCCCATCCCCCCTTCTTTGTAAGAAAAACAGATAAAACTTGTGCAACGAAGTGATCTAGTTTGTTTTTTTTATTCATTTCTTCTTTATAAATTTGTTTGTTAATTGTTAGAAGTATAATGATTTGTCTTTTAAAATAATTCTGAGTTTAGTATGTGTGAGGACAAATTGTAAAGCTTAGAACGTATCAGTGAAGAGGGATGAAAATTTTGAATAGGCTTTACTAAAGATTACGTTAAGATTTGTTTATAGTTGCTACGAAACAAATTGAAGTACATAATTGTTATATATTATGAAAATGTATTGTGTTCTATTAGGTATAGAAGGGTTGAAAAATTCAAAGTATAGTATATGGAGAAATTGTAATAGAATTATATCTGAGGCCAGTAATATACTAAATAATATTTAGACATATAAAATAAATGATTCATTCCACAAATGGAAGTAATATTTATTTATGTATAGTAGAAAAAATGTACTGTTTCTATTAGGTATAGAAGGGTTGAAAAATTCAAAGTATAGCATGTGGAGAAATTGTAATAGAATTATATCTGAGACCAGTTTCCATATACAAAATAATATTTAGACATATAAAATAAATGATTCATTCCACAAATGGAAGTAATATTTATTTATGTATAGTAGAAAAAATGTACTGTTTCTATTAGGTATAGAAGGGTTGAAAAATTCAAAGTATAGCATGTGGAGAAATTGTAATAGAATTATACTTGAGTCCAGTAATATATGAAATAACACTTACACATATAGAATACATGATTCATTTCACAAATGAAAGTAATATTTATTTATGTATAGTAGAAATGTATTGTATTGGGTATATGTATTAGGTATAGAAGGGTTGAAAAATTCAAAGTATAGTATATGGAGAAATTGTAATAGAATTATATCTGAGGCCAGTAATATACTAAATAATATTTAGACATATAAAATAAATGATTCATTCCACAAATGGAAGTAATATTTATTTATGTATAGTAGAAAAAATGTACTGTTTCTATTAGGTATAGAAGGGTTGAAAAATTCAAAGTATAGCATGTGGAGAAATTGTAATAGAATTATTATATATCTGAGGCCAGTAATATACTAAATAATATTTAGACATATAAAATAAATGATTCATTCCACAAATGGAAGTAATATTTATTTATGTATAGTAGAAAAAATGTACTGTTTCTATTAGGTATAGAAGGGTTGAAAAATTCAAAGTATAGCATGTGGAGAAATTGTAATAGAATTATATCTGAGACCAGTAATATACGAAATAACACTTACACATATAGAATAAATGATTCATTTCACAAATGAAAGTAATATTTATTTATGTATAGTAGAAATGTACTGTTTTTATTAGGTAGAGAAGGGTTGAAAAATTCAAAGTATAGCATGTGGAGAAATTGTAATAAAATTATACTTGAGTCCAGTAATATACGAAATAACAATTACACAAATAGAATATATTTAAATATTTTATATATATAATTAATAATTTTATATATATAATATTTAATTAAATGTATATTTATATAATTACATATTTTATTATTATATAATTTATTATCAATTAATTATTAAAAATAATTAATATATATATTATTTATATATAAAATAAAAAAAATCAGATTTTCCTACATTAAAAATTCTATATCCAACATACCACCTAAGGGAAAAATTTTAATAGAACACTAAACAAAATTTCTAATACAAAATATAATAATATCGAATATATATAAATATTAAATAAACAAAAAGAAAGAAAAGATCTCATTATTATATACAATATAACACATAATTTAATACAAATATTATTACATTAACAACAGTTTTTAGAATCTTTGATCGAGATTCTTACGAATGAAATAATTATCATTATCATTATTATTATCATTATTATTATTATTATTTCGAGACTAGGTGTATTTGTTCTGCGTGGGCAGATAATTTCGTTGCTAAAAAAACGAACGGAATCGAGTCACTCCTCTTTCCTCTTACCAACCCCCCTAAACCCCCCTAAACCCCCCTCGTTCCTCTCATCATATATCTACCTTTCTTCCCACTTTCCCTCTTCCTCCCTCCCTCCCTCCCTCTCTCTCTACCTCGTTCTAGATTTTTCAGGACGATAAAGTGTAGGACGAATTACGAGCTTGCTAACGTTAGCCTCGTTTCTCTTTCTCTTTCTCTCTTTCTATCTCTCTGTTTCTGTTTCTGTCTCTCTCTTACGTTCTGAGAACTACGACGACGAAGTTGGTTGCGATTACGGTGCAATGATGCAATGCACTCGAGTGTACCGGGGCCACTAAATTGATAAATTTGCATGCCTCGCCGTCTTCTCTCGCAGCGTGTGCTCGACACTAAAAGATTCAAAAGACTGAGAGAGAGAGAGAGAGATAGATACATAAAGATAAAGATATCACGACGGTTGGCTAGAGAAACGAAATTTTATTATGGCATTTTTATGTTTTTCTTTCGAATATAATATTTTTCTATTCTCTCTCTATGTGTATTCATTTTTATTTATTTATTATCTCTTTTTCGGAATATTTTTGGAAAATTAATTTTAATATTTAGAGAGAGAGAGAGAGATGAAGATATTGCGATGATTGGCTAGGAAGAAATGAAATTTTATTATGGCATTTCTATATATATTTATTTTTATTTATTTATTATCTCTTTTCAGGAATATTTTTGGAAAATTAATTTTAATATTTAGAAAGAGAGAGAGAGAGAGAGAGAGAGAGAGAGAGAGATGAAGATATTGCGATGGTTGGCTAGAAAGAAATGAAATTTTATTATGGCATTTCTATATATATTTATTTTTATTTATTTATTATCGCTTTTACGGAATATTTTTGGAAAATTAATTTTAATATTTAGAGAGAGAGAGAGAGAGAGAGAGAGAGAGAGATGAAGATATTGCGATGGTTGGTTAGGAAGAAACGAAATTTTATTATGGCATTTTTATGTTTTTCTTTCGAATATAATATTTTTCTATTCTCTCTCTATGTGTATTCATTTTTATTTATTTATTATCTCTTTTTCGGAATATTTTTGGAAAATTAATTTTAATATTTAGAGAGAGAGAGAGAGATGAAGATATTGCGATGGTTGGTTAGGAAGAAATGAAATTTTATTATGGCATTTTTATGTTTTTCTTCGAATATATTTTTCTATTCTATATATATTTATTTTTATTTATTTATTATCTGTTTTACGGAATATTTTAGGGAAATTAATTTTAATATTTAGATATATATATACATTTTCATTAATATATTATTAATATAATTAACGTTGAAAATAAAAGATAGTACAATACTACTATTTTATTTTTTGTTATTATTTATAAATAAATTGAATATAATACGAAGTATATTTTAAGCTATATATATATATATATATATAATAATAATAATAATAATCATAATAATAATTAAAATAGTAATAATATATATTCTATTCATTATTCATTATATATATTCATTATTCACATTTGCATATATATATTCTCTATTAATTTATTTATTCATTATCTCTTTCGAAGTTATATATATATATATATTAATTTTTATATAGAATATTAATAATTTTATATATACAATAATATTTTTATAATAATATTAATATTTACTAATTTTCACACATAATTTTATAATACTATAAAAATATTATTCTAAACATTAAACATATATTATAAAATTAATAAAAAGAAAACAAAAATAGATGAGAAAGAATTAGAAAAAAAAGAAAAAATTAAGAAAATAAAATAAACGAAAGATCAAGGAGATAATATCCTAGACCATGTTATAAATCTGTTCGAATGACGAGAGACGAGAATGAGTCATCATCGTCATTGAACATCTACTCTTCGTACATTTATTATTCTTCCGTTTCGTACGCAGTTGCAGGTACTTTATTACGATGACGATTCATCGTTTTATAACTCGTCGGACATGCTTATCTACACATACGCACACACTTACACACACACACATACACACACTTACACACATACATATACGTGTATAACTTGAAAATAAGTACAAACGACAATAACAATAACAACAACAACAACAACACACGTGACGATTCAGAATGGCACACGTGTGACACATTGCAACGTTTCATTTTTTATTTTTTTACTTCATTTCTTTACAAGAAAAATGATGGAAGAAAAAATGGATACACACGTTATATTGTTAATATTAAATAAACGATGTTTATTAATCATTTTATTTTCGATCAATTTTAATTTTAATTCCTTAAATTTTTATTATTTTTTATATATTAAAATTTAAATTTTAATTCCTTGCGAAAAGAGTACAAAATCTCACGATTATTAAATATAAATACCTAAATTTTTTTTAATTAAATCCGTCATAATATTTTTTGTATGTATTTATCATTTCTTTTTGTTTGTTTTTTTAATTTTTTTTTTGTTAAATTTTTAATCAAATTAGAAAAAAAAACTTTTAAGCGAATGAAATTTTCAGCACATAATGTGTATTTAATATATTTTTTTTTAAATGTTTAATCATCGATCAAATTTTAAAATTATATTTTAATATGCGAATTAATCTTTCTTTCTTTCTTTCTTTCTTTCTTTCTTTTGTTTTTTATTATTTATATTTCTTAACTTATTTTCTCATTTTACTTTTTCCGGTTACGAGTAACAACGTAACGTTACTTCGAACGAGATTTCCGGCGTCGTGACTTCCTGTACCTCCTAACCGTCTGATACTTTAAACCATCTCGAGATTTTATTCTTTCGTGACCCCGGAAAAAATTAACTAAACACAATAATAAAAAACAGAAATAAACGAGACAATGACGATAACATCGCTCGAAGGAAGACACAAATTTACTCAAATTATTTTTCTCTGGTATTAAAAAAGTAGAATAAAGAAACAAATAGACAAAATCAAGACAGCTTACTACAATGGTATGACATTATTATCTTCGGATGAAACAAAAAAATTCGTTCTGTTTTTTTTTATTATTACTTCCAAAGTAAATTTTATCAAAAAAAAAAAAAAAACAAAAATACAATCCATTATGCACTTTAGTATGACATTTTTAAATTAGGATGGAACAAAAGATCGTTCTGGTTTTTATTTATTATATTATTAATATTACCAAAGTAAATTTTACAAAAAAAAAAAAATATAATTTAATATGATCTTTTTATATTAGAATGAAACAAAAATTTGCGTGCTGTTTTTTATTTATTATATTATTAATATTATCAAAATAAATTTTATAAAAAAAAAAAAAAACAATTCATTATGCAGTTTAGTATGACATTTTTATATTAGGATAAAACAAAAATTTGTGCTGTTTTTTATTTATTACATTATTAATATTACCAAAGTAAATTTTACAAAAAAAAAAATACAATTGAGCCGTTTATTTTGAAAGTGGCCTAACTCCATTTTTCATTTTTTTCCGGTTACCCACGGTAACATGTACAGCTTCAAATTATCTATCAATAAAGCATTTAAGATTTTTTATATTCCGAGTAAATACGGTAATTCTGGACACATAAGTTTTCAGAGTTAGTTGAATCACTGAACCGTTTATTTTGAAAGTGGCCTAACTCCATTAGGAGTAGAGATTTTGGTGTGGTAGAAATGGCATTAAAAAAAATAATTTACTGTTTGTCCCCCGAGAGTATTACAATATTATCAAAAAGTGTCGGAAAGGTAATAACTTTATTGTACATGAAATGAGACAAGAAGATTTTGTATCAACAAAATTATTAGAAGACGCAATTTTTAAAAGGGTCAAGAATTCTAACGGAGAACCAATAAACTGGTTAAAAATATGTTGGATGCGTTTTGTCAAAAATGAATAAGATTTTCTATAAGACGTCAATGAATGAGAACGAAAATTTGAAAGTCCTGAATTTAATACCACGTCGGGGTAGACCAAGAAAGTTCGAAAATATTGTATTGACACCACTGTATAAAAATATAAGACAAATTACAACCGCAAAATTCAAAGACATAATTGACTTATTACGATATATAGCACCGGAACATCATGATTTCTTTAAATCCCTTTCACATACGCAAAATGTAGATGAGTAGAAAATTGTTTTGTAATTTATGTTTGTAAAAAATATTTTGAATCGCATAATTTATGTTTTTAAAGTGTTATAAAGATATGTAAAATAAAATAAGTATTGTTTTTTGGCAATTTGAAGCATCTTAAATTATGTTGAATGGACTTCGGTTCCTTCAAATTTGATAACGAATCTGGTTGTTAATTTTGGAAGTGGCCTAACTCCATTCTTGCTAAGAAAACGCATATTATTCACTTAATAATTGGCATTATTTTAATAGGAACTGTAAATTGAACACCTTTAGATACACTTAAGCAATATAACTCATTGTTATTCTTTACGTATATTTTTAATTGCATTGAAACGCAAACCTTTAAATATCTCAATTTAAGGTTATATGGAGTTAGGCCACTTTCAAAATAAACGGCTCAATTCATTATGCACTTTGGTATGACGTTTTTATATTAGGATAAAACAAAAATTTTGTGCTGTTTTTTATTTATTATATTATTAATATTACCAAAGTAAATTTTACAACAACAACAACAAAAAACAATCCATTATGCAATTTATAATTTAATTTTTAACAGAATAAACAATAAACGCACGCAACTTTTGATTCATCCTAAAATATTATTCGATATTTTTCTCGTATTAAAAATTTCGAATCAAAAGAACTAGAAGAAGAAAAAAATGAATACGACGTTAAAAATATGAGAGAATGATTCTCTTTCAGGTAATTCAAAGATGGTTTATATCGCGACACGGAAGTATTTTATACTCAGAGAAGAAGAGTCATCTTCTTAACCTCGTTTTCGATTCTTTCGAATGTCTCGAACGATTAGTCACTCTCGAAAGAAAGAAATAAAGAAAAGAAAAAGAAAAAGAAAAAGATAAAAAAAAATTGACACGACACCATTAAACGTTCTCAAGGGGAATAATTTTTGTTTTTTTCCACGCTTTCCAAATAGACAAATAAAATGTCTTTTTATACGATTATTATGAATTTTTTCTGTGTATGTGTGTGTGTTCAAATTCGTACGATTATTCTTTATTTATTACATATTTTAATCACATTTTTTTGTTTTATAAAACACGTTGATTTTTTTTTTATTATCACATTTATTATAATAATATACAATAATTTTATATTCAAGATTAATATAAAATTATTATTAAAATAATAAATTAAATTAAATAAAAATTATTTCAATAAATTATTATTTATATAATAAAAATTATAATTATATATTAAAAAAATTAAATATAAATTATTTCAATTTGTATCATTAATCTCTTATTCTTTCAAATAATAATTATTTAAATATTATATAATATAATGTTTATTTAAATATATTATAATATAATGTTTAATATATATGATTTATTGATTTAATCGTAGTTTTTATTCATAATGAAACTTTAACCAGAATATAAAATATATATAAAAAAATAAATACTATTTGTGTGTGTGTGTGTGTGTGTGTGAACAAATATATAATACTAAAATAGATCTTTGATGATTTTTTATTCAGGTGTGCACAATATATAATATTTTACATATTATATATTAATAATTATTATTTATTTTATTTATTTTATTTATTTTTTTATATTAATAGATTAATAAATTTTTTGTTTAGATTATACATATATATTAATTATTAATATATAATAAATGAATATTTTAAAATATTAAATTCAAACACGATTTTTTAAAGTACACAATGAACCGATAAATGATATAAAAAAAATATTGAAACAACATCACTTATATATATACATAAAATTTTTGTTTAAACTAATAAAATGTAATTGAAAATATTCGAATATCAACAAGATGCTGTTTAATATGGTTTATTTATTTTTTTTTTTTGGTTTCTTTTTCTTATCGTTTATTTTAACACACGAATAATTTACAATATAATATTCCTAGAAATAATTTGAACGTTTATAAAAGTTTAAATCTCAAGTGGTTACGTCACTAACATGATCCATGATCCATGATCCCACGATAAACAGAACTTGTCCTGGTCGTCTAACCGCATGACGAAGTTGTGGAACGAATGACCGAAACATTTTTCTTCTTCTCGGTTCTCTTCTCGGCCCTTAAACACGTCACTTCCGGCACGATTTGACGTCCACGACGAATTTTCATTATTTCGAATAGAAATTTTTCTTTTCCTTTTTACCTAGGACTTTGACCTACCATTTTACTTTTTTTTTATCTTTTAATAATTATTATTAAACAAAAAAAGAAATAATAAAACTTCTTTGATTCGAATGTTAATCTTGAACATTTTAATCTAATTTTCTGACTAATATGAATATGTAAGAAATTATGTTAATAAATAAACAATTTCTTCGTGTTTTTTGTTTGTCTTCTTTTATCATGTAATATGAATACTCGTATTATAATAATTATGTATAATAAATAAAATAATATAATAATATCAAATGAATACTTGTATGTGTGTGTGTGTGTATTTATAATAAACAGAATGGATTTATAAATCAGTCAAACAAAAATGTGCATTATTCAATGCAACCAAGTTTTATTCGTTTGAATATTTGATATTACGAAAAGAAAAATATTTTTATTCTTTCATCTCATTGTAAATATAATTTTACAAACAAAAATGAAAAGAAAAAATACTTTAATAAATATATAAGAATCATTAACAACAACATAAATATTATACTAATAATAAATAATTATTAATTGATTTATAATTCAATTCTGTATATTAAATCAATGTATCAAATTTATCTTACATTCATAACCTATATAAAATATTTGTATTATTTCACTATTTGTAAATATAATTTTCCAAACAAAAAATGAAAAGAAAAAATACTTTAATAAATATCTAGAAATCATTAACAACAACATAAATATTATACTAATAATAAATAATTATTAATTGATTTATAATTCAATTCTGTATATTAAATCAATGTATCAAATTCATTTTACATTCACAACCAATATAAAATATTTCTATTCTTTCACTATTTGTAAATATAATTTTACAAAAAGAAAAAATATACTCTAATAAATATCTTTAAATCATTATAACAACAACATAAATATTATACTAATAATAAATAATTATTAATTGATTTATAATTCAATTCTGTATATTAAATCAATGTATCAAATTTATCTTACATTCATAACCTATATAAAATATTTGTATTCTTTCATTATTTGTAAATATAATTTTACAAAAAGAAAAAATATTTTAATAAATATCTAAAAATCATTAACAACAACATAAACATTATACTAATAATAAATAATTATCAATTGATTTATAATTCAACCCTGTATATTAAGTCAATGTATCAAATTCATTTTACAGTCACAAACAATATAAAATTTGTAAATATTTAAATATCTATTTGTAAATATAATTTTACAAAAAGAAAAAATATTTTAATAAATATCTAAAAATCATTAACAACAAGATAAATACTATACTAATCAATGACTAGTAAATAACAGATATAATTATCAATTAATTTACAGTTCAACCCTGTATATTAAATCATGTACCAAATTTACATTACATTCAACCAATAAAATATTATTAATAAAAACAAATCATATATATATTTTCTCAAACATCAAACAACAATGATACTTCGTCTATTTTCTAATAAAACAAAAAAAAATTAAATTCCGTTGTGTAGTAAAACGTATTTGTTTTTGTTTCTATATTTTTTGGACTGTGACAATGGGAATGAAGAAAAAAGAAAAAAAAATCGTATGATTTCAAAGTGAAATCGTTCAGTCATCGAATATGACTGGTAACATAAGCAAAACCTAGGTAGAACTAGCCTAAGCTAGCTAGCTAGATAGATTTTGTCGACTACGTGGGCGTACGTTTTACGGTTCGATCGTTTTACGACAATAACGCGTAGTCGTAGAGTCGAGAGTTAAAACCTTCCCGCAGGGTTCTCGAAAGAGTAAACATGGTGTTAAAACCCTTAACGGTTTCACATCGAATGTATTCTATAGTAATTCTCTAACATATATGTAAGATAAGATTCCTTCGAACGATTCAATCGTATAATTCAATGAAAATAACTTACATAATTATAATAATAATAATAATAATGATGAAGTTCTATTGTTAACATTCTATGTGAATAAACTGTTTACAATACCATGATTATTATACATTTTATATTGGAATGTTTTTTTTCTTATTTTCAGGGCTTAATATTTATTAATATAATTATTAATATTCATAATATAATTTAGTATATTTTATAGTATATTAGTATTATTAATAAATATTAATAAATATTATAAAAGTATTATTAATAAATATTAAGCCCTGAAAATAATAATATTATATAAATATTTCTTTTATAGTAAATTAGTATAGTATATATATATATTTTTTTTATTATATACAAAAATTATTTTTGATTGTTTCTTTTTGGTATATGCACCCTTGTATTAATGTGTAATTAAAAAGTAACCCTATTATAAATAATTATTGTAAATAATATCATTTTCATCAGGAGAATCTAAATTTGAATTTGTAAACGTACCTACACCACCAACCCCTCATTTCTAATTTGATTATAACTAACATATAAAATTAATCAAAATTAAGACCATAATAAATCATTTGTTACACTACTAACCCCCCCCTCCCACTTTCATTATAACTAACATATAAAATTAATAAAAATTAAAATCAATATAAATAATTTGTAAACGCACCTACACCACCAACCCCTCATTCCTAATTTGATTATAACTAACGTATAAAATTAATAAAAATTAAGACAAAAATAAATAATTTGTTACACTACTCCCCCCTCACCCCTACTTTCATTATAACTAACGTATAAAAAATTAATAAAAATTAAAACCAAAATAAATAATTCGTAAGAGTATTTACACCACCAACCCCTCCAAACCCCCACTCCTACTTTCATTATAACTAGCGTATATAAATAGCGGAAATTATTAACGCGAAAAGTACAACAACAAAAAAACAAATAAATAAAATCATGCGTTTATTATGCGTATATAAAGGTATATTTCAAATAAAACAGGATAGAACAGGATGATGATAGAACGTTCCATTCCGTTCCGGTTTTTCTCTACAGGATGTAAAGAGAAACACACACACACACACATACACACACTCTCTTTCCTTCTGTTTCTTTACGTGTATGTGTATGTGTGTGTATAAAATCAGTAAAGAGGATTAATAATTGCCCCGTAATAATCCCGCTTAAGTGGCTGGACCATGGAATATACAGGAAGCACGTCTTCTTCTTCTTCTTCTTCTTTTTCTTATTTTTCTTCTCTTCTGAACGGAGGAGGATACCGTATATATAACGATAGCTTTCAAACTACGCGGACGTTTCATAGTTTTCTATCTCCGTCACCGACATTAACGTAACTGTAGTAATCGCGAACCGTAACGCGAATGCCTACTTAAATCGCTACGTTTTCCTTTTCCCTCCCCGTATATCCACCATCTTCTTTCACCGTTTGATTAGAAAACCCAACGTTCCGTTACTTTTTACAAATAAATTTATATATGTATATAATATTATTAATATTAATATAATAATTAAAAAAGAAATTATTAATATTAATATTTATAATATATATACTACTACTATATATAGTATAAAATTATTATTGTATATATTTCTACACCAGATTCTGAAATCTAGTAATTTTTTTACACTAGATTCTAAGATCTAGTAATTTTTTATACCAGATTCTGAAATCTAGTAATGTTTTACGCCAGATTCTAGAGTCTAGTAATTTCTACACTTATATATATTATATATATTATATATAGTATAGATACTACTATACATATACATATACTAATCATATATATGCATGTATTATACGAAAAATAAATATTATATTCAAATCGTTTCACAAATGTTAAAAATGGTAAAAGCAAAGTTGTACACCTAATATTAATGTATATAATATATTGTAAAATATATATAATTATATATAAATATATATATATATGAATGTATACATATGTTATATGAAAAAACAAGAAAAACAAATATGTGTCTTTTACCGCAATTATAAATTTTTGTAATACTTTTTATTTTTATTTTTAATGAATGATATTATACCAAGGAAATTACTGAGGAACTAACTAAAGGAAACGTCAAACGATTACAGTGTTCTTTCACTTTGAAAATAACGATTATCGGTATCCCGATTAATTATACTTGTCGCATCGATGTATTATACAAAAGTGACACATGTGGTGTATCATCGTGATAATAAGAAATACAGAATTAAAATTGAGAAATTAAAATAAATAATAGAAAAGGGGTATTTATGTATAAGAATGATTTTTGTATAATTTCTTCTTTCAATATCTTAGAAAAAAATTGATTACAATACCTGTTTCTAGAGTACAATGTATAATCTTAAACGATCTCTTTATAATTATTTCAAGTTTTTTAAAAATATCGTAGACTTTATGATTGGATATAAAATTTAACAGAAAATGATTTATTTACAATTATTTAAAGTTTTTTAAAAATATAAACTTTAGGATCTAATGTCAAACATTACTAGACTTTAGAATCTGGTGTAGAGATTACTAGACTCTATAATCTGATATAAAACATTACTAGACTTCAGAATCTGGTGTAAAATATTACTAGACTTCAGAATCTGGTGTAAAACATTACTAGACTTCAGAATCTGGTATAAAATATTAACTAGATTTCAGAATCTGGCATAAAACATTAACTAGATTTCAGAATCTGGCATAAAACATTACTAGATCTTATAATCTGGTGTGAAACATTACTAGACTTTAGAATCTAGTATAAAATAAGATAAAATCAAAATAAAATAAAATAAAAATAAAATAAAAAAATAAAATAAGAGTATAAAATTATAAGAAAATGATTAGTCAGATAACGTGATAAGCGTGCAAAAAAATAAGTAAATATAATACACTTCTAACCCTTTCTCACCTCCAAGGGATCACCGAAGCCCGCTATACTACTGCGCTTAGGGACGCATCACAGCAGTACGCTTGCACTTATGCGCGTGCAACGAAGTAAGTAAGTAACTAAGTAAGTAACTAAGTAAATAACTATATAATATATATAACTATATATATATACATAGGTGTAAGAAACGAGTCGACGGATAATTAGATACCCGATACAACAACCACCGTCCTCCGTGGTTGCTTTTGCGGGGATATTTCTTTGTATATAAATTGTATATATATTATATACACATATATACACACACACATATATATATAGTAAATCTTGCCCTAAGGAACTCTTGACTGCCTTCGTTTGCATTATACCTATGAGAAAAAATAAAAAACAAAGATAAAGAGAGAGAGAGAGAGAGAGAGAAAATAAAAAAATAAAACACACTGATGCGATTCGAATATCGAAGGAGTCAGTAGGTTTAACGGTGAGGTGGTAAAACGTGTAACATTATACGTAACTCGTTACTAATAATACTTATCTTATGTGACCGGATTAAGTGCACCCAGGTCACCGATCTTTACACTTATTCATATTTTATTTCCCTAAAGAAAACTACGAAATTATCTAATCAATTTTTAAGCTATATATATGTTACCGTTAAAGTATAGAAATCAATTATTACACAGATTACCTAGGTATTGTATAGATTAATTATGGTACTCAAAAATTGTTTCGGTAAAAATTGTCGAACGAATGAAATTATAAAAATATTTCTTTGATTTTATTTTTTATTATAATTGATAGAAATCAATTATTACACAGATTACCTAGGTATTGTATAGATTAATTATGGTACTCAAAAATTGTTTCGGTAAAAATTGTCGAATGAATGAAATTATAAAAATATTTCTTTTATATTATAATTAAAGAAATTAATTGTCGATTCGTATATGAATTTTTATTCAAAATATCAGACAATAATAATTAATAGGGATACGATAATCGATAATTGAATAATATATCTAAATACATATGTACGAATAAATTACTTTTCCGTTCAACGTTAATTAAATCAAATAACCCAATAAACACAGATTCTCATTTCGATTCGAGTTATACTATGAGTTGATAATTTGTTGTTCTCGTCACGAAATAACTGGACGATCGCCATTAACGTTGAAAAATAATGATAATGATTAATTAGTCAATTCAACGAACGTTTCCTATAATAGAAACGACAACGGTTCTTCTACTACGATACTTGCATTAGAAATTTTTCTCTTACATAAGTATACACACACACACACATATACATATATGATTTATTTATTTCATTTATAATTCATTTATTTAATTATTCATTTCTCTTATCGTACAATTATATAATTCATTTTATTTTAATTTTATTTTTATTATTAATTTATATATTTTATATATATTTAATAATAATTTATTAATATTAATTTTGTTTTTATATTTATTTATTTATTAATTTATTATTATATTTATTTATTAATTTGTTATTATATTTATTTATTAATTTATTTTTATATTTATTTATTAATTTATTTTTAATAATAATAATTATCTATATGAGCCGTGTTTATTTTGAAAGTGGCCTAACTCCATTTTTCATTTTTTTCCGGTTACCCACGGTAACATGTACAGCTTCAAATTATCTATCAATAAAGCATTTAAGATTTTTTATATTCCGAGAAAATACGGTAATTTTGGACACATAAGTTTTTAGAGTAAGTTGAATCACTGAACCGTTTATTTTGAAAGTGGCCTAACTCCATTAGGAGTAGAGATTTTGGTGTGGTAGAAATGGCATTAAAAAAAAATAATTTACTCTTTGTCCCCCGAGAGTATTACAATATTATCAAAAAGTGTCGGAAAGGTAATAACTTTATTGTACATGAAATGAGACAAGAAGATTTTGTATCAACAAAATTATTAGAAGACGCAATTTTTAAAAGGGTCAAGAATTCTAACGGAGAACCAATAAACTGGTTAAAAATATGTCGGATGCGTTTTGTCAAAAATGAATAAGATTTTCTATAAGACATCAATGAATGAGAACGAAAATTTGAAAGTCCTGAATTTAATACCACGTCGGGGTAGACCAAGAAAGTTCGAAAATATTGTATTGACACCACTGTATAAAAATATAAGACAAATTACAACCGCAAAATTCAAGGACATAATTGACTTATTACGATATATACCACCGGAACATCATGATTTCTTTAAATCCCTTTCACATACGCAAAATGTAGATGAGTAGAAAATTGTTTTGTAATTTATGTTTGTAAAAAATATTTTGAATCGCATAATTTATGTTTTTAAAGTGTTATAAAGATATTTAAAATAAAATAAGTATTGTTTTTTCGCAATTTGAAGCATCTTAAATTATGTTGAATGGACTTCGGTTCCTTCAAATTTTATAACGAATCTGGTTGTAAATTTTGAAAGTGGCCTAACTCCATTCTTGGTAAGAAAACGCATATTATTCACTTAATAATTGCCATTATTTTAATAGGAACTGTAAATTGAACACCTTTAGATACACTTAAGCAACATAACTCATTGTTTTTCTTTACGTATATTTTTAATTGCATTGAAACGCAAACCTTTAAATATCTCAATTTAAGGTTATATGGAGTTAGGCCACTTTCAAAATAAACGGCTCATATATATATCATTCGTTTATTTCCAAAGAGAAAAAAACCATTAATTTTTTAACATTGTATTTTCTAATCGATAATTCCACCCTCTTTCCCCCTTCTCTAATAAGGTTTTAATTATCTCATTTTATTATTATGTCTATGTTTAAAATAAAAACAAACAGACAGGAAACAGACGAGACGTTAAAAAGGAAAATATCTTTTTAGTTTTAAAGAATTGCCACGGTTGTTTTTCCTTTTTGTACATTTTTTTTCTTATTTTTTTCATGTTTCATCTCTTTTTTTTCTTTTTACTTTTACTTTGTTTCCTTTTTTTTTGTTTGTTACCGTTGGAAAAGCTTTGAAACACGTTCTCGTCTTATGGAACGCTCGCGTAAACGATTCTCGCACGACCCTCGGTTACGGGGAGTCAATCGGCGACCCTTTTCCCTTCTTCGGTTCCTAACTTGAAGAAAAGAGACATGGGTTAAAAAGGGGGAAAAAAATGTTCGCTAATGTACAAAGGGGTAGTAGGTTCGTTAAAAAAAGAAAGAAGAAAAAAAAGAAAGAAAAGAAAAAAATAAGGGCCACCTTGCGACGTTATTTGCATTGCAACCCTCACGCGAGATTCTCGATGGCTATGAATTTATTCATTTTTTTTCTTCCCTTTTCTTTTTTTTGGCTGACTAATCGAACGTTCGAATTTACGAGACATTATCGTGGGAGAGATTAATTATCTTTACTTATTACATTAACATATATATTATATAAATGTGCATTGTAAATATTAATTTGTGGAATAATTTTATATATTTTTGTGAGATTAAATATTTGATATTAATTACTTATCGATTATAATTCAATATTATATAATTATATTGTTTATTGTAATAATAAGATAATTGTTGGAAAAGTTTTTTCATTCTCGACGAGAACAAATTTTTAGATATTTTTTGTTTAAATAATAAATATGATCGAGAAATATAAAATAAAGAAATTGTTCTTACAGACTTAGAATTAATGCAAAATATGAAAATAAAAAGAAGATACGATATATTTTACCTTTTTTTATATATTAAAATAAGAACGAGACGTTTTTTATCGGGCCCAATATCTCATAGAGAAATAATAATAAATAACTTTATGTAAATGTATACGAAAAAAGTGAAAGAAAAGAAAAAAAAATGAAAAAGAATATAAAGAAACTGATTATCACTTTTTACATTCAAATAAAAACGAAACGTTTTATTGGGCCCAATGTTTCATATAAAAATAATACTACAAAAACACACTAATGATTGTTATTGGACCCAATATTTCATATAAAAATAATAATACAAAAACACACTAAATTTTGTTATTGGGCCTAATATTTTATATAAAAATAATAATACAAAAACACACAAATATTTGTTATTGGGTCCAATATTTCATATAAAAATAATAATACAGAAACACACTAAACTTTGTTATTGGGCCCAATATTTCATATAAAAATAATAATACAAGAACACACACATACTAAACTTTGTTATTGGGCCCAATATTTCATATAAAAATAATAATACAAGAAAACACACACTAAACTTTGTTATTGGGCCCAATATTTCATATAAAAATAATAATACAAAAACACATACACTAAACTTTGTTATTGGGCCCAATATTTCGTATATAATTAATAATAAACATCACGTATGTAAATATGAGTGGAAAAGTCGAATAAAAAAGGTAAAAAGAATAAGAAAAGAATAAAAAGAAGAAGAAAAAAATAATAAAGTACATCGAAATAGGGTAAAATCGGGTACTAGAAAGGGTACCCTCATACTAGTATGGATGAACCTGTAGGGATTCTGGCAGCTGGTTGGGTGCCAGGAAACGTCTATGTGCCGAGACGTTGTCTGCTGGCATTATGACCCGGAAGATATGCGAGTGAGCATAGAACCGTCCCCCCCTATCACACCTTTTCTTACATATACACATACACACACATACACACATACACACATACACATAAATGCATACTTAAACGTACATCCACTTTGCTACTACTTCTATTTTGTAAAGAAAAGCATGAAAAGCGATTCTCATCGAGTTGTTGTGTCGTCCAAACCTTTTTTCCTTTTTTTCTTTTCTTTTTTTTTTTTTTGATGATCTGGTAGTTCGATGGTTCTATAGAAAAAAAAAATAAAATCGATATCCTTTCATGGGAATGATCTTGACACGATTATTTGCGAGATTATATTATTGCAATAATTATAATTTGTTGTTTCTTCGTTTATTTTTTGAAAGTGGTGTAAGTCAATTTTAATTATATATATAAAATATATATAATATTAAATAAAATATATATAATATTAAATAAAATATATATATTTTTAATTTTAGATTTATATTATATTTTACATTTTAAATTATATTCTTAATTTGTTCTCATAAACCAACAAAAAAATAAAATTGTATTTACCACTTTCAAAATAAATGGTCCTATATATATATTTTTAATTTTATATATTTTTTTATATTATATTTTTTTTTAACTTTATATTTTTTTTTAACTTTATATTTTTTATATTATATTTTTAATTTGTTCTCAAACCAACGACAAATAAAATTAAATGTACCACTTTCAAAATAAAAGTTCCTATATATATTTTTAATTTTTGATTTATATTATATTTTTAATTTTATATTTTATATTATATTTTTAATTTGTTCTTAAACCATTAAGAAATAAAATTGTATGTATCACTTTCAAAATAAATGGTCCTGTATATATATATAAATATAAATAATAATAAAAACAGGTCTTCGTGGCTCAAGTGGTAGAGTGTTCTTTCGGTATGCGAAAGATCCTGGGTTCGAATCCCCCGGGCCTTCTCGACTTTTATTTAAACAAACTGAAGCTCGAATTTATTAGGAGAGTTCTTCCAACGAACCAATAGCGTTAGGGTTGCGTCACTAAATAATATATTTCAATTGAATGAATAATTATTAAAGAATTAATTAATATGAATAATTATTAAAAAAATGATGATTACGATAATCATCAATTGTGAAGATTTTGATTTTAAAATAATACGATGGTGATTGCTATGATTTATGAATAATTATTATGAAATAAAAAATCTTATCTTATAAATAATAATAAATATATAAATAAAAATATATAAATATAATAATAAATATAAATATATAAATATGTAAATTTTTAATTTTATATTTTTTATATGATATTTTTAATTTGTTCTCAAACCATTAACAAATAAAATTGTGTGTACCACTTTGAAAATGATCTCACGGTATTATATACGATCATCTTTGGTTTCCGTTAGGAAAGATTTACGACGTGTTAAGAGACGTCATTACGTTGGTAAGTAACGAAATCAACGAAGAGGAGGGGTTCTTCTTCTTTTCTGTGTTCTCTAATCGTTCCAACAACAACCTTTTTAACTGCCGATCACTGCTGTTGCTGATACCGTTGCTTACAATATTTCCCCGTTTTCCTTTCATCGAGTTTCATCAGAAAAATAAAAAAAAGAAGAAGAAGAAGAAGAAGAAGAAGTAAAAAAAAGGCATCTCGTGGAATCTATAAATTCTCTCTCGAGGCCTCTCATCACTTCCTCCACCTCTTACCCCCCTCCACCCACCCTTCACCACCCTCACACCCTTTTTTTTTTCATTTCACTTGCCGACGTTTCTCTGATGGGTGCGAGAAACACGTGCCTTATGTTCCTTCTTTTTTTCTTTTTTTTCTTTAAGTAATAATTAATGCAACGTAACACACACATACACACGCACATACACGCAAACTAATACACGTATATATGTATGTCAAGAATGACTGGAATTTATCCTCGTACTTTTTATTTCTCTCTCCATCCAGTGAATTTTTTTTATTTCGTTTCTTTTTTCCGTTTTTTTGCGAATTTGCTATGCAAGGGAAAACTTAAGAAAGAAGAGAGACAGAGAGAAAAAGAAAGAGAGAGAGAGAGAGAGAATACGAGCTTAAGTTTTATCACGTAAACATTATCTGCATATTCAAATACATTCGTACATACTTACATGCATTCCTACATAAGTGCATACATATTCAGATACATTCTTGCATACGTGCATACGTACATTCATACATATATTATTAACATACGTACGAACACACACACATATATGCATACATATATATATACATATATATATATATATATTTATATTTATATTTTTTTATATTAATTATCATATTAATTTTATATATTAAATAATTTTATATTAATTAATTATTATATTAATTTTATATTTATTTTATATATTAAATTATTTTATATTAATTAATTATTATATTAATTAATTATTATATTAATTTTATATATTAAATTATTTTATATTTATTAATTATCATATTAATTTTATATATTAAATAATTTTATATTAATTAATTATTATATTAATTTTATATATTAATTTTATATATTAAATTATTTTATATTATAATTAATTATTATATTAATTTTATGTTTATTTTAATTAATTTTTATAATAATTAATAATAATTATATTTTTAATTTTTTTATTATATATTATATATATATATTTATATACAGGGTGTCTCAGGTTATTTTCGTATAAACGTTTTTTATATTATAAATTCGAAATTTATAATATAAATTGCAAATCGTATCAATGATCATTTTTAAACAATTCGAATAATCTAATAATTTATTTTGATTATTATTCGAATGAAATTTTCAAACGACCTACGTTTCATTAACAATCAGATATACGCTCTCCCTTTCCCCCCTCTTCCCCCTTTTTTTACCCCTCGACGGTTGCATATTTGTATGCATATCCGTAACGACTTCGTTTAATCTCTCACGCGACACATTCCCGTCGTGTTGTCGCCAACATAAGCTTGACCTTGAAAATATTATTCACGAAAGGGTCACGAGAAAAGAAAAATTCATTCTTTACCCACGTTTTTTTTTTTTTAAATATATTATACGTTAAAGTGTAAAAAATCAGTTATTCAATAGATTATCTAGGTAAAGTGTAGATTAATTAATTATTTCATTTCTTAAATTATCTAGGTAATCTGTACGTTACTTACTAGGTACTCGTTAAAGTGTAAAAAATCAGTTATTCGATAGATTATCTAGGTAAAGTGTAGATTAATTAATTATTTCATTTCTCAAATTATCTAGGTAATCTGTACATTACTTACTAGGTACTCGTTAAAGTGAAAATAAAATCTTTGTTGGAACAAAAATTATGTATTTTGTACGTTTTTAAATTAACATAATATTATTTATTTATATTTCGATATTTAAAGTATCAAATTAATACGATCGAATGATCTAACAAAATAAAATTGATAGATTAAATCATTGATCAATTGGAAAAAAGAAAATTATAATAGAAATAATCAAATATTATTACAATTAAATGAAAACGAATTTGCAAAACGTATGATAAAATTATGCTTACTAGTTAAATGCAAATCTAAAGATCGTTGACACCATTGAATCGTGTACTAATTGATTTTTACGACAAACACATCTATTTGTGGGTACATTTAAATATTTCCAGTCACATTTTATGAAACCCTTGATGTAAAGGGTAACAAAGGGATGGATTGTTTTATTGTTGTTCAACGTAAAAATATTTCTACGACAGGTACATCTTATTTTAACGATACTTTAACGATACGGAAGAAAATGTGTATGGTATTTAAATAAAATGTGGAAAAATTTTGAATTATCCACGTTAACGGAACAAATCAGTTAAATTCATAGATTAGCTAGGTAATGTGCACATTAACGGTAACATATGTATATATATACTTATTAATTTAATTAATTATTATAATTATTTAATTAATTATATAATTATTATTATTATCAAATGTGGAAAATTTTTGAATTATCTACTTTAACGGAACAAATCAGTTAAATTCACAGATTAGCTAGGGAATGTGCACATTAACGGTAACATATGTATATACTTATTAATTTAATTAATTATTAAAATTATTTAATTAATTATATAATTATTATTATTATCAAATGTGGAAAATTTTTGAATTATCTATTTTAACGGAACAAATCAGTTAAATTCATAGATTAGCTAGGTAATGTGCACATTAACACACGGTAACATATGTATATATATACTTATTAATTTAATTAATTATTAAAATTATTTAATTAATTATATAATTATTATTATTATCAAATGTGGAAAATTTTTGAATTATCTATTTTAACGGAACAAATCAGTTAAATTCATAGATTAGCTAGGTAATGTGCACATTAACACACGGTAACATATGTATATATATATATATATATATTTATTAATTTAATTAATTATTATAATTATTATAACGTTTCGCATCGTCGAGTGCAACATGCAATTCATTTTTGTTGTACTTTTATTTCGATTTTTTTTTTATTGTTTTATATAAACATGAAAAAATACCTTGGTCATTCTGGTCTTCGATTTCTCCTATTTTATGGTGTTCCAACGTATCTTGGATAGGTTAACTCTTCCGCTTTTACGATTTTAAAATATCATCTCGTTAAAGCGTTCGTTATCGATACTCGTTAGCGTCATCGATGATTAACGTTTCTGATCGTTATCGCATTGGATAGATCATTTTGCTTGGATATAGATCATTTCATTCGAATGCTTTCTTTATACGATCCTTTCAACACGACTTTCATATAATATCTATGTAAGTATGTTAGTATATGTATGTGTATGGTATTTATAAGATCAGGATATGTAATATTTATAATTAAATATCAAAGTTAAAATGAAAATAATATTCAATTTGATAACGATCACACGATCATTATTTATATTTAATTAAATATTTTTAGATAAGCTAGGAAAAATTGTTTTTTTTTTTTTCATGAAAAATCAATTTAATAGAAAATATTTATTAATTAATTAATTAAAAATATAAATAATTCGAAATGTGACGTATATTATGCATACATTTTTTGTTGGCCAATAAATTTACCTAAAGGTATAGATCTTAGTTTATTTTTTTTTATAAATATTTTACATTTATTAGATTAGTATTCACGATAGAATAATAGTGCATACAAATAAGAAAAAATCAATTTAATAGAAAATACTCATTCCTTAATTCAAAAAAAATAAATATAAATAATGCAAAATATGATGTATATTTTCTGTTAAAAAATAAATTTACTTAAAAATAGATCTTCTCGTTTCTTTTTTTATAAATATTCTACATTTATTAAATTAGTATTCACGATAGAATAAAAGTGCATACAAATAATATTAAATTAAAAATTGAAACAATTCAATTTGATATTTAATTATTTGTATACTTAAAAAATATTATTCGTACATATCGATAATTAATTTTATACAATAAATATTTATTATTAATTAATAAAATATATATGTGTGTATATATATATATACACTAATCAAATGGAAAGTTATAACGTTTAATTTTAAATTAAAAAATTATATATTATATATTCTATACAAATTAATTAAATAACTAACTTAAAAAAAAAATAACTAACTTTAATTAAATAACTTTTTAATTAAGTAACTAATTAATTAAATAACTTTTTAATTAAATAACTAATTAATTTGTATATATATATATATATATATTGTATTATATAAATAAAAATATTCGTGAGAGAGAAATAAATTCTTGATAAAAGTTAATTTAATTCACCTCTTAAGAATGCGGATAAAATACTGTGAAATATAAACGGAACACGTCCTCCTATTCGACATTTTCTTAAAGATCGTGGGTGTGTCCGAGTCAATTGGCAGAATTGCTTAGGTTAAATGCAACGATAATCTAATCGACTTATACTTCCTTTTCATACCTAAATCAAATAATAGTAGAAGGATAGTACATTACGCGAATTCATGGATAAATAAAATGAAACGAGAAGAAACAACAAAATAGAAGAACAAGAAGAACAAGAAGAAATGATGATTATGATTATGATTATGATTGGTAGTGTTCGTTGATATTTTCAATAAAGTTCATCGAAATTTTCATTGATAAAAAAAATTACAACTATGAATGGATGATATGAGTCAACAAAGCTACCAATTATATCAATCGATTTTATCTCACATCCGTAAATCTAATTTTATTTTACATTCGATAATACGAACTCAATGATAACTCGTTGAATATTTTTTTCAATCCAATTTTCTCCTAATACAAAAAATATTAAATTAAATTATATATTAATTATAAAATTTATTTATTTATTAAAATATTATATATTAATAATATTAAATTAAACGAACAAGTTTTAGATTGTTTATAAAAGAAAAACTTCACACACACACACATAAAAATTGCAAATGACATCAATCACATGTATATATTATTTTTTTTTTTAAATGAAAATAATGGAGGTGGGTGGTGGGGAGTGGGGAGGTGAGTCATAATATAATACCTTCCTCAATGATAACTCGTTGAATATTTTTTTCAATCCAATTTTCTCCTAATACAAAAAAATTAAAATAAAAAAAGGCATGAAAACATGAGAGAAGAAAAATAATAATTTGTATCGAAACTTTTAACGAGTATGAAAAAATTTTAAATATTGTTTAATTATTAAAATTTTTATTGTTAAATATTGTTAAAGATTGTTTATAAAAGAAAAAATTCACACACACAAACATAAAAATTGCATATAATATCAATTACATGTAAATATTTTTTATTATTAAATGAAAATAGTGAAGATGTTAGGGGAGGTGGATGGTGGGGAGGTGAGTCATAATATAATACCTTCCCCTATTTACTTCGATCGAAAATAATTCGAATAAGATTAGCTTGAGAATTTCAGTGGTTCAGGAAGCGATGCATGGCACGACCGTGCCCAGTTATTTCGGATCTTGCACTTCTTCTCTGCACTATGGGTCACATCACATAATAACGCGGAATGAATTTTCCCTTGGAAAATCATTAATCGCAACCTACGATCATTGATCGCGTCAATTCTTTTTTTCTCCAACGAAAAAAAATTTATTCCTTTTTTTCTTTCTCCGATTCCGACGACAAAAAAATTCCGCATTTCTTTTTGTTTTTTTCTCTATAATTCACGAAGATAAACAAATTGAAAATTAAAATAAAGAAAAAATATAATAAAAAGGAAAGGGAAGATATAAAAAAACATAAAAAAAATAAAAAAAAAGAAACATAAAAAATGGGTATTTTTTTTTCTTAATAAATCTAGACATAAAAAATTGCGAATTAAAATTAAAACAAATACAAATAAAAAAGGAAAGAGAAGATAATCTTAAAAATATAAAGAAAGAAAAAAATAAAAAAAAAGAAAAAGAAAAAAAACATACAATCTATGTGGGTATTTTTTTTTCTTAATAAATCTAGACATAAAAAATTGAGAATTAAAATTCAAAAAAAATACAAAAAAAGGAAGGAGAAGATAATTTTAAAAATATAAAAAAAAAAATAAAAACAAAAAAAATATGCAATATAGGTATTTTTCTTTTTTCTTAATAAATCTAGAAATAAAAAATTGCGAATTAAAATTAAAACAAATACAAATAATAAAGGAAAAAGAATATAATCTTAAAAATATAAAAAAAAAAAATAAAAAAAAAAAAAATATGCAATATAGGTATTTTTTTTTTCTTAATAAATCTGGAAAAAAAAATTAAGAATTAAAAATAAAACAAATACAAATAAAAAAGGAAAGAGAAGATAATCTTAAAAATATAAAAAAAAAAATAAAAAAAAAAAAAGAAAAAAACATACAATGTGTGGGTATTTTTTTTTTCTTAATAAATCTAGGAATAAAAAATTGAGAATTACAATACAAAAAAAATACAAAATAAAAGGAAGGAGAAGATAATCTTAAAGATATAAAAAAAAATAAAAAAATAAAAAGAAAAACATAAAATAAGTATTTTTTTTTTCTTAATAAATCTAGGAATAAAAAATTAAGAATTAAAAAAATAAAAAAAAACAGGAAAGAGAAGATAATCTCAAAGATATATATAAAAAAAAAAGAAAAAAAAATAAAAGAAATATAAAATAGGTATACTATTCAACGCCTCAAACGGGAACCAGTTTTTCCCTGTGGTTTGCCAATAGCCAAGGCTCGATGTCACCAAAGCCAATAGGATCGGATTACAAAGGTCAACTGGTCGTTTATTCCGTATCTTTACACTTCGTTTGGTTTACTTCAACTAACCCATGGACGTTTAATTTTCATTCACGGAAGTAATGTATTACTATATTTCGGATATTACGATCAATGTACAGATGGTTATACTAAATGTTATATCATTTCAAAGAATTTCATTAAATTTTTCGATAATATTAGGTGTACAAATAAGTTTTCGCAATTTTTTGTCAAAAAAATAATATTTATTGTGAAAGAACGGTAGTTTAAATTTAATCGGAAACTTATTTGTACACCTAATAGTTAAATACGAATGTTGTACAAATGAATAAAATATCTTCCAGTGTTAACAATTGTTAATTGTTATCGATGAACAATATATTTCAATTTTAAATTGATATTTCAAATTTAAACGATTATTTTATCTGCCATACGATGATCTGTTCGTTAAATCATAAATATGATTAAATCAATTTTGTAAACAATTTTTTCTGTTCAATCAATTCGTCAATTAATTTAATTATTAATCTTAATATTAACTCGATTATATATATTTTTATATATGTTCAATAATAAATTTTTATATATGTTCAATCAAATAAATTCAATATGTTTAATAATAAATTAACAGAAAATAAATAGAAAATAAAATCAAAGAAAAAAAAAAGAAAGACAAATAATTGATATCAATTAGAAAAATAATTAATTAATAAAATTAATTTTGTGCGAAATGAATCGATTTGATAAACGAGAGGAGACGATCGTATGTTCTTAAAAAGAAAAAAGAAAAAAGAAAAAAAAATTCTAATTTTAGATAAATAATTAAATAAATTTAGATATATAATTTCAGATATAAATTTTAATAAATTTTATTTAAATTTCTAATTTTAGATAAATAATTAAATAAATTTAGATAAATAAACTTAAGATATAAATTTAAAAAATAAATGTAGATAAATAAATTTAAGATATAAATTTAAATAAATGTAGATAAATAAATTTAGATAAATAAATTTTAGATATAAATTTAAATAAATTTAGATAAATAAATGTAAGATATAAATTTAAATAAATTTAAATAAATAATTTTAGATATAAATATTAATAAATCTAATTTAAAAATTTCTAATAGTAGATAAATAATTGACCAAAAATCGCGAAATATTCTATTTCTACGTGGCAACAATTTTCATCTAGTTTGATGATAGAGAAGGATTGTTCGCATGAACGATAAAACCCACCCATTTTCTCATATGCTTTCCTTTTTCTTTATCCTTTATATTTCTTTTTCTCATTCTATTCTTTTCCTTCCCTCCTGTATACTCGCTCCTGTGTATGTGTGTGTATATACATGTGTGTATTTTTCTAACGTAAACAAGGATAGATCATTCCAGGAAATTCGCTTGAAATCGTTACGCGTTAAAACCACCCACGCAACTAACTACACTAACTAACGGGCCCAGTCAAAGAATATTGCCAAGAGTTTCGTGCTAGAACACCAACTAACGTGAACGTTTCTACACTGCCAGTGAGTTAGGTCAGTAGCCAGAATTAGATAGCCTGACTGGAGTATTATACGATGATCTACGACGATTCGTTTTATTCTAAATCACATTATCATGGAATGACTAACTCACTTATGATGCTTGCTTATTTACTTACACATTCAACTTTAATTCCAATCTTACTGTATCCTACATTTTTTTTTCTTTCTTTCTTTTTTTTATATATAAATCATATTATACATCAATTTCACCGTCAACTTTCTCTTAACACGTATGTGTGTGTATGTGTGTGGGTGTTACGATAATTCAACGAAGACGTGGGAGTATGAAAAAAAAAAAAGAACAAAATTTAAGAAATTTGTATCCTGATACAAGTAAAAGTCTTTTCTAAATGTGTTTAACGAACATGAAAGTATTTATGTTTATTTTGGTAGAATTTTTCGAGACAAAACTTTATTTTGTTTAAATATAATTTTTGTTAAACGTGATTGTGGTTACGAATTTGTAATATGTACCTGGTAAAGGATGAAATAAAATTTAAAAAAAAAATATATATATATATTAAAAATAAAATATTATAAATATGATACATACATTTATAAAAATAAAAATTAGAAATGATACACCGATTATATTTCTGACAAATAAAGAATTTGTTATTTCACCGATTATATAAAATAAAATTTAAAAGAAAATATATATATATATAAATTAAAATATATTAAACACAATAAATTTAATTAAATAAAATAATTTAAATATAATAAGTTATAAACACTATAATAAAATATAATAAAATAATAATTAAATATAATAAAATATAATTAAATATAATAATAGATATAATAATAAATAATAATAATAAATTAATTATTATATATAAATATAATAATAAATATAATAAAATATAATTAAATATAATAAAATAATTTAAATATAATCAAAATTAAAATATAATAAAATATAATTAAATATAATAAAATAATTTAAAAATAATCAAAATTAAAATAAAATAAAAATAATACATATTAAAAATAATAATTCAAAATGAAATACAGTTTATATTCGTGTTACTATAATCGATCAACTGAACATAACATTACACAACATAGTTGATATACAATATAAAAAAAAAACAAAAAGAGAGAGAGAGAGAGAGAGAGAGAGAGAGAGAGAGGATGACGTAAGAAGAGAAAGAAAATGAGAGAAACAGAACACAGGATGGGCAGGTCGTCGTCGTTGTCATCGCATTGAATTTCAAGCACTTAATACAGTCCCATTTCCCTTTCCCTTTCCTTTATTCCTTCGGCGCAACCGCCATACTGTTCTACCACTTCCACCCTTTTCGTCTGGGCTCTACTCATACTTTTGGTATTGTCGTGAAATCGGTGGCCCGTGAACCTGACGATTCTAGCAAACCCGATCCGATTTCATTATTGCCATCATTCCCAGGAAAAAAGAATCACGCCCAGTCGTTTCACGATTAGGTGTGGCTCTCGGCTAATAAATAAAATCATCTTCTTTTTCTTTTTCTTTTTTTTTCTTTTTTTTTCTTTTTTCTATCGATCATTTCTAACTATTTGATCTAACTAAAGATAAAATGGTATTATAACAATTGTATATAGCTTTTATGTTAGTAAGAATAATAAGTAATTAAATCTGGTATTGAATTTATTTTCCATTATTTGAAATAAATAATGACCATCACTAACTATCTAAAAGACAAAACATTAATAACAATTGTATATAGTTTTTATGTTAGTAAGAATGATAAATAATTAAATCTGATATTGAATTTATTTTTAATTATTTGAGATAAATAATGACCATTTCTAACTATTTAAAAGACAAAACATTAATAACAATAGGATATAGTTTTTATGTTAAAATCTGGTATTGAATTTATTATCAATTATTTGAAATAAATAATAACCATCTCTAACTATTTAAAAGACAGGTAATAACAATTGTATACAGTTTCCAAGCTAATAAGAATAATAATTAATCAAATTTGTATGAATTTTTATTCATTTTATTGATTTATTTTGATTGAATTATTACTGAATTTATTTTATTATTGAATTTATTTTCAATTATTTGAAATAAATAATGACCATTTCTAACTATTTAAAAGAAAAAACATTAATAACAATTGGATATAGTTTTTATGTTAGTAAGAATGATAAATAATTAAATCTAATATTGAATTTATTTTTAATTATTTGAGATAAATAATGACCATTTCTAACTATTTAAAAGACAAAACATTAATAACAATAGGATATAGTTTTTATGTTAAAATCTGGTATTGAATTTATTATCAATTATTTGAAATAAATAATAACCATCTCTAACTATTTAAAAGACAGGTAATAACAATTGTATACAGTTTCCAAGTTAGTAAGAATAATAAGTAATTAAATCTGGTATTGAATTTATTTTCAATTATTTGAAATAAATAATAACCATCACTAACTATTTAATAAACAAAACGTTAATAATAATTGTATATATATATATATAGTAGTTTCCAAGCTAATGAGAATAATAATTAATAAAATTTGTATGAATTTTTATTCATTGTATTGATTTATTTTGATTGAATTATTATTGAATTTATTTTAAATTATTTGAGATAAATAATAACCATCACTAACTATTTAAAAAACAAAACATTAATAACAATTGTATATATATATGAGCCGTTTATTTTGAAAGTGGCCTAACTCCATATAACCTTAAATTGAGATATTTAAAGGTTTGCGTTTCAATGCAATTAAAAATATACGTAAAGAATAACAATGAGTTATGTTGCTTAAGTGTATCTAAAGGTGTTCAATTTACAGTTCCTATTAAAATAATGCCAATTATTAAGTGAATAATATGCGTTTTCTTACCAAGAATGGAGTTAGGCCACTTTCAAAATTAACAACCAGATTCGTTATAAAATTTGAAGGAACCGAAGTCCATTCAACATAATTTAAGATGCTTCAAATTGCGAAAAAACAATACTTATTTTATTTTACATATCTTTGTAACACTTTAAAAACATAAATTATGCGATTCAAAATATTTTTTACAAACATAAATTACAAAACAATTTTCTACTCATCTACATTTAGTGTATGTGAAAGGGATTTAAAGAAATCATGATGTTCCGGTGGTATATATCGTAATAAGTCAATTATGTCCTTGAATTTTGCGGTTGTAATTTGTCTTATATTTTTATACAGTGGTGTCAATACAATATTTTCGAACTTTCTTGGTCTACCCCGACGTGGTATTAAATTCAGGACTTTCAAATTTTCGTTCTCATTCATTGATGTCTTATAGAAAATCTTATTCATTTTTGACAAAACGCATCCAACATATTTTTAACCAGTTTATTGGTTCTCCGTTAGAATTCTTGACCCTTTTAAAAATTGCGTCTTCTAATAATTTTGTTGATACAAAATCTTCTTGTCTCATTTCATGTACAATAAAGTTATTACCTTTCCGACACTTTTTGATAATATTGTAATACTCTCGGGGGACAAACAGTAAATTATTTTTTTTTAATGCCATTTCTACCACACCAAAATCTCTACTCCTAGTGGAGTTAGGCCACTTTCAAAATAAACGGTTCAGTGATTCAACTAACTCTGAAAACTTATGTGTCCAGAATTACCGTATTTACTCGGAATATAAAAAATCTTAAATGCTTTATTGATAGATAATTTGAAGCTGTACATGTTACCGTGGGTAACCGGAAAAAAATGAAAAATGGAGTTAGGCCACTTTCAAAATAAACGGCTCATATATATATAATAGTTTCCAAGCTAATAAGAATAATAATTAATCAAATTTGTATAAATTTTTATTCATTGTATTGATTTATTTTGATTGAATTATTATTGAATTTATTTTATTATTGAATTTATGTTCAATCATTTGAGATAAATAATAACCATCCCTAACTATTTAAAAAACAAAACGTTAATAAAAATTGTATATATTTATAATAGTTTCCAATTTAATAAGAATAATAATTAATCAAATTTGTATAAATTTTTATTCATTGTATTGATTTATTTTGATTGAATTATTATTGAATTTATTTTATTATTGAATTTATTTTCAATATTATTAGAGATAAACAATAACTAGAAAATACATTATAAAAATATACGTTCATTAAACATAATTATGTTTTATGAGTATTAACTAACATTAATTAAATTAAACTTAGAAATGTTTTCCCCTTTCATTTCTAGAAACAAAAAAAAAATAGGAAAGTAAGGAAACTGTAGGGTTGATTCACGGAGTTGATGGTTATTAGAAAAAGGGCCTGTATGAAACGTGTTAGAAGGGTCCCTGTGCTGGGAAGGGTTTGTCAAGATTTAACTATGATATCTTGCGATGACGTGTACAGTACCACCAACAATAACAACAACAACAATAATAATTAAAAACAAAAGAATGACGTGGTGAAATAGAACGTAACAATAAAAAAAGAAAATAAAAAAAAAGATAAATAAATTAGATAATAATTCGATCAAAATTGTCCCCGATTGTGTATCGAACTATATCGGAACTTATCAGAAACGATAAGAATCTAATTCATCATTTTATAACCCTAATCATCGATGCGAGATTAAACTAACGGAGATAATAGAGAAGAAATAGAAAAAAAAAAGATAAAATGAAACGAAACGAGTTAGAGTGGGAGAGAGAGTGAGTGACTGACAGGGGGGAGGGGAAGGAGGTGGTGGAGGTGGAAAGGTATGATCGGTAGTAGGAAAGAAAACATTTAAAACTCTAGTGCTAATTTTATCTAACGGATATGGGGAAAAAAGAAACGGAAACGGAGTGGATCGGAGCATCGATCGACACTATCGTCCGGTTAAAAATACTCCTCCCCTTCCCCCTTCCCCCTGCCCCTCCCTCTCATCATCATCCTCATCCTCCTCCTCCTCCTCCTTTCGATACGGATGAACGTCATCTGCTACCACCTCCTCCACCTCCTCCACCTGTTATTCCTTTTTTCATCCTCTTCCTTCCTTTTTCGTAACACATTCGTAAAGAAAATCTTTTTTGCAAAATCAATGAGCTATTTGAAAATCAATTTTTCAAATTTGTTCATAATTTTTGTTCTTCTTCTCGATCGTATTTTTTAGAGCAATTTTTTTTACAGCAAACGTTGGGGTGGTTATCATTAATTAAAGAATTAATTATATATAAATAAATATAATTATTATAATTAATTTTATTATAATTTTATTGTAATCAAATTAAATTATTTTAATAAATTTACAAAAAAATTATTTTATTATAATTTTATTGTAATTAAATTAAATTATTTTAATAAATTTACAAAAAAATTATTTTATTATAATTTCATTAAATTAATTATAATTTAATTATAATTAATTATATATATATATATATAATAACAACTTTGGTTTACGGTTTAATTAAAAGTGTCTCAAATTTTTTGATGTGTTTTTTTTAATGCATCATGGTGCATACACTCGAAATATTGCAACAGTTGCATGCGCATATATAGGTTTATATTTTCGTCTTATTTATTTAAAGGCAAGTTGGTAAAATATCTTCGACAAATGTTACGAATGTAATACGTCTTCAATGAGAAACAAAATTGATATATTTTGTAATAGTATTACATAATGTAAAAATATAAAAAATAATAAAAAACAAAGAGAAAGACTATGAGTTTCAAAAAAAAAATGAAGTAGGAGGATTGGTGGGATGACGAATACGAACAATAAAACTTCGACAATTTATTATCCACGAGATTTAAGAAATAAAAAAATAAAAACGAACATACAAAAAATAGTATCAGATATAAGTATGAATATATATACACATAAAATATTATTATCTTTGTCCAATCGATACTAATAAGAAAAAAAAACCTATCCACACAACAAAACAAATTCTACGTATGAGCAAAAAAAAATCACATTCGTGGTAAAAAAAAAAAAAAATAAAAAAGAATTGCGGTTAATTATAAATGTAATGTAACGATTTATCTAATTACAATCGTAAAAAAATATATAAAAAAGAAATGCAGTTACTTACAAATGTACAATAATAGGAAAAAGTGGGTGGATGGGGGGGGGAGTAGTAGGGAATTCAATAAAAATAAAAAAAAAATATACGATTTGAAATCGTACGAAAAATCAACGATCGAAAAATCAACGATCGAGAAATAATTCGATCGAACAATATTCTACTATGATACAACATTTCGATCTGTGAAATAAAGTTAGGATGAATAAAAAAAAAAATCACATTCGTGGTAAAAAAAAAAAAAATTGAAAAAGAACTGCGGTTAATTATAAATGTAATGTAACGATTTATCTAATTACAATCGTAAAAAAATATATAAAAAAGAAATTCAGTTACTTACAAATGTACAATAATAGGAAAAGGTGGGTTGGGGGGGGGGGTAGGGAATTCAAAAAAAATAAAAAAAAAATATACGATTTGAAATCGTACGAAAAATCAACGATCGAAAAATAATTCGATCGAAAAATATTCTACTAAGATACAACATTTCGATCTGTGAAAAAAAATTAGGAAAGAAATAAGGAAATAAAATAAAAATAAACAACAACCAACAACAAGAACAACAACAACAAAAGAAAAGAAACAAATAGAAAAGATGGTTTCGATGTAGGAAGAGGAGAGGACAACTCTTGATCGTCCATTAAACGACGAAGAGAATCGTTGTGGATGCGAGATGATGATGGGAACGTATAACTATCCCATGTACATATTCTTACACATACACATACACATACACATACACATATATTACACAAGGAAATTACTTAAACTGGTGTGCGAATAGAAATCGATACGGCGCCTGCGCACGTAAAGAAAAGGTTCGTTGGAAACGCGGGTGCACCCTTCTCCCCCCTTACCCCTGCCTCCTCCCCTCTCACCCTCAGCAATGCTCCTCAACCCCCCCTCATTCTTCCTAACAGTGTTCGATGCTTCCACGACTCCCCTCAACTTTTACCTAGGCCTTCGTTCACTGTTTGCATGTACGTTGCATTAGATAAAGATAGAAAGATGGAAGGAAAGAAAGAAAGAAAGGAAAAGGAAGTAGAGGGTGGTGAGAGGGTGGCGAGAGGGTGGTGAGAGGGTGGCGAGAGGGTGGTGAGAGGAGAAGGGTGAGTGGAGAAAACACCCTCGCCTGACTTACGACATTTTATTGCCGCCTACCATCTATCCATTCGCGAGTACGAGTTTTCGAGGGTGCGCCCAGTTACACTAACAGATACGTACACACACACACACACACACATATATATATATAAAGGATGTATACATTCTCAGGATATTACAATCCGTGTGTTTGCTTGCTTCACTTGGAAAAAGATTTTTCAACGTTATAATAATCGTACATCATACTTCTTATTTTATTTTTTGTATTCGTAGTAATATTGTAGTAATAGTAGTAGTAGTAATATTGTAGTAGTATAACTAGTAATATTGTAGTAATATTGTAGTATTAGTAATAATATTGTAGTAGTAGTAGTAATAATATTGTAGTATCAGTAGTAATATTGTAGTAGTAGTAGTAGTAGTAATATTGTAGTAGTATAACTAGTAATATTGTAGTAATATTGTAGTATTAGTAATAATATTGTAGTAGTAGTAGTAGTAGTAATATTGTAATAGTAGTAGTAGTAATATTGTAATAGTAGTAGTAATATTGTAGTAGTATTACTAGTAAGTAAGTAGTAGTAATATTGTAGTAGTATTACTAGTAAGTAAGTAGTAGTAATATTGTAGTAGTATTACTAGTAAGTAAGTAGTAGTAAGTAGTAGTAATATTGTAGTAGTATTACTAGTAAGTAAGTAGTAGTAAGTAGTAGTAATATTGTAGTAGTATAACTAGTAATATTGTAGTAATATTGTAGTATTAGTAGTAATATTGTGGTATTCGTAATAATATTGTAGTAGTAGTAGTAATATTGTAGTAGTAATAGTATTCATAGTAGTCTAGACATCCTGGAAACGTTTTCAAAATCTCAACCAGGTCGTCCCATATACCGGGTGACCCGAATTGTTAACTGGCGCTTGCGTTTAAGAGAAAACGAATAGGATAGGAAATATATGTTGGGGAAATCTTCTTGCCAATTCTGTGTGTTTGTCATTTTTTATCTTATATTCTCAAGTATAGCAACGTTTCATCGTTTCCTTTCTATCTCTCACGCATGCACGCATACATGCACGTAGTCAGTCTCTTTTTATTATTTCTTTTTTTCTTTTTTTTTTTTGTCACGAGAATATTCATTTATTTCAACGAATAAAAAGGAGAACGTTTCTGAACGTATAAGAAGATTATAGTAATTAATTCTAGGTGCATGGGGTAATTAAGAACGAATTACCGTATCATCCTTTTGTCATTTGTCGTTGAATTCTTCTTCTTTTACTTTATTCATTTTGTTTTCTTTTGTTTTAGACGATATTCTACGAAGTAGAATTTGAAATGTCTTTTCATACGAATCAAATCTTTCAGGCTTCTTCTTTTACCTTTGTTCATTTGGAAACTAGGACAACGAACACGCCTTGGATCTTTTTTTTTTTTTATTATCATCGAAAGTATACGAATATTATCGTTTACAACATTTATACGAGTGTCCTTTTCTTTCTAACGATAATTACAATTACCTATCTCACTTTTATTTCACATTTCTGTTACTTTTTCTACTTTATTTTAATTTCATTTCACTTTTAATAACACTTAAATCGATTTAAATTTCTTACAAGTAGTATTGGTAAAATATTAACGATATTTTTATTTTTTAATAAATAAACAATAGCTCTTTCTCTCTCAATAAACTAAAAAACTATAATTAATCTGAATAATATCAGAATTTTCTCGTAAATTAAGGTACAACACACACATTTGATTTAATATCTGCAACATATTTCATTCTATTTATAATCAGAGAAGCAAATTTTTCTATTAAACGCGTTATTATAAGCTCGAGATATAGAAATCTTTTGTAAATGAAAGATAATAAGAGATATAATAGTTAGATTACTTAAAAACGTGTATTATACTTAAATATATTTATTATTATACTAATTCATTCTTACAATTGCAGGAATATAAAGACAAAAAAGACAACGATGACGACGACGACGCACAACTCAGACGCACTAACATCCACCCTTCCCTCCCCCTGTCCTCCTCCCCTACCCAACCTCCCTCACCATACCCCATTTCCCCCCTTTTACTCTCTCTACGTGTTTTTACAATCGATCGTCGGCGCCATCGAAGGCCACGATGGATTAAATTTTCATCTCGTGCAAGAGAAGTGCGTTTCAAGAGAAAAAGAGAGAGAGAGAGAGAGAGAGAGGGAGAGTGTATGTACCGTTGCGTCCCTCTAAAATTAGCCTAATCGACGAGTTATATGTATATATATGTATATATATGTGTGTAATAATGATTCAACCAATAAACTTAAGTACGTTGGTAGATACGTGTATGTAAGAAAGAGAAAAGGAAACATAAAATTGTGTAAGTATGTATATTAGGATTGATATGGTTATTATATGGGGGATTTGAAAGAAAATGTTATGTTGGAAAACGTCTAATTAATTAGAAATTGTACATATAAAAATGTTCTGATTTTTGTGATTTTTATTTAATATATGTATATAATTATATTATATTATATTATATATATTATTTATATATAATAAATTAAAATAAAGTAATATAATATAATTGTAATAATGTAATATAATGTAAAATAAAATAAATGTAATATAATTATTATTTATGTATAATAAATTTTAATAAAATAATATACTAGTAATATATATTACTAGTATATTTTTAGTTATTATTAGTAATACATTATTATAATATATTACACTACAAAATAATACAGTTAAAACAACGTATTATATATAAATATTTTAAAAATATTTACTCGTATATTTGTAATATTTGTAATAATATTTATAAAACAACATAAATTAAGGCTTTTATATTAATAAGATTAAATAATTCTCACACACATATTATACGTTTAATAATTATATTGTATATATATATCAAATAAAAATGTAGTGAAATGTATTAGATAAAAATGAAAAGAAGATAAGATAAAAATGCAAGACGCGAATAGGTAAAAAGGAGAATCGTCGTAACGGTACGTTTGATGAACGTATCTAAAGGTCGTCCCTAGAGGGTACTAAAAGTACTCGTACTACGAAGGGTAGCCCTCGAAATAAGGGAAGAATCTGTCAGGAAGCTGGAGAATTCATCGAAATTGGACGCCAGAGCTTTCGGCCTTATTCTCGGTTCGGTTTCTCTCCACAAAGGAACTTTGTGTGATTTACTTTCCCAGTTTATATTCGGCCATTCCTAACCGTACGTTAGAATCATGCGAATATACATTATATATCATTTCGTTGAGAAAGATTCAAATATAGATGTTAATAATGAAAATTTTAACGTTAAAGTGAATTCATTTCAAAAATTTACGATTTTAAACAAAACAATAATTATCTTTCCACGTAAAATATTCCTATTTGATTTAAATCTTATGTTCAAAAAATATAAATAAATATTTTCTAATATTTATCATTTGTATATATAGCTTTTTTAAATATATAATTATTATATTATTAATATTTCATTTATTCATTCATATACACGGTTTTTCTTTTATCTATCGAGTAAAAACAAAATTTAGTTAATACAATATTATCAAAATTGTATAATCTATACATATATTATAATATAAATTTTATATATATAATTATATATAATAATTAATCTATATGAGCCGTTTATTTTGAAAGTGGCCTAACTCCATATAACCTTAAATTGAGATATTTAAAGGTTTGCGTTTCAATGCAATTATAAATATATGTAAAGAATAACAATGAGTTATGTTGCTTAAGTGTATCTAAAGGTGTTCAATTTACAGTTCCTATTAAAATAATGGCAATTATTAAGTGAATAATATGCGTTTTCTTACCAAGAATGGAGTTAGGCCACTTTCAAAATTAACAACCAGATTCGTTATAAAATTTGAAGGAACCGAAGTCCATTCAACATAATTTAAGATGCTTCAAATTGCGAAAAAACAATACTTATTTTATTTTACATATCTTTGTAACAATTTAAAAACATAAATTATGCGATTCAAAATATTTTTGACAAACATAAATTACAAAACAATTTTCTACTCATCTACATTTTATGTATGTGAAAGGGATTTAAAGAAATCATGATGTTCCGGTGGTATATATCGTAATAAGTCAATTATGTCCTTGAATTTTGCGGTTGTAATTTGTCTTATATTTTTATACAGTGGTGTCAATACAATATTTTCGAACTTTCTTGGTCTACCCCGACGTGGTATTAAATTCAGGACTTTCAAATTTTCGTTCTCATTCATTGATGTCTTATAGAAAATCTTATTCATTTTTGACAAAACGCATCCAACATATTTTTAACCTGTTTATTGGTTCTCCGTTAGAATTCTTGACCCTTTTAAAAATTGCGTCTTCTAATAATTTTGTTCATATAAAATCTTCTTGTCTCATTTCATGTACAATAAAGTTATTACCTTTCCGACACTTTTTGATAATATTGTAATACTCTCGGGGGACAAACAGTAAATTATTTTTTTTTAATGCCATTTCTACCACACCAAAATCTCTACTCCTAATGGAGTTAGGCCACTTTCAAAATAAACGGTTCAGTGATTCAACTAACTCTGAAAACTTATGTGTCCAGAATTACCGTATTTACTCGGAATATAAAAAATCTTAAATGCTTTATTGATAGATAATTTGAAGCTGTACATGTTACCGTGGGTAACCGGAAAAAAATGAAAAATGGAGTCAGGCCACTTTCAAACTAAACGGCTCATATATAGTATATAGCATTATATATATGTATATATTTATAAAAATATTAATTTTAAAACAATGCTAGATTAATTATGTACACGTTAATCAAAGTATCGTGACAATAACAATAACATATAATATTTCCTATTATTAAAATCGTTACTTAATTTCAACTATGACGTCATGCTTGAAGAATGAATAATACAAATAACGATAAAAAAAAGAAAGAAAAATAATACGAGTTAATCGATCTATCACCAAATCGTTAGCAAAGTAAGACCTTGAAAATTTATATGCGAAGTGTAATATATATATACAAATATATCTGTGTATGTGTGAAATATAAGACAAGGGTTCCTGTTTACGACGTAACACACCAAAGGGAGTATAGAAACAAATCTTCCTCCTCCTCCACCCTTCCCACACCCACCTAAACAGTCCCCCCAATGGAATAAATTCGAATGCAACGAACGCTTTGTTCGTTGGTTCCCCTATTTGCAAACGTGGCACAGGAACCGATCGTGTGCCATAATTTCGTTCGCGTGATGAACACGCGACATGTGCCACTCGTTACATGCCAGACTGGTCTTATCTTTCTCAAAACCTATTTACGACTCCACCCCCAACCCCTCACCCCACCCACAAACCCTCACCCCACCTACTTTATTATACTTTTTCCCAAAAGATTATTGGAAAAGAAAAAAGAAAATATAAACAGAAATTGATCGATCGATTCAATTATATTATTTTGTTTTATTTAATATTTCTTTATTTTTAATTTATTATTAAATAATGAAAGAAAGAAAATTATATTAACACTGATCTTAATATATCTAACATCTTTTGTAGATAATTAACAACGAAAATATATGAATAAAAATATTAAAATAAATTCTAACACATCTTTTGTAACAGTTCCAATAATTTGGTTTGTAGATAATTAACAACGAAAATATATGAAAAGTTACTAAATAATCTTCTAAATAATCAAATATATTGTAAAGTATTACTATATATTTTGTTTGAAAAATAATTAACAATTATTTTTAGAAATAAAAACCTTTGCCTTTTATGTATTATATTTATTATATAATTTTCTTTTCTCTTTTTTTATATAACAGGTCAATTAAAACTTCATTTAAATTTACCTATTTAAAAAAATAATACTAAAATAATACTAAAAAATAATACTTGAAAGATACATATATATATTATATTATATTATAGTCAAAAAATGAAGTAGTGGATTTTTGTGAAAAAATAAAAAAAAAAGAATAGAAATACGTTCTAGAAAAATGTAATTCGTGCCAATATTTGTCTCTTCGTCATTTTATATAGAATATATATATATATATATACACGTTGGTTAAAGTTGGTCACGCGTTCGTGCATTGAGCGCGTTATAACAATGACCCACTGTTTGTATAAACGCAATCACGAATGAATTCTATGGAAACATAGTAGAAAAAAAAAAAAGGGAAAGAAAAAAATCGCATAAGCAAATTAAAGTATTACGTTATGTTTTCTTGTTCTCTCTCTTTCTTTCTCTCATTCGTAGTTCTATTACATACACATACACACATAAATACCAGAGAGAGAGAGACACGTGTAACTAACAGGTCTATTCTGAAATCCTACTTTGTATTAGAAACGTCCCTGGGCTTGGACTCTAATTGGCCTAGAATGTTGGTCGCTTCCATTTACGGTGTTATTTCACCCTTCTACCCTGTTTTCTATACAACCAAATGAATCTCGTAAAATGTATATATATTAAAGTGATATAATAAAACAAATCCTATCATATTTTGTTTTGTAAATAATTAACAACAAAAATATATAAATGAAAATGTTAAACTAAAAGAAAAATATTAAAATAAATTCTATATCATCTTTTGTAAATATTTAATAATTTGGTTTATAGATAATTAACAATAAAAATATATGAATGAAAATGTTAAACTAAATGAAAAATATTAAAATAAATTCTAACATCTTTTGTAAAGTATTATTATATATTTTGTTTTGTAGATAATTAACAACGAAAGTATATGAATGAAGATATTAAACTAAAAGAAAAATATTAAAATAAATTCTAACATCTTTTGTAAATTATTACTATACATTATGTTTTGTAAATAATTAACAACGAGAATATATGAATGAAAATATTAAACTAAAAGAAAAATATTAAAATAAATCCTATATCATCTTTTGTAAAGTTTCAATAATTTAGTTTGTAGATAATTAAACAACGAAAATATTAAACTATATTGAAGAAAAATATTCAAATAAATCCTAAAATCATTTTTGTAAAGCATTACTATATATTTTGAAGATAATTAACAACGAAAATATGAATGAAAATATTAAACGATATTAAACAAAAATATTACCACAAATCCTATACCATCTTTTTTAAAGTATTATACTGTTACAATATTGTTACAATACTTGTAAAATATACGTGTATGTATACGTTCATACGTTTAAATAAAAAACATTTTTAAAACAAATTCTCGAATTATTTGCCATATTTTACTACCACTGTTTTAATTTCTTCATTTTTTTTTTCTTCTTCTTCTCGTATTAAAATTAAATTTTTAGATCGAGATAAATGAATGGATGAAAAAAAATATAAATCCGACATTTATCCCGTGATATATCGATTAAATTGTTTTAATCTTATTTGTGCATCGATGCAAAATGTCACGTAGATCGGCTTCTCTTGACATCCATTCAAACGATTGGATAAGTATATTACGTACATTACACACACACACACACACACACACAAACACACACATACATATATACATAAATAATACTACATGAATAGATTATTCTTTAAAGAGAACGGTATATAAAATACGATACACATGTGTTATTCGTTTATTCATTTTCATGAATGCATCTACATTTATTTATAAAAATGTTTCTGAGGTAACGTGTTTCTTTTTCTTTCTTTTTTTTCTTTAAAATTATATTCGAGATAAAACTACGACGTATATTTTTCTTATGAACGGATAAAAATCATACGAATAAATTATTCTAACATATTGAAAAGAAAGAGAAGTAATAAAATGAAAGAATAAAATATTAAAAAAAAAATATTAAAAAAAAAAATATTAAAAAAATATTAAAATTAAAAATATCGGAGAAAAGTATTCGTTTTACGTGAATAAGGAAAGAAACGCAAATTCTTTTTTACCTAATTCCAAGGTATTTTCTAAATCGCGTAAAAAAGAAATAGAACGAAAAAATTCTAATATATATATATATATGTTGTTTAGTTTTTCTAATGTAGGTCAAACGATAGACCACAGTCGTAACCTCTCATCGGGGCTTCTTTTTTACCGTGTATTAAAGACTATGAAATTTAATATACATTTCTTTCTCACAGATGTAAAAAAAACAACAACAACAATGTAAATCAAATCGTACTAATTTAAATTAGAAAGATAATTGTGTATGTACGTATTTATGTATGTGTGTGTGTACGTGTGTATGAATTAATCAATAATAATATGCAATTTAATATATATATATTAAATATATTTAATAATAATTTAATAATATTAATAAAATAAATAATAAATTTAATAATATATATATACGTGCTACAATTTAAAAATATTAATATGCAATTTAATATATATATATTAAATATATTTAATAATAATTTAATAATATTAATAAAATAAATAATAAAAATAATAAAATAAAATTATATTAATAATATATATATATAATAAATTTAATAATATATATATACGTGCTACAATTTAAAAATAATAATATGCAATTTAATGTATATATTAAATATATTTAATAATAATATTAATAATATTAATAAAATAAATAATAAAAATAATAAAATAAATTACAGTAATAAAATATTATATATATAATAAATTTAATAATATATATATATATATATATACGTGCTACAATTTAAAAATAATAATATGCAATTTAATATATATATATATATTAAATATAATAAATAAAATAATAAAATAAAATTACAGTAATAAAATATTATATCTATATATATAATAAATTTAATAATATATATATATATATATATGTACAACAATTTAAAAATAATTCTCTTATGTATGTGTGTGTGTATGCGTGTATGAATAAATCAATAATAATTTACAATTTAATATATATTTAATAATAATTTAATAATATTAATAAAATAAATATAATAAAATAATAAATTAAATTATATTAATAATATTATCTATATAATAAATTTAATAAATATATATACGTGCTACAATTTAAAAATAATGATATGCCAATTTAATTATATATATCTATAATCTATATATATATATATCTATATATATCCTTAAATATATTTAATAATAATTTAATAATATTAAAATAAATAATAAAATAATAAAATAAACCTTATATTAATAATATATTATATATATAATCTTTTAATAATATATATATATATACTTGCTACAATTAAAAATAATTATCAAATTATTATAATAACCTCGTCTCGTGAACTTTACGTGACATTTTGTTAATCTCGAGAATTATTACATCGTATTACATCGTATTACATCGAATGTATTATACATAATCTATTGCATGCAACTAATTTGAAGTTGCAACACGTTCTATTCAAATTCGTCGATTTTAATTCGTAATGGTCTACGTAGTTGTTCTTTCTTTTTCTTTTTTTTTCCACAAAAATTTCAAGTATTACGATGCCGTAAAAAAAGAGAGTCGAAAAAAAAACAGGTCAGGTAACCCGGACCAATCTTTGTATACGTGTGCTGTGTCTGTGTCTGTGTGTGTATGCGCACACATACGTGTTCGTATTTATTTTTGTATTCGTATTCGTGTTCGTTCGTGTATACTTTTTCTTCCGAGTTCTTTTCTCGAGTATACTTTTTTTTTTTTTTTTTTTTTATATATTTTCACTTGATTTTTCTCATTCGGTCAGCGTGCACTAAAATAATATTACGCGTGTTTTTTTTTTTTCTTCTTTTTTTTTTTTTTAACTCGCGAACGAATAAAATTTCAAACGCGAAAGTAACGAACAGTTTTTAAACGTAAAATGTTCGTTCGAATGGAACAAAAATTGAATCCTCCAATGCGAATGAAATTATTTCTTCTTTTATTAAATTTATTAAATTATTCTTCTATTTAATAAATTTATTAAATTTATTAAATTATTTCTTCTTTTATTAAATTTATTAAACTTATTAAATTATTCTTCTATTTAATAAATTTATTAAATTATTTATTAAATTTATTCTTCTTTTTGTTGTTGTTATTTTTTTTTTTTAATTCTAACCAAAAGAAAGAAAGAAAAAAAAAGCAGTCGAGTGAAGAAATTTTGTCTACTTCTTCTTCTTCTTTTTTTGTTTCTAAAATTAGTGGATAAACTTTTACCTTCTAAGAGGAAGTTAAAAGAAAGTGAAAGTGGTTAACTCGTTAAATGAAATCTAGCGTATCGTGGGTTTCCCTTAAAAAAAAAAAAAAAAAAGAATAAAAGTGCAAATCCTTGTCAAAGGTACATCGGTGGGACCAATGGGGAAAAAAAGAAAAAAGAAAAAGAAAAGAAAAGAAAAAAAAGCAGGACACGCGAGATTGAACGTCGAACCGGTCCGAGGTACCTCGGAAGAAAGTGAAAACTGACGGGGTAACTCGAGTTGCCAATGAAATTCATTCATTGTAAGAACCATCGTTCGCTACTTCTTTCTTCTTCATTTTTATTTGTTCCTCCTTTTTTTTTTTTTCTTCAACGAATTTGATTTTTCTCTAACTTTTCATTTAAATATAAACAAGCGTTTATTAACGCGTTCGATTCGATTTTTTAATTGCAATTTCGGTTTTTTTAGTTTTTTTTTTTTTATGGAAGAACAACAATTTTTTTTTTTCTCGTTAAATTTTATTCCGAAGAAAAATGTTGGTTTGACATTTGATAATTATGACAAATTATTTTTGATTTTAGTATATCTTATGTAAAAATGAAAAAAAAAATAAAGAAAAAAAAGCTCTCTCTCGATATTAAATCCTATTTTTAATAAATAATTTGGAAATTAAATAAAAAATAAAAAATCATCGAAATAATTTAACGATACGATTTTATTCAAACGAATTTCCGTCGAGATTACGTTGAAGGTTGCATTTAATAGAAGTTTCCGCGTTTAGATACGAATTTTGAAAAATCCAATTTGCCACGAATTTAAATCATCTCTATCAACATTATTTATTCATTTTTTTCTTCTTTTTTTTTTATTGCCAATTTTAAATATACGAAAAAAATTTATTTAATTATTAAATTCAATTATTAAAATTATTAAATTTTTTTCTAATTTTTTTTATTGCCAATTTAAATATACGAAATATTGACAAATGATTTTTCAAATTGACAATTTGAAAAATATTATAGCAATTTGAAAAAAAATAATATATCCGTCTATTTGTTAGACCTTGAACGAATATACACGAAAAATGTATATTGTATTATCGATAAAAAAAAAAGAGAAAAAAAAAAGAAACAGAAAAAAGACTCGTAATGCGATAAAAAGATAAAAACAATGATTTAATCGGACAAATATTTCTAATCTAAATAACGAGATATTATATTCTCAAAATAGCATTTAATATCCTCATTGATATTATCCAATAAATTTCTATGCATATTTGCATTTATTTAAACACGTGTATACAAACATATTCGTATTAATTCGCAGAAAGTACAAATTTTACCATATATCTCAGTAAAAGGGTTTTAATATCGAATTTTATATTTATATATGATTATTATGATGATTATTATTCTCACAAAACACACACACACCCACACGTATGCATACATGCATACGTGTAGACATGTACGAACGAACGATAAATGTCACACAGTTTAATATAAATCGAGTAGTGTCCTAGATATAGTCCAGACATGATTAAATTCAATCAAGTCGCATCGTACTCTGAACACCTCCGCCCCCCTTCATTATGCTTTTAACAACGACAAAAGAAATCTACGATGACGGTTAATAAAACTAACTAACTAACTAACTAACTATTTTCTAATAGTAACTATCATTTTATTCTTTTTTCCCTAAATATTTCCCTAGTATTTTTTTACCCGACTTATTTTTATAAATTTTCGTGTTAATTGGTTTATTCCGTAAAATAAAAAATAAAATAGAATAAAATAGTATAATAATAATAATAATAATAATAATAATAATAATAATAATAATAATAATAATAATAATAATAATACGATGACATATAAAACTAATAACTAAAACTAATAACGTAATAAAACTAACTAACTAACTATTTTCTAATAGTAACTATCATTTTATTCTTTTTTCCCTAAATATTTCCCTAGTATTTTTTTACCCGACCTATTTTTGTAAATATTCGTGTTAATTGGTTTATCTCGTAAAATAAAAAATAAAATAAAATAAAATGGTATATGTTTTTTTTTTAATTATAATAATAATAATAATAATAATAATAATAATACTACGATGACGTTAATAAAACTAACTAACTAACTATTTTCTAATAGTAACTATTATTTTATTCTTTTTTCCCTAAATATTTCCCTAGTATTTTTTTACCCGACCTATTTTTGTAAATTTTCGTGTTAATTGGTTTATCCGGTAAAATAAAATAAAATAAAATAAAATAAAATAAAATAAAATATGCTTCTTTTTTTTTTTTAATTATTATAATAATAATAATAATAATACTTTACAGTGTGTCGTTTCATTCCTATCGTTAGAAAGATGATCGATCGATCTTATCGATCGTTATCAAAACATTTGTCATCGATAATAAACTGTTAAGAAAGTAAATATTTATGCTTAATTAAAGAAAAACGAGAATACGTACGAATAAAATCAATAATTGTAACGTTTCAAAAATATTCAAGGATCGTATTACGAAAATTGTTTTTTGTTTCATTCCCTTTAATTTAATAATAATCTCTCGATCTTTAAAATAAACGAGATAAGGGTTTAGAAGAAGGGTTACTCCAGAATGTTACTCCAGAGTGTTTCTATAATTTGCAAAAGTGAATTAATATGCAATTTTTATTATTATAAATAATATCAATAAAAAAGAATTAAAAAAAAAGACTCGTACTTTTAAACATTAAATTAATTTATATTAACATTTAACACTAAAAAACTATTCGTAAATTCATTTTATTTGACAAATAAAAATATTTATTAAATAATAAATATAATAATTCATTTTTTTTATATACTAAATAAGAAATAATAATAACGTAGATTTACTGTGTTCTGATTGGTTTCTTCTACGTTCCAGCGTTTAAAGTGGAACAATTGATTGAAACGTAGAAAAAAAGATGAAGAAAAAGATAATTTGATTTGGTTACTAACCTGGAGAAATCGAAGCGTCGTCACCCGGTGAACGAACAGCTGATCGGTCAACTCTCGGTGGGTGTAGTTTCGTTCGAAGGTACTCCCTTTAGGTGAGGAACTAACTGGAATCACCTGGTGCACAGGTACAATTTCTCAATGGTCCTCTTCTCGTCACAAAAAGCAAGGAATATATATATATCAAAGCACCACACCTTTCGCGAGTCTCAGAAAAATTTTTTTCACGAGAAAAAATAATATATATATATTAAAATATTATTAATAATAATAATAATAATAATATAATCGCGATTGTGGAGGGAGGACACTTATTTGACGAGTTTCTTTCGTATTATTCCGTCGGAACAAAAATTCCTCTCGAAGGATAATTGAATTTTCGATTAAATAATAATTGAACGTAATTCGTATTGGTTCTAACGTTGTCAGACGAATAATAATAATAACAACAACAACGCGAATAATAATCAAACGTAGAATTAACGATGGTCTTTATACGAAGATCTTGCATCATCGTATTACTGTTTTTTCTCGTATTAAATCCGCACACACTCGATTAAATATTATCTTCTCCAAAAATTCAATCCCTTTTTTTCTGTCTCTCTCTCTCTCTCTAATTCTTTCTTGAATATTCAGAAAATTGAGGAGAGGAAGAAGAACTCGCGAGATGGTTGTTGGTTCCAAGTAACAGAGTTGTTTGACGCGTTGAACGAACACCGAATTTAAAACACACTCTGCGAGAAGAAAAATTCATTCTTATGGGGGTGTACGTATTATCAAACTTTCGAGAGAAGAAATAATAGGAGGGAGTGTTATGTTACAGGTAACGTTGAAATGAACGGATTGATGTTTAAGGGAAGGAGGAATGATAAGGGGTAGGAATTGAAGGTGGAGGAGGAGGAGAAGGAGGAGGAAGGGGGAAGAGTGACGTAAGATAATGGAAGAAAAAAAAAACAAATTAAAAAATGAATAAGTAAGTGAATGAGAGAGAGAGAGGAAGAGAGAGAAAGAGGAAGAAGAAAGTGACAAAAAAATGACGAAGTAGTAGTAGTAGTTGAAAAAAATCAGGAACAGGAATGACAGTTAACAGGAACAACAGGAACAGCAGCAGCAACCTTCGTCCGGGCCACTGCCGGACACACGACTCACTCGTTCACTCTCTTTCTCTTATCCTTTTTCTCTCTCTCTCTCTCTCGTATTTCTTTTTCTATATATTCTTCCTGTCCTTCTCTCTCCCGTCCTATTTATTTTCGAGACGAACAGAGAGAGATGGCACGAGCGATGCGCCTATAAGAGCGAGAGAGAGATACGTGAACGACGCGTGCGACGTAGTAGGTGGTTGCGCGGTAGGTAGAGAAAGAGAGAGAGAGAGAGAGAGAGATAGAGTAGGGGAAAACATTGAAAATGAGTGAGAGGAAGAGAAAGAGATAGAAAGTAACAGAACACCGATCCTACCGCGTCAACGACGTAGCTGATACTGCAGCTCCGTTCGGTACACGTTCTTGGTAGTGGGGTGACGCATGCGCAGTACGATCCACGAACTAAGCCACCGCCGAATGCTTGCCGAATCGTTGTTGTCATCGTTGTTTTCATCAACGTTGTATATGTATTATTAATTAATTTGTTTTTTTCTTTTTCTCGACTTAATCGATAAGATAGATCTTCGCGATATTAATTGCTCCGTGAAATGTTAATTTCTTCTTATTTCTTTTTTTTATTGAAAGGAGGACGGTGACAGGATAGATTTTTTCTTTTTTTTCTTTAGTAGGATAACTTTTTCATCTGGAATAGGATATTATATTGTATAATTATGATAAAGGAAATGGAGAATTCAGATTAAAATTTATATATATATGTGTGTGTAGAAGTTTTATCATAACTTTTAATTATCTTGTTATGTAATTTAGATATATATTACTTTTTGTTATATAAAAATAGATTATTTATTTTATATTTTTTTGATTTTCTATCATAAGATAAATTGATATTTGTTATATAAATAAAATCGTAATCTGGAATTAGAAACGAGGAAATGTCACACGATGAGAACATATACGTTTGTTGGAATTAATTGTTAGTTGTATATTCGTAATTATTCGCGTGTATTGTAATTAAAGTTTCGTTGGATTTTCTGTAATTAAAAATGAGGGCAGTCCAACGTTATTAAATCATATTCACAGAGTGGATTATTATATTAAAATATAAATGCCAAATCTACAACAGTTACAAGATTGTAAGTATATATATCCTTAAATATCTATTTCCTATCTACCGCCTTGTGTTGTTTTTATTATTATTATTATTATTATTATTATTACTATTAATATTATAATATAAACACCACAATAAAGTGGTGAAAAAGAGTTCAATAATTTCTATATTACTGATCCCCTTTTTTTAATGCACAATATTATCTCCTTTTCTTTTTCTTTTCTATACCATAACCAAAGTTTTAACGTCATATATACTTTTTCTATAATATAATATGTATATATATTAAAAACAACATGGCATAAATTAAATAGAATAAAAATATTGATGGCATATGTGTGGTTATGGATGAAAACGTAACACTAACTAAAGATTTGTAAAATCCAAATGTCATGTTTTATAAATAATGTATTAAACATATTTTGAAAATAGAAATAAGGAAGAACTTAATACTTTTTATGATAGAAGAGACAGATCCGCATGTACAGAAATACCAGAATGTATAAATGCTCACTGTTCGTCTTTATCTTTAGCTCCGTGCTTTAAAATTCGTGTGAATTCTAAATAATCAAACATTGATCCTTTGATGGGTGCTTCGCGGTACATTTCATCTACGTCGTCATCGGTGAATCTGTAAGCGTACAGACAAAACATATAATTACAGTATTATAGATTTTTCAACGTCGTTAAAAAGTGAGGAATTATTTTCACAAAATTACCTGTCACCCATTGTCGTCAAAAGTTCACGCAGACGTTCTTCATTTATGTGACCGGTGTTTTCTTCATCGAAACAACCAAATGCATTCTTAATAACATCTTCAGGATCTGTACCTTGGAGCCTCTCTCCGAATAAAGTTAGAAACATTGTGAAATTAATGGGGCCAAGCGCTTCGTTCATCATAGCTTCTAGATAATCATCGGTAGGATTCTTTCCTATAACATATAAAAATATTTGTCATAATATAAATCATTAGTTTATATATTTGCTTGCATACGTTATTATTTACCAAGAGATGCAAGCATATCGTGAAGATCTTCCTTATCTATGAAGCCATCGTGGTTTTGATCGATCATGTTAAATGCTTCTTTGAATTCTGCGATCTGCGCTTGGTCGAACATCGCAAATACATTGGATGTTGCACGCTGTGCACGTTTCTTTGTGGTTGCACGACGACCTGCTGTTTTACGGGCAGACATGTTGACTGGCTAAAAACAAATAATTAAATATAATTAAATTAATAGATACATTATATATATTTATTAATAATTAAGTATAACTATCTAATATGATATATATCTTCTGTGTTAATGTAATTTTTTCTACCTATCATGTAACTTTGTCATGATACTATTACCGTCATCGTTTATTTTTGGGTAATTAATTCAAAATACTTGGACGTAACCGAAATTAGGATAAAAATAATATGACTAGCACGAGCACACGATTACGAGGACATTAACTCACCATTTTTTCCAACACAATCTCCAAACTTGACTCACTTTAATCGCGACGAAAGGAACAACGAATATTTATTTTTACCCAACCATTACTTACACTTGTAAAATTTAAATTTAATGTGAAAAAAAACCAAAATGGCCGTCGCGCGGGTTTTACAAAATTATAACTGTGAAATAAAGTAATCTTCATTAAATCATTTGAATAAATTTGTATCGAATTATTAGAAATAATCATTAGTTTATTTAACAAAATATTCGTAAAATGTAACCACTGGACTCGTAATTAAATTACTTTCTTAATCTTATCTTAGTACGTAAATCTAATTTATGCATCTGGTTCTTATTTTCCTATATACTGCACTGTACTATCGTTGTCATCCTTTCCAAATCTCATATAAATTTTTTTAAAAATAATCTAATAATAACTCAAATATTGGGCATAAGAATATTCATTCCAATATAATGACACATCACAGATTTGTTTTTCATCATTTATTAATGAAATAATTGTAATCTGATCAATAATTTGTATGAAAGTTAAAACATCGTATGTCAAGAAACAATAATGGCTGTACGAACGTAGATACAAATTTATCGTTCGTTTTTTAATGTTAAATATAAATCATATGTTTATATTGTTAATATGAATTGTCAATTAATTAAAATATATAGAAAATATGTTAAACGAAATTAAAACTCACCTGATAAAAAAATCAGATTTAAACAAGAAAGAAACTCCACAAAGAGACTGTGTTTCGTGTAGCACTATGAGTCACGTCACTCGTCACTGCAGTTTATTCACCACACCCGGACTACTAACTCCATCTGGAGAACCATTCGAAATCTCATGGCTACGTTATATGTGAGTAATCATGAAACAATGTAGCGATAATATTTAGGCCAATTAAAAACATTATTTTCATGAGATTCAACCCAGTATTTACAAGCAATTCAATTCAATTTTCAATTTTTTTTTAATAATTATTTAACAATTAATTCGAATTATTATTCATCTCGTAATAATGATTCAGAGTATCAATGAATTTTTGAAATGACAGAACAATTTTCTATAAACTTAAAAAAGTAAATCATTTCGAAATAAACATATTTCCACGCGTATAATGTTATTTTGATATGAGAATAAAAAAAGATTTTATAATGAAAATTTGTTGACAGGAAATATGTATGAAAAGGGATACGAAATCATTAGTTACGATCCTGGTCTTAAAGTTCTTTGGTTTCACCATACTTGGAATAAGTACACGTTGAAAAATTCATTACCATATTTGGATAAGATCGGTTCCGATAGATGTACATATATACCAATTTAAACTCTTACTTTCATACCAAATTAAATTCACGAGAATGTTGTTTTTTTAGATGACGAATTAAACAAATAAATCGAGTATAGCGCTATTGGGGACAATCAGCGCTACCTACAGCATGAAGATGGAACTAAAATTCCATTCAAATTTCTTCCATTCATATTTCCTATTTATTTGAAATATTTATTGTAAAAAAATGAGTTAAAAATGTGAAAAATGATATTCAGTGTTCAAGAAAGAATAGTCGGGCTTATTTCTACGTCTCCTATGTCATAGGTGTGTTAATATAAATCTATATTTAATATATTTAATTTTTTTATGAAGGTTATAACATTTTTTGCCTAATCATAATTTTGGGATTTTTTAGATGATTTGGTATAAGAAATGTGCTTAGAGGCTGTTTTAAAACAAACTCGTGTTGCTCTTTATTCGCATTTGATCGAAGAAATAAAATAAAAATAAAAAAAAAACATAAAATATCGACATATATGTATAAGTATATTTATACTACAACGTGTCGCTTAAATTCTAGAAAGAAAACAATGAATTATAATATAATCGGAACATTCTATATACAGAATCATACAAGTACGTAATCGATGTGTTTCAAGCAACACGACAAGCGTCGAACTATCGATATTTTACTTCTTTTTATTTATTTATTTATTCTTTCTTTTTTTTATTACTTCAAACGTTCAAATCGATTCGAACGTTCGACGTCCATCTTTGTTATTTTTTTTTTAAAAAAAGATCTTTTTCTATATAAAAAGAACAATATAATATCGTTCTTATCAACCGTATGATCCAATCATCGAACGTCTCTTAAATCTAAATCATTGTGTTGTTTATTTACACGTATATTATCATAGTAATATAAATAATGCGAAAACGAGGCCGTTTAGGTATCTTTCACGTACCCAACAATTAATAAATCCTGTACATATAAGGTCGCGTAGCCTTGGAATTATTTTATTGCATATATGATACGCAATAAAAAGAAAAAAAAAGAAAAAGAAAAAGAAGAAGAAGAAAAGCGTAGAGAAAGATTTTTCTTCAGAAATAAAAACAATATACAGACAGCGTATATTTAACATAACTATCGTACGGAAACACCATTGATAGTTATGCCATTCCTATTCGATATTGGTTCAGCTTCGTAATGACCACCCGTTCTACCATACACTCTTCGGGTATTTCCATATCTGTAATATTATTATCATTATTAATAACATTTAAAGTAAATTGTAGTAAATAATGTTAAAAATTGTACTTACCCATACATACTACCGCTTATGCTATACGGATTATCGTAAAGACCTTCTTCCGGTACATTTTCATACATTGTATTAGGTATCCCATCGTTCAAGGTCGCGTAAGACATCACAGCTGCATTTTGATCCTCCTTTCTTTCAGCTGCTTGAACATTTTCCGTATTCTTTACAGGTGTAGCCTTTCGTCTGTAATACAATTATTTTGATTTATTTAATATGTTTAATTAAATAATTGTTTTGAGAAATCAATGAAACTTACAGTCTTAAGTATACCAGTCCTAGGATGATCAGGATGAAGATGATCACTGCAGCCCCAATACCAACGCTTGTACCAACTCCTTGAGCTTCAGCAACTTCATTTGTAATTACTACAAATTTATATATATAATTTATAATCGAACGAGAATAAAATGATTTATATGTTTTATTTTATGATTATTAGGAAAATGAACGTACGTTCGCATTTGGGTTCATCCCCGCTCCAATATCCTGTATCCAAACATTTCCTGAGAAAAGGTCCTATTCTTTCGTATTGCGGAAGACAATGATACTCAGCTGCACCACCGTAAGTAGTTGATCCATTTACAACAATAACTCTTCCATTTTCTATCGATCCTGGATGTTTACAATCGATAGCTAAACAAAACAAACATTATTCGAGTTTGAAAATAATTATATCGAAGATAATTTAATAAAATGTTTTTAATTTATTATTAAATGTACTCACAAAAGCAAGCAGGCGTGGTATCACTCCAAGTTCCATTTTGCAAACAAAATCTCGTCTCGTTGCCTTCCATGTAAAAACCTTTTGGACAACTATAATGAGCGACACCACCAACGCTATGCGTTGATACTTGGGTCGATAAAACACCACCTTTTTCTGGATCCTTACATCTGATTTCTATACAAAAATAAATAACAAACAAAAAAAAGAATCAAATATATCGATTACAATATTAAACAATTTAATATTATCAATTATAATCGTACGTATATTTATGTTTACCTCGACAAACAGGTGTGGTACCACTCCAAGTGGCATTCTCCAAACATAATCTCCTAGCAAAGCCATCCAATTCAAAGTTTCCATCGCATTCGTAAAGTGCAGCAGCACCGTAATACGTGGCATTTGATGTCAAAGTGTATCGACCGTGTTGTATATGTTCAGGTTTTTCACAGTCTACGTCTACGAAAATAAAAAAAAAAAAGATAAAGTAAGATAAAACTTTACACTACGTTTATCTTCAATATACTATTCTTAAAGTATAGAGTCTTCCTTCTTTGTTAGATATAATATTATATAACTATAGTCATGTTTCATACACGTATCAAGTGGTCTCGAAAAATGAAAAGTTAGGCTACATCGAATAGAATATATCGTGTCTCGTATCTTACAGACGCATTGTGGAACTTCACCACTCCATTTTCCATTATCCTCGCAGGTCGACAGTGGTTCTCCGACGACCTTGTAACCTCTCTCGCATCTGTATTTAGCTAGTGCACCGATCTTGTAAGAAGTTGCTCCGGTATTTGAATTTTCAGCTGTACCAGTACGTATCAATGTTCTACCATATATACGATCGTTTCCAGTCACGGAAAGAATACTATGTTCTGCTAAAACTGGCTCGGGACATCTGATTTCTATGAAATAATAATAATCGTTCGATCATTTATTCGTAAATGAATTACTATACACGAAACTTCTATAACTAGTTCTTTAACTGCAATCATCTTATCTCCATGTACACACATATAAAATACAACTTTTATATTATTCTTTCAATTATCGATTGTCTGATCTTCACAAATACATACACACACACACACACACACACACTTACAACTAATTAAATAAGTTAAATGTAAGTTAGGATATTTTAATTAAATATTGAAAATAAAATAATCTTTTAATTTACCTTCGCATTTTGGCGTAGCATCGCTCCATTGTCCGTTATCCAAACAATATCTTCTAGAAACCCCGTTCAATCGATAATTCTTAGTACAACCATAAGTTATTTCACTTCCAAGGTGAGTCGTACCATTCACGTATTCCACTGTACCGTTAAGTACAGGTAAAACTTTGGCACAGTCTATGTCTGTCGAATAAACGAAGATACATTTGCAATGATTTTTAATGAAACATTTGGTTTATTCTTATTTAATTGTTTTTTGTTCCCCATTAATAAATTTATTTACATTCGCAAGTAGGTACATCCCCAGTCCATTCGCCATCTTTCCCACAAGTATGCGTTGCTTCTCCGTGAAGTAGGTTTCCTGGTTCGCAATGATATTCTATCACGCTATGAACATTCAAATCGTAACCGATGACGTAACTTCCAGTTGGTACTTCCGGTTCCTCACAAGTGATTACTGAAAACATTTACTTGCTATATAATTTACAATATCATTTCTACAGATAATAATAATAATAATAATAATAATAGTGATTTAATAATGAGTATAAAAATAACAACAATTGATTTTATGATACAATTACAATAATAAAATATATAATAATAAAATAAAAAATATAAATAAATATTAAAATATTACAATTAATTAGCTGTCGTAATTATCGGCACTTGTTTATTAGTTTTTCCGATAGTTTATTTATTTAAAAAAAAAAAAGAATAAAAATAGCCAAAAATTTTACATTCGCAAGATGGAGTATCGTGACTCCATTTTCCTTCCTTGGTGCACTCCTGTTTTTCATCACCGACCAACCAATAATCGTCCTGACAGGTATAAACCGCTAAACTTCCGACAGTTGTAGTACCATTGACAAGAGTGACACTACCGAATTCAATTTGCGCGGGTGTTCCACAATCAACGAAACGACATTGAGGAGCTTTGCCAGACCACTCACCACCAATGTCACAAGTTAAAACCTTCGAGGATCAAATTACAATTAAATATCGTTTTATTCGTTGTCGATATAGAAAAAAACAAACAAAAAAACAAAAGAAAGTACAAGTACAATCTTATAACTTACGTTGTCGCCGAATAAAATAAATCCATTTTGACAGGAATAACTTGCAGTTGAGCCGGCTCTTCTTCCGGTCATTGTAACCAATCCACCGTTAACTTCTGGTGGTTCTGGGCACCAATCGACTAGAATTTTGATTTTGTTTAACAATTCGTCGTTGTCGTTGCCCCATGTCGTTGTCCACGCCGATTTAATAAAATAAATTAAAATAAGAAAATCAAATTCTACTCACACAAACATTGTGGTTTATGTCCGCTCCAAATACCACCGTCGCCGCATCTTCGTCTGGTGTCACCCACCAGCGTGTAATTCTCGTTGCAAGCATAATCGGCCAGTGCACCATGCGTCGTTCTGCTTTCTAACAACGTGATCACGCCGTTGTCAAGCTCGGGTAAGGGGCCACAGTCGACGACTGAAAAATTACGAACGAAACTCACTCTCTCTTACGTGACTTTAAATTCAACAAGATGAGATTCTTTTATTTATTTATTTATTTTCTTTCTTTTCTTTTCTTTCGAAAGACATTTACATTTGCAAGTAGGAGGTGTCGTGCTCCAAAATCCGCTAGATTCGCAAGTACGTGTCTTCGAACCAATGAGCATGTGACCTTCGGGACACGCATACTCTATCGTTGATCCTATTACTCTTTTTGTACCAATTATCGTAGTATTTTCTAATTTCTCCGGACTACCGCAAATTGGTGGCCCTAAAATGGAAAATAAATATGTAGAGAGGAAGAGAAAAATAAATAAAAAAAAAAACAGGTGTGTGTACTTATGTACGTACGTTAGAAATTATACTTCTTTGGCGTATATAAAACATATATGGGGTACACGTGAACAATACCCCAACGCGACTAACTTCATGCTGTTAATTTTATAACGTTGTGCGCGGGCATCGTAAATCCCAACTAACTTCACGCGCATCGTACAAAATTCACTCTTATTATTTTTTCTCAAACGCGCCAAAAGAAGTATAACTTCGAAAACAAATGGCAAATTACGTTTGATTATTTTCTTCTATCGAAATGGAAAGTACATAAAAGAAAAAACAAATATATATATATATTGTTTGGATTCTCACTGCTTTGACAAATCCAGTGAAGGTAGTCAAGGTTACAACCAACGTCATTCCAAAGCCAACCACGACCACCGTCCAGTACAACGCAATTTTGTTCACCATTGTAATTATTCGGTTGATCCTTTCCCCAAGACGGTCTCTGCACGACTTCACCTGGAATAATAATAACAAACACTCGCCATATTTATCCACGTGTGTTTCATATATTTAAATACTTATTCTATTCTTGGATTTTGTCTGTTATCCCATTCCAAACGAGAGTTTTATTTTTATCGAACTATAAATTCTAATTTTACAACAATGCATTTTGAAAAATTACAAACGTATTTATTTAACCCTTTAACGTAAATTTAAATCATGATAAATTCTAATCAAATTGAACCCTTTCACACACCGTATGATATTTTTCATCTTGTTCACAGCCGACACATCTGGCAATGATTTTTAATTATTTTATTTGTAATTTACTTTAATTACAAAATATAACAATTTAAATATGCATAATGGAAGAAACAAATTTAATTTAAATATCCTTTTTATTTATAGATTATTGTGTTGTATTTTGTAATTTTCAAATGTATGATATCTTTTAAGATAAAAATAAATAATTAAATAATTTTTGCCATCATACACGCATTGGCATGGGACCCAATAAGTAAAAGTATCATGCCCCTTTTATTATATATGGTGGCATTGGTCCGTTAAGGATACATTTCGTCAGAAAATGAATAAAATAACTTTCACACGTGTTTTTATTTATGATGTATACCTGATATACTAATCACGTGTCAAGTGATCACGTTGACAATGATTATTATTCGATTAGCTAATCGTATAATAATCCCCAACGATATTTAACTATAAGTCACGTCACGATGATAACGAAACAAAAACGAATTCTCAGGTAACACATAATTGTCCGATAATCAACGTGTCGAATCGATCGGCTTCGGACGATTCTATCTTCTCTCTCTCTCTCTCTCTCTTTCGATTACTCAACTTTGATTTCCTTCCCTCCCTCCCCACGCCCCGTGTTCCGATTCTCACGAACGTTATTCTTCTTGTATATTTAATCGTGAGAAGGGAAAAAAAAACCATGTGGCTATTTACTCATGGGGGAAAAATAAAAAAAAAAAAAAAAACAAAGTGTTAAATAGAAAAGATAATTGCAATACGTTTTAAAAATTGTAAAAATTTTTTTTTGCTTTTTCTTTTCATATATCTTTGACAAATATATTTTTAACGAAAATTTTTTACGTACTTTGCATGCAATTTTATCTTTATTTAAATTAAAAAGAACAATTTTTGTTTCAATATAATTTCAAAAATATATAAACGCTTGTGTGTGTGTGTGTGTGTGTGTGTGTGTGTGTGTGTGTAAATGTAGTTTTGATGAAAAAAACGATTATTTGTTAAAAATATTTCGATGTATCGTATAAATAAATATAAAATTACTAAAAATAAAATTATTAAAATTATTAAAAATAAATAAATATAAAATTACCGTCAACCCATCGCCATGTTCTAGCTGTTATCAATGGTTCTTTCTGAGCACCGATCCATACCAATTGCGTTTTCAATTTTTCCTTTCGCCTTTCTAAATTGTTTAGAATAAATATCGGTGAGACACCCTGCAAAGAGATATATTAAAAATTAATAAACAAAATGTATAAATCGTATTCCATCGAAAATGAGAATAATATATATTATATTCACTTGAAAACCATGAACCAAGTCTCCCCCACGTGCACGACAATAAGTTCTGGCTTCTTGAAATGATCCACCTTTCTTAACAACGAATTCGTAACAGGTCGAATTAAATGCTGCGAGATCTGCGTCGGCAGGTGTTCCAGCACTCGCACACCTGTCGATCGAAAATTCTACAAACGGGGGAAAAGAAACAGAAAATACACACATTGATATAATATTATTAAGAATAAAGTTAAAGAAATTATCAAAAATATTCTTTGCAAAATTATTCTGAACTAAACGTATCTATTATTTCTATTATTATTATTATTATTATTATCAAAACATATAATTGACGTTTATCTATTTTAATTAAATTGTGACGTAAACAGAATGATTAAATAAAAAATGAACAAAATTAAATTAAACTTCTTTCGTTGAAATATCATTTGATAATTAAAAAGAAAATTATTCGTTATTTGGATTTGTTAATGAAATGTGAGTTAATTATTATTATTATTAACTTACCATCGGTGGCAAATACTTCGACTTCGCAAAGACTCAAACTTCCTTCTACTCCAACAAGTTGCAGGAAAACGTATTGACCGACCAAAGCTCTGGCACAGACAAACGTCTTCGTAATACCCTCCTCTGTAATTATCGACTGGTCAGAATTTTTATTATTTCGAAAGAAACATATTTAAGTGACGTTAGATATATAATTTTGAGAAAACAAAAAGAACCAAGGAAAACAGAAGACACTAAAATTCTTAAATGAGCCGTTTATTTTGAAATTAATAATTCATTTACGTTCGTATCGAAATATTGAAGAATGTTTGCGTTTAATTCAATTTAAAAGTATAAATAACAGATGAGATGTAATAGAATAATGTTTTCGTGTTTCTAAGGGTGTCAAATTATTATTAAAAATTATTATAGCTTATTAATTAATTAATAAATTAATTTAAATTAATTATTAAATTAATATTGTATATATATATATATATAATAAATTAAATTATTTTAATTAATTAAATTTACTCTACATTTAAAATAAACTTTTTTCATGACTTCATTAATCAACAAATTTTGAAAAAATTGTGTTACAAAATCTTCATAATTTAAAATACATTAATTAACAAATTATTTGAGAATGAAAAGATCATATTAAAAAAAAATATAATTATCAAGATAACTAACCAGATATATATATATATTACTTTTTTGGAAAATGAATTTACAGCAATTTCAAAACAAAACTGTTCTTCAAATATCTTTTCTTTCTCTGGTAAGATTCTCTTTCATAATTTCACCCTATTGTTACGAACGTCGAACATTTTCTTCTCGTTCGAGATATTCCAACTTGTGAGAACGTTCACACATGTTGTGTCCGTTATATACAATATATATATGTATCTACATATTTGTATGTGTGTATAGTGTATTAACGAATCGAAAGCGTGAATTACAACATTTTGCATAGGAAAACTGATTGGTATTAGTTACTTACCGATTGTACCAGGAAACCAAGCACAAAGAGGATTCCTTTGTAACTCGGTACTGCTATTACCAACTCTTATTTCGATATCCTGAAGAGGTTGATGACCTTAAGAATGAAATACATCAAAAGTATTTTTGATTAATTAATAATTAATTAAGGTATGTGTAAAAAATTGATTAGTGAGGTTGATGACCTTAAGAATGAAATACATCAAAAGTATTTTTGATTAATTAATAATTAATTAAGGTATGTATAAAAATTGATTAGTTATTAGCATGTATTTACCACAACAACCTCTCGTGGTAACTCTGACCACTTTAACTGAGTATGATTTAAGTAGATCAACTCTCCACCAAGGACTATGTTCACTCAAGGTCTCTGTACATCTCTTGCCATCATGTTCAGTACTAAGATCACCATCGTTTCCGTGTCCTGCGTTTCCTCCTCTTACCGTTGTCGATTGATTTGCTGGTTTTCGAAATGCCACGTTTGTACCTGATTCAAAAATAGATCATTTAATTTATCATCATTTTGTTAGGTTGATTTGTATTTTGTTGTATTTATAGTATTTATAGAAAATTTTGTAACTGATATTTTAAATATGTTAATGTGAATTAACTTAATTGTATTATGAATTTTTTGATGTTAATATTATGTTTGTTAGATGGTATTATTATTTAAGTATATAATATTGTAGATAATATGTACTATATTATAAGTATGTATACTCATATACTTATACTATAGATAATATTATATATTTAGATGGTATTGTAGTGTTTGATAGTAATATTGATGATGATATTATAATTATATTGATATTCTTAATATCAATATTATATATTAAATATAATTATAATTAAATTATATAGTTAGTAGATAATATTATGTACTATATTATATATACTTATACTATAAGTATGTTTACTCATATACTTATACTATAAATAATATTATATACTTAGATAGTATTATAGTGTTTGATAGTAATATTGATGATATTATAATTATATTAATATTATTAATATCAATATTATATATTAAATATAATTATAATTAAATTATATAGTTTGTAGATAATATTATGTACTATATTAGATATACTTATACTATAAATAATATTATATATTTAGATAGTATTATAGTGTTTGATAGTAATATTAATAATATTATAATTATATTTATATTATTAATATTAATATTATATATTAAATATAATTATAATTACAACTATATATATATATATATATATATATATATATATATATAGTTGTATATATAAGTTGTATATTTAATTATAATTATATTAGATAATTGTAATGAAATATTTGTATTTCTTATTGAATCATAGGTTAAAGTAACGGTTAATTTATATTTAAATGTTTCGTTAATCACCCATTCAATAGTTTTATTCTAATAGTTTCTAACGCCAAAAGTGTTGTCGACTGATTAATAGGAGTGTCTTGTTACCTCGGCAGGATGCATTTGGTAATAACGAGACGACAATTAGTTGGATACTTGACGAAAGGAAATTTCATCACATCGGATAGTTAGAATTTTTACGGTATTTTCATTTCTGACATTTCCGCGTTCTCGACAATTTCCAGACGCATTATTCAACCTTTTAAGGATAATTTCAATCCGATAGAATTCGTTTATATTTACGATTAAAAAAAAAAAAAATAGAACAAATTCCTAACTCGTTCGTATAGATGCAAAGCGATTACAATTAATTATCTTAAGTGATATCAATAAAATCTCATGAGAAAAAAAAATAGAAAATTGTTTGGTAATTCGTCTCACGAATTTTATAAATATAAAAAAGACAAATCGATTTTTTTTTATCTCGTATGGCGTTATGGCGTAACAATAGTGATTACTAATTCCTACTATAATCTCGATATCTCTTTTTTATAATACCGAAGGGAAAGTCTCGTGGTAACCGGAAGTATTTTTTCACACGACACAAATGATTAAGAAAATAAAAATCAAGAATAATATAATTTAAGTAGGAAAAATATGAAATGAATAGTTGATTAATAAAAAAAACATATTTTCTTTTTTCAATCAAAGAACAACGTTAATTCAGTCAAGTTAAAAAATGAAGAAAAATGATTTCGTCGTACAATTATTCAAAATACAATCTCAGCACAATTCTAATTCAAATTTAGAATAATAATAATTATTATTATGATTATTATAACATTTAATATTGGTTGTTTCAAATTAAAATCTTCAAATGAAATTTAATCGATATTCAAATTTAGAATAATAATAATAATAATAATAATAATAATAGTAATTATAATTATTATAACATTTAATATTGGTTGTTTCAAATTAAAATCTTCAAATGAAATTTAATAAAATCATTTTGAAGATTGGTAAACCTTTTATACATCTTGACCTAATTAATTTAATAAAAATGTCAAAAATAGTTTGTTAAAAGTAAAAAAAAATATGTAATAGCAATGGCAATCGCTTTCTATGTAAAGAAAAAAAAATAAAACAAAATAAAATAAATAAAAAAAAAGGAAGGAAGAAAGAAAAAGCGACAGCGAAAGTCAGGAAAAATAAACGGGGAGAGTAGTCGGATTGGCATTTTAAGATGGGCGAAATTCGATTTCGTTTTCTTCGATCTAAAATACTGTGTGGGTCTTTTGAAAGGGTACGATGACCCCTTCTTCATCCCACCTTCCCCCTTTCGCCGCCCTTCCCCTCTTATCCAAGAACGAGCTTCTTCTTCGCGAGTCTTTGACTTTTGACGATCGTCCAGAGAGAAAGTTGGTCTGCAACTCGAAATCTCGAGCGAACGTTAAAGGAATGACAATAATTATTTATCGAAAGGTTGAATTTTAATACTCACCGCAAAACGGCAAATCCCCTTGCCATTTTCCTTTATTGCCGCACGTAAGCGTGTTAATCCTAAAAGAAAAATAAAAATAAAAATAAAAATAAAAATCAAAATCAAAATCAAAATCAAAATCAAAATATCAAAATAAAATAAATGATTGATTAATTTTTATACGACACGAAATAAAAATCAAAATAAAAATCAAAATCAAAATAAAAATACAAATCAAAATCAAAATCAAAATATCAAAATAAAATAAATGATTAATCATTTTCTACAGGACACGAAATAAAAATTGTTTTAATCGTCTAAAAAGGAAGGAAACCAAAAAAAAAAAACAGAAAAATCAAATAAAGAAAATATCATCGTAAGAAAAAAAAATAATTAATGTTTATTGTTAATAAAATAATTCGATTCCTTTATTGCTACTCGTAAGCGTGTTAATCCTGAAAGAAAAATCAAAATTAAAATCAAAATCAAAATCAAAATATCAAAATAAAATAAATAATTAATCATTTTCTACAGGACACGAAATAAAAATTGTTTTAATCGTCTAAAAAGGAAGGAAACCAAAAAAAAAAAGAAAAATCAAATAAAGAAAATATCATCGTAAGAAAAAAAAAATAATTTTTATTGTTAATAAAATAATTCGATTCCTTAATTGCCACACGTAAGTGTTAATTATGAAAGAAAATAAAAATAAAAATAAAATAAATGATTAATCATTTTCTACAGGACACGAAATAAAAATGGTTTTAATCGTCTAAAAAGGAAGGAAACCAAAAAAAAAAAGAAAAATCAAATAAAGAAAATATCATCGTAAGAAAAAAAAAATAATTAATGTTTATTGTTAATAAAATAATTCGATTCCTTTATTGTCACACGTAAGCGTGTTAATCATGAAAGAAAATAAAAATAAAAATAAAAATAAAAATAAAAATGAAAATAAAATAAATGATTAATCATTTTCTACACGAAATAAAAATGGTTTTAATCGTCTAAAAAGGAATGAAACCAAAAAAAAAACAGAAAAATCAAATAAAAAAAATATCATCGTAAGAAACAACAACAAAATAAATAATTATTTTATTATATTTTTCAAGATTACTTTACTGTTAGATAAATTCTAGTTTGTTTGAATAACGAGATGTAATGTTGTTCTTTTAAAAAAAAAGAACAGAAAAAGAGAGAGAAAGAGAGAGAAAAAAAAACCACACGTATTACAGTGCAGTGCAGTAACATTTCTGCATTCCAGAATATCCAAGCGTTTGATCGTGTTCTAAACAAACTTCGACTAGTTTCTAAAGTTTTAGTGTTCTAATTACTACGAGATAAATTAAACGAAGTAACTTAGTCTGACTTAATTTTTTTTTTTTTTTTTTTGTAGATTAGAGGATCAGTTAGGATTCTTTTACGACGATAACAACGCAAACAACGAGGTGTGTTTGAAACACCACCTGTGACTAAACGTTTCGTATGGTTCGGGTTGGTTGCAGCTGCAAAATTTCTTTCATAGACTACCACTCACTTACTTATTTATCTTTTTACTAATTAACAATCTAACTGTTACTTATAAAGAAAGAAAGAAAGAGAGAGAGAGAGAGAGAGGGAAAATACGTGACAAGGATTAAAAATACGAATAAAACGTTAGAAGATATACACGTATATCCGTTTTCTTCTATCAAATAGGCAACTTAAACTACGAGTATGCCGAGAGAGTATGAAAGAGACAAGAGAAAGCCACAGTAGGTCGAAGTAGCATCGATAATAGGGACTATACTTTTTAACGAAACATCAATCGTTCTTATTTTACTCGATTTTCCATTCCCATACTGTTACTTCTTCAAAATACGAAGAAAGAATAACAACAAATACATATACAACATATACAAGAAAGAATAAACGTTTGTTTGTATCGATAGTACGTGACTTTAATATTTCCGTTTTGGGTAGAATTCATTAATAAATGTATTTTTTGTATAAGTATTCAAATATAGTGTCATTTTAATTTTGTAGAAAAAAGAAGAAAACAATTTTTATATATAAATAGAAATATTATTTATTGGTTATAAGATTTATAGACTGATGTGTGATACTGTTTGATTGTTTTATATTATTTTTTAAGTAATATTTATTGATTTTTAATTATCTAATGAAATATACGTTCAAATTTATTCAAACAATGTTTGTGAATTATTAGAAAATAATCAACGAAACATACGTAAATTTAATGTTAAATATTTTTAATTATATTTTTTTTTTGTTAATATTTATAGTTTAATATTAATCAATGTTATACTCATCAATATAGAAAAATCTTGTATTTTATATAAATAATTATATATTTGATTGTGTGAGATGCAATTTTTCTCTTTTATAAAAATATTCAAATATTATTAATTTAATTGATTTTTTGTCATTTTCTTTTGTAGAAAAAAAAAGAAAACAATTTTTATATATAAATAGAAATATTATTTATTGGTTATTAGATTTATAGACTGATGTGTGAGACTATTTGATTGTTTTATATTATTTTTTAAATAATATTTGTTGATTTTTAATTACCTAATGAAATATACGTTCAAATTTATTCAAACAATGTTTGTGAGTTATTAGAAAATAATCAACGAAACATACGTAAATTTAATATTAAATATTTTTAATTATATTTTTTTATTGTTAATATTTATAATATAATATTAATCAATGTTACACTGATCAATAAGAAAATCTTGTATTTTATATAAATAATTATATATTTGATTGTGTGAGATGCAATTTTTCTCTGTTTTAAAAATATTCAAATATTATTAATTTAATTGATTCTTTGTCATTTTCTTTTGTAGAAAAAAAAAGAAAACAATTTTTATATATAACTAGAAATATTATTTATTGGTTATTAGATTTATAGACTGATGTGTGAGACTATTTGATTGTTTTATATTATTTTTTTAAATAATATTTGTTGATTTGTAATTATCTAATGAAATATACGTTCAAATTTATTCAAACAATGTTTGTGAGTTATTAGAAAATAATCAACGAAAAATACGTGAATCTAGTATTAAATATTTTTAATTATATTTTTTTATTGTTAATATTTATAATATAATATTAATCAATGTTACACTGATCAATAAGAAAGTCTTGTATCTTATATAAATAATTATATATTTGATTGTGTGAGATGCAATTTTTCTCTGTTATAAAAATATTCAAATATTATTAATTTAATTGATTTTTTTTTCATCTTATCCAGAAATTTAAATATTAAAATAGGTATAATAATAAATTATATAATATTATAACCGTCCAAATTCCCTATTATATCTATTTTAATTATTAATTTATTATATTTGTACTGACTATCGATTATGAATTATTATTTTACGAAACGTTAAGCAAAAATAATGATCAGACGATTAGAAATTTGTGAAATAAAATAAAACGATCGTAAAACCGTAATATTTCATTTGCAGCATATTTGAAACTACTTCGAACACGTTTCAAATCTATTCGTAAAATGTTACGAATTTCAAGTAAACCGGAATAAAGAATAATAAACTAGTTCGTTAAAAAGTGCGTGATTAGGCTCGTTAACATTTCTCTCTCCCATTTAATTTCTTTTCGGTTTAATTAAGTACTATCATGACCCCTTTACGATCGAATTCGTCGTTCGTATTTAGACAAAATAAAAAGAAAAAGATATCAATAGCAACGTGTTACCTTTTTTAGTCATTTAAACACGCGTATCAACGATTAACATTTTACGATCGATTTTTCTAAAAAAAATAAATCCCCCCTTCAACAACAACAACAACGACAACAACAATAATCATCAACGTTTCTCTCGAATAATAATTTCTTCGATTTTACGAGCAAACCAACGAACACGATCGATATAAAAACTGTTTCTCGCTTTCCCGGAAATAATCTCGATTATCTTGTCTTCCGACGATATACTTTAAAGAAATTACGAGAGGACAAAAAAAATAAAACAAAAAGAAGAAGAACAAAAAAAAAACTGGATTGGACGATTTAAAAATTTCATAATTTTTTTTCTTTTTTTCTTTCTTTTTTTATTCTTTCTTTTTGCAAAGAGAGAAATTCTTGAGATAAATTGTATTAATTATCACCTAGCATATCGAAATAGTGTTCTCATTTTCTCGGATGAATGCCGAACGTTCTGTAAACGTTTTACCGTTAGTCTTAGCGCATGCTAATAATTCCTTTTCTCGAGGTTCACTCGAGGCAAACGCCTTTCTTGTATCGAGAAGTCAAATCTGCCGTTTATTCTCGAGTGTCATCGTGTAGGAATTTAAAGGAGTATTCTTTCTTTTTCTCTTATTTTTTTTTTTTTCGTTTAAACCTCTTCACAACATTAATACACATATATCCGAGTCATGTTTTAGTACAAATGGGTTTCTTTCTTTCGAGAAAAATAAAATAATTTTACTCATATTTAAATACACTCGTATAGGATTACGTTAATTGCAAAATTGCAATAGTTTTTTTCCTATTTTTTTGGTCATCTCTCTCGATACGATTTAATTAAATTAATTTTTTATATTTTATATATTTTATATTTATATAAATAAAGTAATCTTACTCATATTTAAATACACTCGTATAAAATTACGTTAATTGCAAAATTGCAATAGTTTTTTTCCAATTTTTTTGGTCATCTCTTTCGTTATAATTTAATTAAATTAATTTTATATATTTTATATATTTTTTATATTTATATCTAATTGAATCATCTCAAAGTACACGGTGTTACATTTGAATTTTTCTTTTTATAAATTGCAAGGTGATTAATTGAAATAAAAAAAAAAGGATGCATCAAAGTAAACTAAAATTTAACATCTTACGAATTAAAATGGTATCAATTGAATGTACGATTTATGTATTGATAAATTATTATTATATAAATTGTTTTTTGATTGAATTATTGGATATAATAATTGTTCGATAAACTTACCCAAATAATTCGTATCCAGAATCACAATTATATTTTGCTATGGTGCCTACTGTCAAGGATTCGTCGGACAGTGACACTTTGGCGTTCATCGGCACGGCAGGATGACCGCACTTCAATCCTGCAATTGAGAAAATTACAATAGTTTAGTCGACATGAACGGACTGCTGGTAGATATTAGAGACTAGTAAAAATATGTTAAAATATCCAATTGTCTTTCTGTAACCGTCTATTATTCTAGCATGTTCAACCAAATCGTTTTTCAGAAACCATAAACATCGTTCGATCCTCCTGTATTATACAAGTTATTTTCTGAAATACCTTAGCAATTGCTGCTGTAATATTTAATCGGTCAATTCATATTTTTTTTCAATTATATTTATCTCACATTCATATGCTATGTGTAAATCTTTTAACCTAATACATAAAATTTATGATTATAACGTTCTCATTTTAACATTCTTTTAATTTGCATGCAATTTCTTAAATAAAATTACACTATTAAGATATAATTATTACAATATATACATATTATATTTTATTTTTTTATATTATTTTATTATTTTATTATATTATATTATATTTTATTTATTATATTATATTATATTATATTATTTTATTATTATTATTATTTATTATTATTATTAGTATTATGTTATTTTATTTTATTATATATATATATTCGAAAAAAAAGAAATGAAAAACGATTTATTCATACAAATATTTGAATTTCTATATGGTCACGTGCCAATATAAGCTCAGCCAATCAGCATTCTTTCTATTTCGTTCGTGGTAAAAATGATTCGTCGTACTATTAATTGAAGATAAATTAACGAAATGCCAGTCATTTTATTTCTTAGAATGCCTTCATATGCCAGACTCAGAACTCTTCAACCCTCCTATACGTAATAGATACAATATATTTTTATTACATATAAATATTACTTCCGTATAAGTATGAAAAAAAGTATACTACGAAAAAGTTATTAGTCTACATCGTCTTTAATCTATTTATTATTTTTTAAATATTTATAAGAGACGTATACATTTTATAGAAAAATAGAATTGATTTTGGATTTATTTAATGAATAAAATATAATTTCCAGTTTGACTAACGTTGTGAGGAAGAAAGCCAAGTTATGTATGTGTGAGGACATTCTTGTGTGCGTGAAGCATTATACATGAATTTCTAATGGTCACGTGACATCCGAAATACAAGATTGTAATTAAACGGCCAATCAGCGTTCTTTTCACTTCGTCCGTGGAGGAGATCGCAAGGAATCTTTGGCGTCCTTTTAATTTCAGGTAATTTAAAGATATTTTTTACGTACAGCCTTCTATTATATATCAAACGATAGCTACAAGCAAGATTTTTATACGCGAGTGTTTTCAGAACGCAATATTAAAAAGTTCGAAAGATATTCTTGAAAATAAAATTTGTATTTCTCTGCTTGCCGCCAAATTCAATCCAATCTGTTACTTAATAATATTTGTTCTAATCTTGTAGCTTATTTTCATGATATCGATACTCATCATCTTTATTGATTAAATTTTATTGTTTCGTTTAATAAAGTATACTTTTCTAGAATTTCTATGTTCCTACATCCTATTTTTAATATTTTAATATTTTTTTATAATAGATGGAAAAAATGCAAATTAATTATGCTACCAACGTTCAGATGTCGCTACGTGCACTCGTGAAGGTGTCACTTATCAATTGGCGGGTTCGACAACCATTTTAAATCGTCATTGATTATGTTGCAGTGATATTAATTTGGTGCATCTCATTAATTTAAGGTAATTAAAATATATTTTCTACTGTACAATGTTCTATTATATATTAAACGATTCTTCTAATAAATGATTTCGAAGTGACATAATCGAAAAGTTACGATACTATCGAGAATACAAAAGATTCGCATAGAAAATAATTCTATTCGTTCGTTACATTTATGTACGTTATAGATTTAATACAATTTTAATTACGGTTCAATTTATTACAGCTTACCTAATGGACACAGATGAAAAACAATTACTACTGCACGAGTTTCAATGCATCGGCCAGAGTGAAAATAAAAACATCGGAGCATCGAAAACTTTCTTCTCTTTGTCTAATGTAAGTACATACATGCATATGCACCCATGCAAAATTGAAAACGACAATCATGGAAAGTGACATTTTTCTCTTAACCTAACTTTTGATTTACATTATTACATATAATTATTTATCATCTTTATTTATGTCATTTAAGATGCGTTCAAACTATTCTTTATTTCATATTTGATTTTAATAATTATATATATGTATATAATTAAATGGTCTATTATATATTAATTATATTTTTTAATTTTTTTCAGGTTATATTAATCATCTCATTAGACTTCTCTTTACTCTTGGATGCACTCTATGCAACTAGACATGATGCAATGCATGAAGAACATAGCTCTAAGGTAAAATATAATTTATTTCATTATCAGAAATGATTTAAAAAGTATTTTTATGCTCGACATATTCTTAGGAATAGTATGATGTCTTAATAATGTTTCAATATATATATGCATTGTAATTAGTTTATCCAATATTTGAGATCAATTTAACAATTATTTTTGATAATTTTAAATCTAATAATCGATATATACATAAATATACTTATTGATTATCTAAATTTCCTAACAATCTAATACATTTAATATATACATTTTAATATGCATATACATTTCTATTATGCTTATAAAAAATTCCAGATTACATTTGATAAATATTTTCTAAAATAATTTCAATCAAAAAATCAATATAAAGACACATAGAATTAAATAAAAGTCTATCTTTAAAAATACAAAACAATACATCAACAAAAAAGTAGCGCTCAATACATTCTTATACTATGTTTTTTATTTGTAGTTTATTTTCTAACATGCGTATTTACTTTTTCATTTTATGTGTAGTAACGATCGATACAATAGAATGTATATGAAGAAAAAGGAAGACACGAGAAGGACAAGGTCAAAGTCAAACGTTGTCGAACGTTAGCTATGTTTCTATTCCTCGACGAATTCCGGGAATGTCCTCTATCCTAGTACGCATAGAAAAACATCTCGAACGATTAGCTATGCTTACTAGCTATGTTTACTAGGAGGGGAGAGGTGATGACGTATACCAAACGTCTTATTTCGCGTTTGAACGCGTCACAGGTAAGACATAACGATTTCGCTTTCCATCTAAACAATTGATACCGCTTAATTAGATAATATTTTATTACAGAATTTGATATCTAATTAAATCTCATTTGATTTACAGATTTATGCAGTCATAATCGATGCTGTGAATGCATTGAAATTAGGTAAGAAGATATATAATCAAAATTACAAGATTATATATTTTTCTATAGTTTTAAAAAGATTTTGATACAGATTTTTATGATTTCAGAAAGACGTTTGCCATCATCCCATTCTTCTCATCGTTTTAGAAAGACGTTCACCATCATTCCATTGACATTCTACTAAGTGGTAAAAGATACAAAAACATACATACATTCAAATATTACTTTTTTCCTTTTCTTTAATTTTAGGAATATATTTATTTCTAAATGGATCTCCGACGCAGCAACCTCCCAGTGGTGAGATCCGGTAATCGATATTGCTTACGGTGTCCATAGAATTTGTATGGTGCAACGTAAGCACTGTCGAGCCAATGGCTGACGTTCGGTGCATTAGAAAATTTTAACTTCTCGTTTTGTTAATTAATTCTAATGTAAATGAAATGATTTATTGAATTAATTATTTAATCACGCGTTGCAATTGTTGTTTAAATTTTATTAATATAAATTCATTTTATTTCTTATGTTATTAAATTCATATAAATAATTCAAGACACGTTCAATCGATTCTAATTAATTGTTCAAAAAATTATATATAAATATTGTACCTTGTTTAGTTTTACACTAATGCTATATCTATTTATTCCTATAGGTATTAACGCAATTAGCATACTTCTGTAAAAATAACCCTATAGCGATTAAATTTATTATTTGAAAGATAGAATGCCACGCGATATTTGTTCGTTTGTATTTTATCTTATTTTTTTTTTCTAGTTTACAAGTTTGTGGTTGCATCTTTTGAATAATTTTTTTTTTATTAATAATTAAAGCATATAAAAATAGTAGCACGATTTCAGAATTTTTGGAATACGTAGTTTAAATAATTGGATTATAAAACGAATAATATATTTTTTATTAGGAACATAATAAATAAACAGAAGTACGCTACGACTTGCTTTAACTAAACTTTGATTTTCAGAGCTTCAGTTGCGATTGCGGGCAATGCAATCTTAGAGTCACTTTGTTCCGAAAAATGTTGCATTTTTTGTATGCAATCGTATAGATTGCTTTAAAAGTAATTCAATCGTTATATTTAAAATCAATGCAAGAATTTGTTAAAAAACAATTTGCTCGGTACGCGATTAGAATCATTAACACACTTTCGACCAATTCGGTAGAAGAGGATTTGCGTTTCGATTAAAATATTGTCATGGTCGAAAGTGTGAATTAACATCTTTATTTCTTCTGGATCATCTTTATCGACGAACCTGGGGCTTCGTCTGGATCAATCAACGGTTAGTATTATTTTCTAATCTTAATTATTACTTCTCACACATTCATTTTTTAAATCATGATTGTTTTTATTCATGTTTTTCATTCATGAAAAATCTTTTGAATGATATGAAACATAATTAATTTTATTTTGTATTTTTAATTACAGATTACTCATCAATTCAACGATTCATCGATTCAACAATTCAACCAATTTAAATGAACTTCACATCTTTATTTCTTCTGGATCATCTTTATCGACGAATCTGGGGCTTCGTCTGGATCAATCAACGGTTAGTATTATTTTCTAATCTTAATTATTACTTCTCACACATTCATTTTTTAAATCATGATTGTTTTTATTCATGTTTATCATTCATGAAAAATCTTTTGAATGATATGAAACATAATTAATTTTATTTTTATTTTTAATTACAGATTAATCATCGATTCAACGATTCAACGATTCATCGATTCAACGATTCAACGATACAACGATTCAACGATTCAACAATTCAACAATTCAACATTTCAACGATTCAACCAATTTTAATCAACTTCACGACATCGTTCAACCAACAGCGAGGGGGACGAGTGTTTTGGAGCCATCGCAGAACTTCTACTGCCAATTGTTCAGTTTCATTTTTTATTTTATTTTTATGGTAACAATTGGTAACGAGTGAGTGAACAAATTTAAAGTTCCTCCAGTGACCCAATCATGCCGAGGATGAAAGTTCCAATATCGGCACGGGTTCCTGGTTGTATTCGTAGATGTGTTTTGTCCGAAACGAGCATAAGCGACCGTGAGTAAAACCTTTGGTTTTGCTCACGAGTGATTCCCAATATATATATGTGATTTTTATATATGTGATTTATTTAGATTAGGCCAGGGTCTTCTTGTTTCATCGGTTTCAATTTATTTAATTAACATTGAAATTAATTATTGTACTTATTTTTTTCTCTTTACATATTTAATCGTGTTAGTAATGGTGAAATCGAGCATTAATTTACTCGATTTCGTGCCAATAAAGCATGTAAAAATTGTTTTAAATGCATTGCTTCGTAATTAGTTTTTCAATTGTGATTAGTTTTTCAAATCGTGATTAGTTTTTCAATCGTGATTAGTATTTCAATCGTGATTTATCTCGATATATCGATACTTCGATATTATTATCAATAAATGAGCAAGAAGACAAATCAAATTCGCGAACGGATAGATTCTGGCAATTAAGTGGTGGTTTAAAACCCAGTTCTTTAATTAGAACAGCCATTTAGTGAAAGAGTCGTCCGAGGTTTTTAAGAAATATCCATCTTTTGTCACCGTTAGAATCACTCTACACTGCACTACCTCGAAACAGTATTATATAATAATATAAAACGTTTCTTATGGGGTATTTTTTTTTTTTTCATTCACTTGCTTAAGTCATTATTCACCAAATGACTTGTAGAGTCCTTAATCCGTTTAGATGAATTTTTATAAAAATGTTTTTTCATGTATATATGTATGTTAATTATGTATTTTTAGATCAGGATTTTCAGCCTAATATACTAATTCCCCATTTCTCCCCCCTATGCTCTCTTCGTTCTCATCTATGCGTGTTGCCCAGGTGTTACACGTATGGGTGAGAAAAAGTTTGCATGGGTTATTAGTTATTAAGGTTTCCTTTGGCGGCTGTCATTGTGTTAGTGATTGCACGATGTACTTTACACCAGTGTGCGCGTATTAGGTAGCGTGTACTGTACATCGTTTCGTGAAAGTCTTTTATTAATGCATTATTCAATATTCAAATAAATACTTGTACAGTCACGCGTGATATGTACTTGTATTTTTTTTATTTACATTAAATTTTTCTCATTTTTTTTTTCCGAATCGTTTTGAATAGTAGAGTTTTCACATTTATTTGTGGAAATTTGACAATACTTGTATTATATTAGTATGCAGATATATACTAGTATATACCAGTATTTTTGCTTTAGTTATTATTGCAATAATCACTAGCCTTGGCAGACGATTACAGCATTCGGTACGTACTCCTATTAAAATATAAGTTTAGAAAACGTGGTTGAACTAGGGTGTCGGAGGTGCCCCGGGGCATGCTCTCTAGTTTAGGCTTTTTGCACCCTGGTGGTATGTGAGTAACAGATCCAGCGTGGAATGATTGTGTTGGTGTGTCTGTTTGCACTTTTAAATATAGGTTGATAGGCAGGCAGGTAGCATACTTTTCTGAGTGTATGTGAACACTTTAATTCTAAGTAGGTAAGGACCGGGTACGGCAATAGGTTTGCTTCCATTCAGGATGGACATTCCTGCCTCCGGGGTTTCGGCTAAGTGTCAGCAAATTTTTACACTTTTCATTATACCTTTTCTCTCTATTTTTTTGCTGATACTATGCATTAAGTTAAGATAATTGTATCAAGCAGTTCAAAAATACTTTGCAACCAATGAGAACATTAGATAGATCACCCAATATCTTTTGAACTTAGCAAAGGATTTTGAATTAGTTTTGATACTTAGTTTTTTAAGTATATTAACACTTGCACTTCGCGATTTTTAGTAATATACTTCTTAATGTTAGAAATAACATATACCCATTCGAATAAAATGAGATTATTACAATTGTTGTAATTTTTTCTTTTTATCGAAACATTTTCACCTTTAATGTGCAACGTGTTAATCCTAGTTTGTAATAGGTTCATCATTCAGAAAAAAATATATATCTGCTGGAGCATTCGATTAAATGTGCTTGTGTAGTTGCGTACGATCGGTGAATTCTTTCGAGTCCATTGATCGTCCACAGGCTAGTATAATTACTTTACGGAATAAATTCAATATTTTTTCACTCTTGTACACATTTATTTTTTTTTAATTTTTTTTTACAAATAAGTAAGTAAATAAAATTTGTGTTAGAAAAAATCGAGACGCACTCAGGTAGGAACGCAGTTGAGTTTGCGTGTTGGGATTCGTCAGTGGCGTTTGGGATGATGCATTTATGAACTTTGTCATATTTCAGTGGTTATATTATTTAGGATAAATCGATACTGTACGTTGCAAGCTCTTACCTCTCGTTAGGTTAAGTAAGAATAAGAATAAAAACAAAAACGAAAACAAAAAAAAAAATACCAGCGTAAAAAAACCTGCGGAAATAAAATTACTAATAACTGTGTTGGTTCCTTCCCAATTTTCTTTCAGCTTAGATCAAATGCGTCTCGTATAATAAAATGCGTTTTATTAAACACGAGGGTTTGAGTCTTGTCGCGTATGGTGAGAACAGGTCGGGATTAGGTCGGTTTAGCTTAGGGACGATTTCATTCTTTTAATATAATCCACTGAAATATGCCAATTTTTGTGATGTATTGTTTCAAACGGTAGGGCGTTTTTTGATACGTAATCTTTTCTTGCGTCGCACGTAGGGAATGCTCCATTGCAGTGGTCAGGGCACGAAGCAAAGAAGAGGCAAAATGCCGAAGAGGCCCCCACAAATTGTGGTATCAAGTGGGCAACTATTCGACTACGAGTTATTTTTCAAAGGATATCTTTGATAACCCTTTGATCAATGATTCGTGGTCATATCAAAATCCTTTTTCTACCCCTTTATCACGTTGTCACTTATGCTCGTAGTAGTATTAGTTATAAGTTGTTCCTGAATGGAGATGATGGACCATTCCATCTCCCAACGCTGTCCCACACTCGCGTTCGTGAAAAATTAGAGTCTTTTAAATACTAGAGTCAAGATTTTGCTATTTTTATTTAACTAATAGAGTCATTGCATTTTTTTTATTTAATTAAAAATCGAGTCCTTGCAGTTTTCCTATTAAATTAAATTACAGGTCGAGTCCTTGCATTTTTCCTATTAAATTAAATTAAAAGTCGAGTCCTTGCATTTTTCCTATTAAATTAAATTAAAAATCGAGTCATTGCAATTTTCTTATTAAAATAAATTAATAGTCGAGTCATTGCATTTTTGAAGTATATAAATTAGAGTTTTGTCTTTGATATTTTTCATTAAATTAGAGTCACGTTCGTTTAAATAGTGTGGACGTCCATGGATTGCTGCAGCTTGCACAAATAGTGCATTAGGATACAACGATGGAAGAAGAGGATATTCCTGCATTCAAACATGCAGATAAGAACAACACAATAAAGGTTTCATCATTCAGAATGATTCAAATTGAATTAATAATCACATTTATCAAAGTATATAATGAATAAACATTTTAAATATTTTAATATCATTTAAATTTATTTCAATTTTTTTTCTAATATAAAATATAATAATTTATTAAATATATATAATATTTTTTATTCACTATATTTTTTTATTGCATTCAAAAAGTTACAAGATTCCTGTTTCCACTTTGCTTCACATAGTCTTTTACCCTAATTGCACATTTTTTTTCTTGAATATATGATAGTTGATTTTTATTTTAAATAGTAACAAATTAAAGAAAAAAATGTTGAATCATTCTGATTAAATGCACTGAAGAGTGCATATGAAAATCGCAGTAAGTACATGACAGCACTGAAAAGTGCGTATGAAAATCGCAGTAAGTACATGCCTGCACTGAAAAGTGCATATGAAAATCGCAGTAAGTACAAACATACCTGCTAAATGCAGAAGAAAATGCCTGCTAAATGCAGATGAATATACAGTAAGAATATACTTTTTTCATTCAGAATGATCAGAAATGAAGGAATGAATGCACTAGTAAAAGTACTAAATAAATGAATATTTAAAATATTTCTATCTTCGTAATTTTTTTTTTTACCAAAGAAATTTATCTAATAATTATTAGAAAATTTCACTTTAATCTATATATAATAATTGATTTATATATTTAAATAGTGCAAATTAATGAGAAAGTATTTTGAATCATTCTGATTAGAAACGTATAAGTCTTGCTGAATGAACGAAATAAAACGAATGGCAGCCAGCACTCATAAGTGCAGATTAATATGCCCGGCATATACATTTTCATTCCAAAATTATTTATGAATAAATATAAAATGAAAGAGTTAATAAGTTCATAAGAGAGAGTGGGAGAAAATATTTTTATAACACATAAATATTTGAAGAAAGATTTTACAAGAGATATATGGAGAAGAAATAATGAGTAGTATGAAGATGATTAATATATTTTTTTATTTATTAAATGTAAAAGTAAAAGGATTATTTTTTGGAATAAAAATGTATTGTCTTGGTATTTAAATGATATAATTTTAAAGGCTATAATTAAAAAGACTTTAAAAGTGCATATGAAAATCGCAGTAAGTACAAACATATCTGCTAAATGCAGATGAATATAATTGCTAAATGCAATCAAACATATCAAAAATCGCAGTAAGTACAAACATACCTGCTAAATGCAGATAAATATAATTGCTAAATGCAATCGAACATATTCGCTAAATGCAGATGAATATAATTATGCTGGCTGCCAGCACTCATAAGTGCATATTAATATGTCCGGAATATATATTTTCATTCCAAAATTATTTATAAATAAATATCAAGTGAAAAAGTTAATAAGTTCATAAGAGAGAGTGGGAGAAAATATTTTTACTATACACAAATATTTAAAGAAAGATTTTACAAGAGATATATGGAGGAGAAATAATGAGTAATATGAAAACAATTTTTTTAATATATATGTTTTTATTTATTATATATAAAAGTAGAATAATAATTTTTTTGGAATAAAAATGTATAGTTTTGGTACATAAATGAAACAATTTAAAAGGCTTGCCTGCACTGAAAAGTGCATACGAAAATCGCAGTAAGTACAAACATATCTGCTAAACGCAGATGAACATAACTGCTAAATGCAGTCGAACATACCTGCTAAATGCAGATGAAAATATGGTAAGAATATACATTTCTCATTCAGAATGATCAAAAATGAATGAATAAGTGCACTGATGAAAGTACTTAATAAATAAATATTTTTAATATTTTAATCTTCGTATTATTTTTTTTAACCACAGAAATTTATCTAATAATAATTAGAAAATTTCATTTTATATATAATCTATATATAATAATTAAATAGTGCAAATTAAAATGAAAAGCTATTTTGAATCATTCTGATTAGAAACGCATAAGTCTTGCTAAGCGAATGAAAATACACGAAAGTACAGCCAGCACATGCGAGTGCATATAAATATGTCAAGGGTGTGCATTTTGATTCTAAAATTATTAACAAATAAATATCAACTTTGCATAAGAAATATTTAAAGAAAGTATTTTTAATAAATATATATCAATAAAAGTTTTTTAAGAGAGGAAACCAAAGAGAGATGATATAAAAATCATTGAAATATTTTTACACAGAGATTTATAATAGAAGAAATTATACAATATGAATAAAAATGCATAAATCTTGATATACAAATAAACCGAATTAAAAGGCTGCCCCACACTCTCTCGAGAGAGTGTGGATTATTATGAATAAGTTGAGAACAGGGACCCCAGGCTTGTATACGGGATTGTAAATGCACCTGGGGATGATCAAGCTTGTAGATTTTAACTTGGAATAATCTTACCCAACTATTTTATTTTTCTATTTTTTATAATCATAAAGAAGGTATGAGTATCTGCCACATTTGGGGCAGAGCTGCGATGCAAGGTTGCACCACTTATTAATATTAAAAATTACTCCCATTATTCCGGTTAATAATCTATGAGACTTGATTAGCCTAGAATCTGTTAAAGCAAGCAATAGCAATTAATTAACTATCAATATTGTTTCACTGTTCAATTAATATTTTTGTATATTGAATTTCAATTTTTTCTTCTTTTAAGATTTCATATTGCATTGATATACCTTAATTCATATTCATTTAAAATATGTGCTTCGAAAATTGTGGAATTGTATTACTATTTTTTGTGTTTTTTTATAGTTTAGTAGAAATAAAAAAGTATCTTGTATATAAATGATGTAATATGTACATCAGACACTTGATGTAACTGCATACTTCGCGTTAATATAAATGTTATTAAATAATAAATTTATGTAATCTATCGATCAAATGTAGATTTGATCTCGTTATGGTCATAGTTATGGCGATATGCATAATTGCGTATGCATTTTGTAATACGACCCAAGGTGCAATATTTGTAATTTTTTTTTCCTTTAAAAGCAAGGTTTATTAATTTTGAAATATTGTGAAATATTCACAAATGATTAAGTTTTTTATAACGTGTCTTGAATAATTTCCAATGTGTATTTCTCATTGTATTGATGCATTAATAATTTTGTACGAAATAGAAATATTTTTCTATTTATCTATTTGTGTATTAAAAAAAACATGCATCAGAGATGTACATTTTTTCATATTCACTTGTATTTAAATATAGAAAAACACAGTTTCTAGTGCATCGAGAATTCGGTATTCTGTAATGTCCACTTTTTGGTCATTGAAATTCTTTATTTTTTCAATTTCATTATTTATTAAATAATCCAATTGAAAAGTTTTGATCGTGGATCGTACGTCGAATTACATTTTTCCACACATGCTCTTTGTATCTAGTTTTTTGTTATAGAAAGTACTGTATTTTCAAGCTGTAAGGTTTAATATTGCAAAATACCATTTTACAATGAATATTTACAACAATATCTGCAATAATATCCCAAGGTTCGTAATGCAATTATTTAGGATATAAAAATACATTAATAAAAATTACGAATAAGTTATAAGTAGTAATATAAAATGAATTTTTGTTTTAGGATCATCGATATTGGCAAGATTCTATTCCACTGTTCCTAGTCTGTGTTTTCGTAGTAGTCATGGTGTTGGTTTTTTTGTTTAAATGTATGAATGTATGAATGTATGTGTGTGTGAAGAAATTGTTGGTATTTGTTTAGTATATCAATTATGTATTTATTGTCAAAGACATTTTCACAGGTGGCTGCTGATTTTCATTAATTCTTGTTTAATTATAAATCTTTTGTTTAGATTATGTTTGTTCACAGATAGCAATATTGTTAATAGCATCTGAAGAGGATTAGTCGTAGATAAAATTATATATTAAGTGATAAGATAATAAAATCGATTATCGATAAATCTGATAATAAGATGCGTGTATAAAACAATAATTTATTAAATTATATAAAATATTAAATATAAATATTAAATTATATATATATATTAAATAAACTTATTAAATTATATTTTAATTCAATAATATGATATATATTTTTTTTTATATCATATTACGAATTCTTATTATTATTATTAAAATAATATTCAATGCACTTCTCAGAGTGCATATCAATGCGTGCGTTTCTATTGTAAAACAACTTGCATGATACATTTTAAGTTTCAATCGATTATAAATCAAAACGTTTAAATTGTTACGTTAATTTTGCGTTTTATATTTAAAATTTCAACAAAATCAATATCAAAGTGTATGTGTGTGTGTGTGTGTGTTTGCATGTTTGCGTTAAAATCGGGTAGGTAGGTCGATTTAAAACGATGATTCACAATTTTTCATTCAACTTGAATAATAAGTTGAATGAAAAAAAATGAATGACTCGTTTTTCCGCGTTGAATTTTTAACATTTTTGAAATTTTTGAAATTTTTGAAATTTCTTTCTATATAACAAATGACTAAATAAAATGAATTTTGTAAAATAAAATAAAAATGTAAAAGTAGAGTCCTTAGCCCGGGGGTCTCCAACCCACAGCAACCTCCTCGTGGTGAGACCTGGGTCGGTATTACTTGCGATTTAATTGAAATCTAATTGTAAACTAATTGTAAATTATGTAACGCAAGTACTGCCGGGCGAATGGCTGTGCCTAAATTCAAATTAAATTTGTTTACATGTTTTAATTATTATTCATTTTCTTTTTTGGTCCTTCCGACAACCATTGATTTGTTTCAAATAAATAAATGAAACATTTAGATTTGTAAAGTAATTTATTTAAAAAATGATATGACACGATGAGTGTCATACAATATTAGAATTCTTAATTTGTTTTTTTAAATTGTTAGTATTGAAATAAATATTTAAAGTCTAAACAAAATAATTAAAAAAAAATAATAAAAAAATAATTAAAATCTTATGCATGTGTACGGATACTTTCAATAATTAAGAAAGAAGAAAAACATTTTAATGGGACTGTGTAAATGTGTAGAAAATATAAAACATAATTAATAATTTAATAATTAGATAAATTTACCCCAACGTAAAGAAAAAAGAAAACTTAGGAAAGTTAGCTTCGATCTTACGTGAATTTCATGCAAGTTGTTTTTTATTTTTATTATCAAACGTGTCAGGGATTTTAAATCTTCTCATTAAATGTCTAAAAAAAGAAGAAGAAAAAGGAAATGAAAGATATATAATTCGTCGTGTAACTTTTCTACAATTCTGCGAGTAATGCAACAAGTCAGTGTTTCTGAACGATTAATAAGATAAGAATAACCTTGTACATAATCCCACGCGAATTCTTATTTGAATTCCACGACGAGGACACTTTTCTCGTATTTTAAACTCGTCTCAATGATTCTTTTTTTTATTTCAAGTGTTGTTGAAAGTGATTAAAAACGTTGAGTTAACCTTTTAAGAAAAATAGGTAAAATACTTTTAACAAATATATGTGCTCATAATTATGAAAGTGGTCTAAGTCAAAATTAAAAATAAAAATAAGTTTATATTAATTATTTCACACCATATTATTTTAAACTAAATTAATTCAATGTAGTAATTTTCACAGATATTGTCAAAAATGAACACAGATAGTGCGTTTGTTATTTTAATATTTAAATTTTTGTCTTAATTTATTTTATTTGTATTATTTAATTTTATTTATTTATTTTTATTTTATTATTATTTTTTATTTTAATTAATTTTATTTATTTATTTTTATTTTATTATTATTTTTTATTTTAATTTATTTTATTTTTATTAATTAATTTAATTTATTTATTTTTATTTTATTATTATTTTCTTATTTTAATTTATTTTATTTGTATTAATTAATTTAATTTATTTATTTTTATTTTATTATTATTTTCTTATTTTAATTTATTTTATTTGTATTAATTAATTTAATTTATTTATTTTTATTTTATTATAATTTTTTATTTTAATTTAATGTTTAAATGTAATCCTTTAAATATTTCGAAACACAAGAAATATATGACTTAGACACCACTTTCATAATTATGGGCACACATATCCACGATAAAATGGACAACTATGTTCGTCAAATGAAAAAGGTGTCCAAGTTAGAAACGAAATACTAGTCGTGGAAAAATGATATCTTTTTGGGGGGATAAATGAGAACCTTATATGTCAAGAATTGAGAAATTTGTTTCTTTCAAAGGGAAAGTTCAACGATAGGTTTATATATATATATATATATGTGTGTGTGTGTGTGTGTGTGTGTGTGTACACTTTTAGTTTAAAATGAGATAAACGATAATAAAAAACGTGGCACGCGTCACTAGAGTAGTCTCTAATTCACAGGAGAGGTATACACACTTCTGTTTACGTTTTTACGATGCATTTATACATGTATATATGTACATATGTATATGTGTGTGTGTATACTCAAGGAAACGTAATATATATGGCAATGTGAAATTCTTCTCTTAGGTTTTTACTTTTTTTTTTCTGTTTTTTTTTTTCTTGTCTCCCTCTTATGTTTCTCTGTTTCCTTTTTCTCTCATTGAGAAAGACTAAATGAGAAGAAAATGTTAGAAAAATAGTTAAAGCTAAGTCAAGTTGGTAATACGACCAAACTCGGTTAGCACAATTTTCATTCGACGAGTATTCCACTCGATTCACTTTAATGGATGTCTCAACGTGAAATTTGAAGAATCTAATTGTAAGGATTGAAATAAGAGAGATCGTGGTAAATTCAGATAGATTTATGGTTTTTTCTTTTTTTTTTATAAGTTTCACTCGTGAGATTTATTTTTATTCTCTTTTTTTTTTTTTAATACAATTATTGTATTTTTATTATATTATATATGTGTATACTTTTTGTGTTTAAGAATTTTTTTAAAAGAATATTGACACTTTGTGTTACAAGTAAATGACAATATTGTTTTAAATTAAAAGTAGGAATAAGAATATTTATTTAATTAATTGATAATTCGTAACGAAATAATAGACATATCTTTTTTTTAATACAATAGTTATTGTATTTTTATTATATTATAATCTTGTATTGTTACGTGTATACTTTTTGTGTTTAAAAATATTGACACTTTGTGTTACAAGTAAATGACAATATTGTTTTAAATTAAAAGTAGGAATAAGAATATTTATTTAATTAATTGATAATTCGTAACGAAATAATAGACATATCTTTTTTTTAATACAATAGTTATTGTATTTTTATTATATTATATATTTTGTATAAGTACGTGTATACTTTTTGTGTTTAAGAATATTGATACTTTGTGTTACAAGTAAATGACAATATTGTTTTAAATTAAAAGTATAGGAATAAGAATATTTATTTAATTATTTAATCATTCGTAACGAAATAATAGACATATCTTTTTTTTAATACAATAGTTATTGTATTTTTATTATATTATATATTTTGTATAAGTACGTGTATACTTTTTGTGTTTAAGAATATTGATACTTTGTGTTACAAGTAAATGACAATATTGTTTTAAATTAAAAGTATAGGAATAAGAATATTTATTTAATTAATTGCTAACTCGTAATGAAATAATAGACATTTATATATTATAGTAATGAAATGAAATTATGTTTTTAGCATTTAAATGTAGTATATAAATATTGATTACAAAAGAAAGGAAATTGAAATATATACATAAATATTATATGAATAAATAATATCTTAGTGTTATTGTTGTTAGAAATTTGATGGGGATAGAACTTTCGTTGGAAATGAGATTCAATGTTTCTTTCTTTTGAATCATTTAATGTTTAAGTTTATCGCTCTCACGAGCCTAACATCTTCAGGGTGAAAGCATCCGTTATTCCTTGGACCGGGACTTCAATTCTACAGGAGTATTATTCTATTTCTCATAACGACAAAGAGGACTTATATATAATTGTGTTTAGCTTTCCTTGCGTGCGAACGATTTAATTAATACGCTCTTCTTATTCTTCTTCTTCTTCTTCTTCTTCTATAGATGTTTAAGAGAAGTCATTCGAATTTCACGTAGAAAGGAAGAAATTTTATAATAAATAACAATGTTCTATGAAATATTTTTCACAGAGTATATTGAGAAAGTTTTGAGAAAACAACTAATATATATATAGAATTGTTAATAAATTATATATAATTATTTATAACAGTATTTAGAATTAATTGTATTTATTTAATAATTAAAAATATATATTATAAATAATAATGTTCTATGAAGTATGTTTCATGGATTATATCAAGATATTAGTGAGAAAAAAATATATATGTTATATAAAATGTCAATAAATTATATATAATTATTTATTAGGGTATATAGAGAATTAATTGTACTATTTTAATAATTAACAATATATATAAATAATAATGTTTATATATATGGATTATATCAAGAAAGTAGTAAGAAAAATAAAATATATATGTTATATAAAATATCAATAAATTTTTAATTATTAGATTATTATATTATATTTAATTTTTAAATTATTTAATTATTACTGTATTTTTAGAATTAATTGTACTCTTTTAATAATTAATTGTACTCTTTTAATAATTAATTGTAATATGTTAACAACATGTATATTTTAAAAATGAGATTATTTATTAGAAATAATGGAATAATTATTTGTAAATAATTGTGATTGTTATACTTTGAATTTTTGATTCATATGATCCGATTGAAAATAAATTTGAAAAGAAAAATGATGTTCGATAAGTTACGGAAACAAAAAAAAAAGCAAAAAAGAAAAGAAAAACCGGTCGATGTTTTTCACGTAGACCTCATGGTTGGTGGTGGTGGTGTCTTCTCGTTTACAGAAGGTTCATGGGGTCTTTGGCATTCGTTCTTCGTCTCACGGGTCTGGGTCACTCGGTAATAAAACCTCAAAGCCAAAATAACGGTATTCGATGGCGTTTGCTTGGTATCAGGGATATACACTGCCGTATTCCAAGATATTTCACTATGTCATACTACAATACAATCCAATAGAATTCTTTCCTAAATACCATAAATTCGATGACCATAGAATTATTATGATTATCTTATTAGAAATTATTTAATCGAATAATTAATATAATTAATAGAAAAATGCATACGTTTTATTTCATGAAATTAATTTGATTGATTAATGATTATTTTATTAGAAATTATTAGAAATTATTAGAAATTATTTAATTGAATAATTAATATAATTAATGAAAAATGCATTCCTTTTTTTTTCATGAAATTAATTTTATTCTTAATATATTTTCGATATTGTGCTAATTAAATGAAAAATCTGACAGTTCAATCAGACATTTCATTCTGATCATTTATTTGAAAACATTTAAAAATAATTATTCGTATTTAATAAAATATGCATTTATTATATTGATCATTTATTTTATAAATACTGGCCAAAGATAGAAATTGTCTTTTTTGTAACATCGTTTTATCTGAAGATTATATATTCTTATCTAATTAATGAAGATATATTATAATGAACAAAATATGCATATATAAGATTGATTCTATGTTTTATAAATACTCGCCAGAAATAGAAATTCTTTTTTTGTAACATCTTATCTAATTAATGAAGATATATTATAATGAACAAACTATGCATATATAACATTGATATTATACAATATTTTTTATATACTGGCCAGAAATAGAGAAATTGTTTTTTAATTTTTTTTCTAATATCTATTATGTTTTTATCTAATTAATGAAATTATCTTATAATGATAAACAAAATATGTATATATATATATATATATGTAATGTAGTATTTTATAAATACTAGCTAGAAATAGAAATTCTTTTTTTGTAACATCTTATCTAATTAATGAAGATATATTATACTGAAGATATATTATACTGAATAAAATATGCATATATAATAACATTGATTTTATATAATATTTTTTAAATACTGGCCAGAAATAGAAATTGTTTTTTAATTTTTTTTCTAATATCTATTATGTTTTTATCTAATTAATGAAATTATCTTATAATTATAAACAAAATATGTATATATATATATTTTTATTTATGTAATGTAGTATTTTATAAATACTAGCTAGAAATAGAAGTTCTTTTTTTGTAACATCTTATCTAATTAATGAAATTATCTTATAGTGATGGACAAAATATGCATATATAACATTGATCCTATATTTTATAAATACTGGCCAGAAATATATATAGAAATTGTTTTTTTGTGGTATCATCGTTATCTTAAGATTATATGTTCTTATCTAATTAATGAAGATATATTATAATGAACAAAATATGCATATATAACATTGATACTATACAATATTTTTTAAATACTGGCCAACAATAGAAATTGTTTTTTATTTCTTTTTCTAATATCTATTATGTTCTTATCTAAAATGAAATTAGCTTATAGTGATGAACAAAATATGCATATGTAACATTGATCCTATATTTTATAAATACTAGCTAGAAATATATATAGAAATTGATTTTTTTTTGTAACATCGTTATCTTAAGATTACATATTCTTATCTAATTAATGAAGATATATTAGCGTGTGGTCGATGGAAAATATTTTGTAATATGCACAGTGCATAAATCCGCGGGCGTGTTTGTTGGCCAATAACGTGGGTATATAATCAAGTTGTGTACAAGTTGAATAGCTTTGGCATATATATATATGTATATATACGTATGTATATATGTATGTGTATATACGTATGTATGTATGTATGTATCTATATATGTTTCTATGTATGTTTCCATATATGTATGTATGTCTGTATGTATGTATGTATGTTTCTATGTATGTTTCTATGTATGTATATAGGTGTGTATCAAGAAATGATCGTTGAGGAAGTTAGAAAGTAGGCGTGTCTTTCTGTAATCAATCGCAAGAGCGAGAAAGAGATAGGAAGAAGTCATCGAGGTCGATACACTAACATAAGAGAAGAGTTTAGTTCGTTACAGTCGGAAGAACTTAACAGATAGTTCGGTAAGCATTTCTATAATTATTCTAACATATATATATATATATATATGTAAATGTGTGCACTAAATTAAGTATACTTGGATTTCAATGAACTCAATCTCTAACATCATTCATTCATTCTATTGTATTGATTTATCATTTGATTATTCTGTATACGATCAATTAAACAAATTTACGTATTTATTTTCTTCTTTTCTTATTTTTTGTTTAAACTATCATGATAATTGTAATTATTGTATTTATTGTACGAAGATTTTTAATCACGTTAGATTATAGAAGAAAATAATATGTGTGTACGTGTGTAAATGTGTAAATGTGTAAATGTGTGGTTAATTATTCTTGGATTTCAATGAATTCAATCTTCAACATCATTCATTCATTCTATTGTATTGATTTATCATTTGATTATTTTGTATACGATCAATTAAACAAATTTACGTATTTATTTTCTTATTTTTTTTTTTGTTCAAACTATCAAGATAATTGTAATTATTGTATGTTTTAATTACGAAGATTTTGAATCTAACGTAAGATTATAAAATTAAATACGATTAGGTTTTTATCGATATTCTCAAATCTATTGTCTTTCTCGAATGGTTTTATTGTATTTCAAAGAATGCAATCGTGTAGTAAAGATAATATTTAAGAGTTACGTTGTTTATAGTCAAAGAAAATCTATCGAAAGTGAACTTTACTGCTTTCGGAGACAGCGAATGGCATCTTTGAAGAAAACCGGTTGATCATATTCTTTTTTTTTGTTTTTTTAAGTATACTTAAACTTTCTTTTTGATAATTTCGGAAGAACGGGCTCTCGTTTTTATTTGATTTTAATAGATCGTTAAATATTTTACATTAATTGTTGTTACTTTTTAAGAAAAAAATATTTTAATTCAAAGAATTCTTGAAATTATTTGATAAAATTAATTTGATATTTTTCATTGTATAAATGATACGAGTTAAAGTTTCTTCTTGTTTTTCTTCTTTGCATTAAGTTTCTTAATCCCATTATATCTCAAGTAGTTGTTATTTCATAGTAAATATATGTAAAACACTACATACGTCAAGTTTCTGACTTACGACACCTTTTTACACTTAGCTTGACACGCGTTCTCGAGCAAGAAAGTTAAAAAAAGAAAGAAAGAAAGAAAAAAAGGTAGAAGAAAAAGAGATCTTATGCGTGTATCTATTTGCCGTGTAGTGTGGCTGCAGGTCGAATCCGGTTTTGGGATTCGAAAAGTAAAACAACCTTTTTTCAAAGGAATAACAATCGTCGTTGGTTTTTCCTAGTGACGGTTTCGTAGTAGGAAGCACGTGACTTGAAATCAAAATTTCCCTTTCCCCTCTATTTCCCCATAGAAAAAACCTGTTATTTCTATTTATATATATAATATATAATATGTATGTATTATAACAAGATGAAAGCAAAAATATCAAACGAATTGTTGTACGAACAATTAAAACAACAAAATAGAAAAGAAAAAAATAAATAAATTTTTAAATAATATTTCCAGATAAAATTCTATGAAATATGTATATATAAATAAATATTAATATTATATATAAATAAATATAATATTGTTATAGATAATAAAAATATTCTAGAATTTAGAGAATAGATAATAGAATTATTATAGAGAAATATTTCTATATAATATTTTATAATATAAAATATAATATATGTATCTTTATAATATATAAATATAATATTATATGAAATAATATTAATATTATAAATATAATATTTTTCTATAGATAATACAAATATTCTAGAATTTAGAATAAAAATAATAGAATAATAGAATAATAGAATAATAGAATAGATAATAGAGAATTATTATAGAGAAATATTTCCAGATAAAATTCTATGCAATATATATCTATCTATAAATAAATATTAATATTATATATAAATAAATATTATATAATGTGTGTGTGTAATATTAATATTATAAATATAATATTGTTATAGATAATAAAAATATTCTAGAATTTAGAGAATAGATAATAGAATTATTATAGAGAAATATTTCTATATAATATTTTATAATATAAAATATAATATATGTATCTTTATAATATATAAATATAATATTATATGAAATAATATTAATATTATAAATATAATATTTTTCTATAGATAATACAAATTTAGAATAGAATAATTAGAATTTAGAAAATAGAAAAATAGAATTTAGAAAAATGAAAAATAGAAAAATGAAAAATAGAAAAATAGAAAAATGAAAAATAGAAAAATAGAAAAATGAAAAATAGAAAAATAGAATTATTATAACTAGAATTTAGAATAAAAATAATAGAATAATAGAATAATAGAATAAAATAGAATAATAGAATAGATTATAGAGAAATATTTCAAGATAAATTTCTAGATAATAAAATAAAATGTCATGGTTTATTAATTATCAAGTTTCAAGGATACCACCTCTCCTACCTTTGTTTTTTCTTTTTTTTTTTAACAACAACTCAATTGCATTTGCTATAGTAAATTATAGGGGAAAAAAAGCCATGATATTCCTCGGGTTTGATCTGAATTTCACTTGAACGTTATATAGATTATTATTATCATTGTTATTATTATTACGTAGATTAGTAGTAGAGAAGGTGCACGCCCATAACACGCGTGCACGTTCTTACGAGTTTCACATTCTATGATTGCATTTTGTTCGGTTTAAATGTTACCGCTGTCTCAGCCACACGTCATTCGTGTTCTCTCTTTTTATTTTATTTGGATATTTGTTTTCTCTTTCTTTTTTTTTTCTTTTTTTTCTTATCGTTTTGTCTTGTCCGATTATCGATATAATTTTGTCCAGGTGTGTTTAGTTTAGTATTACTTTTTAATTTGTATTTTCTAAAGAAGCTACTGTTAGAAGAGAATTACATCTTTAATATATAATAATATTCTTATTTATTTATTATATTATATATTTATTATAATTAATTTTTTTTTATTTTTATTATAATTTATATATTTATTATTTATTTATTATAATTTTTTTTTATATTTATTACAATTTATATTTTTATTATAATTTATATTTATTATAATTTATATATTTATTATTAATTTATTATAATTTTTTTGTTATTTTTATTATAATTTATATTTATTATAATTTATATTTTTGTTATAATTTATATTTTTATTATAATTTATATTTATTAAAATTTATATATTTTTTATTTATTTATTATAATCTTTAATATAATAATAATAATAATAAAATAATAATAATATATATGATTTATTATAATTTTGTTAATTTGAAATTACTTTCCAAGGATAACTTTCGCCCTTTTCCTTTACTCACGATGAATAAACAACTAGATTGTTATAGTTAGTATAGAAGAACCAATCCTACGGAATCGAGAGAGGCCAATCTCTCACGTTGACCTCGACGCCCTCGTAATTCGAAATGTTCGGACCCGATCACCACGATACCTAACCGTGCGAAAGCACGATTTTCCTGTCTTTTTCCATTGAATTTACATTTGTATTATATACACAAGGTGTTCCAGGATTAATTCGTCAATCAAAGATTATTAATTGAACTAATTCAACACATAAATTGATTTCAATGGATATTCATTTTCAAAAATTTCCAATAAATAATATTCTAATATTTTGTGTGTTTTTATGATTTAAATATATATAATTAAATCAAACATAAATTGATTTCAATGGATATTCATTTTCAAAACTTTCCAATAAATAATATTCAAATATTTTGTGTGTTTTTATGATTTAAATTATAAATTTATGATTTAAATTATAAATTTATGATTTAAATATATATAATTGAATCAAACATAAATTGATTTCAATGGATATTCATTTTCAAAAATTTCCAATAAATAATATTCTAATATTTTGTGTGTTTTTATGATTTAAATATATATAATTAAATCAAACATAAATTGATTTCAATGGATATTCATTTTCAAAACTTTCCAATAAATAATATTCAAATATTTTGTGTGTTTTTATAATTTAAATCGAATATAATCGTTTAGAAGAATATATAAAATAATTGCAATTATTTTGTAATATAATATAAATCTGTTAATATTCTTATTATCTAAATTATAGAATTATAATAATAAATATTTTATTTGATGATCTTGAATTCATATCTGTGATCATAATTATAAAAATAATCAACAAGTTTAAAATTTATTAATTATTTCACATGACGTTATTTGAAATTAAAATAAGAACACCCTGTATATATGAACGATTGCAATAAGTTTCTGCCCAATTATCATAAATGAAAGAAATCTACAATTGTTATCAAATAAAATAACATAAATAATTATAATAATAAAATAATAATAATAAAATAAAAATTAATAATAATAATAAAATAAAAAAACTACAATTGTTATTATAATAAAATTCAAATATCATTTTAAATTTTATAAATAATACGAATTAGTTCAAACTGTGTGATGCATAAATTTGTATGCACAATTGATATTTAAAAATTTACCACCTCGATATATAAATTGACCTAATTTTTATTAAATCGATATTTATTTAAAGTAACATGATTTTAAATGTATTTATACAATGTGTTATATATATATATGTATGTATATTATGATTTAATTAAATACGAGTCTATTAGGTTTCATGCATGCATGCATTTATGCATTTATGCATGCACGTATGTTTGCATGTATGGTTGCATGTTAAAAACCAACCACCTTTTCTAGAAAACGTAGAAAGTACGAGGGGCTGTTAACATCGTCTATGATCATTGTGTAATTCTCTAGGAAACCAAAACTACACTGGGTATATATAAATAAATATTATACTCGATTCAATACGAGGTAAACTCGATCGCAGTTACAAATTATACGTTTGTGTCGTGGCACTGTTTAAGAGAACCTTTTTAAAATGATTACTCTACGAACGAATTTCGATGAAAGTTGAAAACAAATCGTGGAATTGTTAATAATGAGTTTTTGCATTGGATCATTGCCAATGTTCGTTACTTTCACGAATGTTTCACAATTTTCATCGAAAATATTTAACTTTGTTCGTATGTTTTGTATTCACTGATTTAACGAATTTAATATTGTGTTTCTATTTTTTGTATTGTGTTTTTACTTTTTTTTTTTATGTTTGTGTTATATTTTATTTTATAGATTATTTTGAAAATATTTTTTTTTGTTTCTTTTTTATTTTTTTTTTGTTTTTTTTTCGTTAAAATGTAACAGTTACCTCATATATTTCTTAATACAACGAGAATTCACGTGAGAGTTTACGATATTACACTTATTCTTATTCTTCTTCTTCTTTTTCTTTTTATTCTTATTCTTCGTGATTTTACTTTTAGAGAGTTGGACCGTTTCGTTGCGTGACTTAAACAAGTATAAAACAAAAAAAAATGGAAGAAAAAAAGGTTTTACGTTTACTACCGGTTGTGTTACGAGTTTAAAACCTACAACACACAACGATTCGTTCATCTATATTTGGAATTTTGCATTCCAAGTAAATATATGTTCCACCTACATACACGTTTAGATGGAAACGTTGATTAAACGATACAAACTTGATCAAGTTACAATTATTAATCAAATATTATTCGATAAAATATTATTGAGTATAGAAAATGTTAATAATTTTGTTCTATTAATTCGATAATAATTTAATAATTATTTTTAATACTAAACTTACGAATAACACTTCGTGCATATTTATATTTTTATCAAATGAATTTTTTATATTATAATATAGATTGAGATTTTTTTTTGTGGGTCAATTGTATAGTGTGAACGATATTTATTATTTTGTTTTTATTTTTAGAAATTAATATAATTCTATTCATTTTAATATTAATTCTATATATTAATTTAATTAATTTAATATTAATTTATCTTAATATTTAAATTCATTTTAATTAATAATTCTAATTCATCTTAATATTTAAATTCATTTCAATTAATAATTCTAATTCATTTTAATTAATAATTCTAATTCATTTTATATAATTTTCATTGTATGTTTTTTGTTTTTGTTTTTGTTTTTTATTTCTTTTTTTACAAATTACAGAATTAGGTTTAGTGTTAAAAATTTTGTTTCTCGAAGAAAGTTTCGTATCGAATTATTATTATGTTTCTTATAGATCTATTTAGATATGACATAACTCGCGTTTCGATCGATGAACACAGAGAAATTGAAACGAAGGACAAAGGATTCTAGTGACAGAATTGAAATCGATATATTCTAGCAGTTCTAGTTTTAACTCGTTCGAGAAAGAAGTAAGCCAATACTCGAAGAATAATTATTAAGAAATATTCATTATGGCAAAGTATACAGATAATATACTATATGTGTATGTGTGTGTGTGTTATTATTTAATAAAATATTATTAATTATTATAATTTAATAAAATATTATTAAATATTAATAATATTTAATAAATATTGGTTAGACTAATAGTTAGAATAATAGTTCTGATATCTTAAGACACTTTTCATATTTAATATTCATAAGCACACACCTTACTTTTATATCGAACAGTTTTACTTTGCATTAGTATATGACTGTTATATGGTTGTTTAAATATTATAAAATTGTTTATGAACGTTAATTCTTATCAATAGAATATTTGTTATATTTAAAATCAATCAAATATATCACATTTGCATTAATATATGGCTATTATATAATAGTTTTTTTTAAATAGAATTATTTATGAACGTTAATTCTTATCAATAGGATATTTGTTATATTTAAAATCAATCAAATATATCACATTTGCATTAATATATGTCTATTATATAATAGTTTGTTATATTTAAAATCAATCAAATATATCACATTTGCATTAATATATGTCTATTATATAATAGTTTTTTATTTAAAAAAAAGAATTATTTATGAACGTTTATTCTTATCAATAGGATATTTGTTATATTTAAAATCAATCAAATATATCACATTTACATTAATATGTGGCTATTATATAATAATTTTTTTTAAATAGTATTATTTGTAAACGTTTATTCTTATCAATAGGATATTTAATATATTTAAAATTAATCTTTTTCGTCTGTTATAAATAATTTTGTTCTTTAATTGTTCTACATTCCCTTTTAACAACAATTGTTAAATATATTCTTTCGTTTATTCGTCGGATTATTTTCGTTTCCTTAAATGAATAAAATTAATAGATAAATAAAAATCAAAATAAAATTAATTTTATTTATTTATTTATTTATTTATTTATTTATGGATTGTTCTACGTTTCCCCCTCAACAACAATTGTTAAATATATTCTTTCGTTTATTCGTCGGATTATTTTCGCGTTTCCTTAAATGAATAAAATTAATAGATAAATAAATCAAAATAAAATGAATTGTATTTTCATTTATTTATTTATTTATTTATTTAGTTAGTTATTTATTTATTTATTTATTTAGTTATTTAGTTATTTATTTATTTAGTTAGTTATTTATTTATTTATTTAGTTAGTTATTTATTTATTTATTTATTTATTTATTTATTTATTTATTTATTTAATTTCTCGTTAGCACACGTGGATTTAAATATCAAACGAGTTTCACTTTTGTCGGTTACACGATAAATAAGTCAGCGTGTATTCGGCTCAAGTTTCGATGGGAACAGGTATGACGAAGGGATGAACCCTTCGACCATATTTCCTGTCCTACCAAAAGTAGGCCAATATAAACGCACGAAAATGATCGAAAACAATACACGATCATTCCTTCCTTTTTATTTTATTCGAAATTTTTCTACGAAAACAAAAAAACAAACTAACACTCACGAGTTTCTTATTAATTTTATTTCGTCAGATTAAATTCTTTTTTTTTTTTTTTCGGGAATAAAAAGAAATATAAAATTAGAAAGAAAAAATAGAAAGAGAGAGGAGGATCAGAGTTTTATTTATAAGCGGATATATACCGGGTGACCTCGAGACACCAGAAAATCAAGCGAGGACAAGAACGGAGTAGGTGGTGTATACCTGTTTTATTCGTTTACTATACACACACAAACACACACATATATCTCCTTTCTTCATTCGCCAGGGACGACAAAGTATTTTGCACAGTGGTATCATCGTTTTGAAAATTTGAAATAACATATTTGCCAAATTATTATTCTCCTTGTTAATTTATCTTTTCATTATCTTTTCTTTTCTTTTCTTTCTTTTTTTTTTTATTGCAAACTATCGAAGAGATACGATCGAACAAACGGGATTGAACGAACAACAGGATCCACGCAGCCTTGCTTTCGATTTGCATTTTGTCGAGATCGATTGTTTACGATAATACACTAAAAGGTGTTACATTGAAATTGAAAAAAATAAAAATTAGAAGAAGAAGAAGAAAGAAAGAAAGAAAGAAACAGACAAAATTTGGATACTAATAATCATATTATTGCCATTATCTTTCTTTCAAATCAAATTTAAATCTAGAAAAAAGTGTTATATTGTGATAAAAGAAAAAAAGAATAATTAAAATCATCAAAATAAGATCATCAAATTTGAGATCAATTATTTTGAACGAGTTATATCATGTATACATATATTTATGCATACATACATATGCTAACATAGAAAAATATTAAAGATCTAGAAAGAAAAAAAGAACAAAAACAAAAATACAGTAACAATTAATCATACGTTTATACGATTTGTTAGGGTTAATCAAAAGTTCGTGTAATTTTTAATTAATACTTCCAAAATAAATTGTACAAAAATTTTGGATCACCCTAAAATGTTTAGAGAAACAAAAAACAAGATTAAAAATGATTGAAATGATACAAATTTGAATTTGTTTCCCCTTGAACGAGTTATACGTATTATGTATCATGTATTTCTACATGTGTGTATATATATAGGTAATACATACATACATACATATGTTAGCATAGGGTTCTAGAAAAAATTAAAAAAAATTAAAAAAAAAAAAAAAAAAAATTAAAAAAATAAAATTAAAAAAAAAAAAAAAATAATAGAAACAATAAAAACATACGTGCCTTGAGCCGCGACTATTCCCACGAGGGGTAAGAGGATAACGAACGCCAAGATCATTCTCCACCGTGAACGATTTTGCAGGATTGCATTGACGATTTGCCTGGGCACCAGCCTCGAGCGTGTCAACCAACAAATCAGGATTCACGATTTATCAGTATCTTGTGTAGTCTGCTTGGAACACTTTGAGTTGGTGGTTGGTTGGTTGGTTGGTTGGTTGGTTGGTTGGTAATAGTAGTTATATATCACGATGTTGTGCAGCACGGAAAACTTTCACGAGAAGTTTCTGAGCCAAGCCACACACAGTGGCGTATCAAGAAAATGATTCGTTGAGAAAATCTTTTCTTCTTTCGTATTGTACCGTAACGAAATTATAAATATTACTGATTTTTTCTCTTTTTGTCAAATAATTAAATCCTACGATCTTTTCTTTTCTTTTCTTATTTTGTTTGAATTCTGTTTGAATTTTGTTTGAATTTTGTTGTTTCTTTCGTACACACTTTTTCGTAAAAATATATCACCACTTACTTCCCCGTTCGTATAACACAAATTATGTTAAACTATTTAAACAAAAATATACAATCTGTTTCACCCCAAGCATCGAAATCACCGTATTCGTTTTGTTTTATTGTTTCTTTTTCTTTTTTTTGTTTTCTTTTCTACCACCCGAAGAGATTTTTTCTTATCTCGTGTGACAGATGATTATTATAACGTATTATAGAAATAATAATTGTATTAATTTTCTTTCGTTTAATTCGCGCACACCATCTGCGTTGTGTCGATGAAGAAACGTATATAAAACGGATTAGAAAATGACTTGTGTTGTTCGATGAGAAGAGACCTTTACATGATCCCTTCTCTTATTCTATTACAAACTCTCATCAACTTTTCACCCGTTTCCCTTTTATTATTTCTCGAGCGTATCGCGATAACACACCACAACCCTGTACGCTCTGATTCGAACGAAAGCGCGGGTATTTTCGAACTTGTTCTTTTCTTTTTCTTTATGTTTTTTTTTTTTATTATTAATTCACTTGAAGATGCTTGTTTTTTTTTGGTGGTTACAAAAAATTAATCGCGTTTTATATTTATATTTATATATATATTTTTTATTTTTTTTAAATCGAATAAATATTTCAGGTTATGTTGAAATTTTTCTACGCGACATTTTAAACTCGCGAATTAATATTCGTATTCTTAACGCGACACGTAGAAATGTATCCCCGTTCGCGACGATCCGTTCCCTTCACTGGTCGACCGTCGAATGTGTCTGGGGCCCTGAGGCCCCGAGGCCCTCCCCTCCCCTCCCCCTTCTCATTCTCTTCGTCCCCGCGACCTAATGAAAGTCCCGTGTGGTGTGCGCGCCAACTCAAAGTCTTCTCATACCTTCTCGGTCGTTTGCTTAACAATTTTATAATATTCTCCTAACATAAGTTAAAATATATGTATATTTTATGGTGTATTAATTTTTATAGTTTGAATATATATATATTTGAGAAATAATTTTTCAATTTTATATATCAATTTTGTTGATTAATTTTCTAATTGAAACACAACGATGATATATTTATAATTATATACACTAGTTCATAATTATTTTTATAATAATAATAATAATAATTATATTAAGATATTCAATGATAAAATAATTTAATATTGTTTTGTTATAATTATTATTCATACGAAAATATAGATATACGTGGTTTTTATGGGGGTTTTAAGGTGTATATAAATCCTATTCATATATATATGTATATTTTGTAATATTAATTTTTATAGTTTGAATATATATATATTTGAGAAATAATTTTTCAATTTTATATATCAATTTTGTTGATTAATTTTCTAATTGAAACACAACGATGATATATTTATAATTATATACACTAGTTTATAATTATTTTTATAATAACAATAATTTCAAGATATTCAATGATAAAATAATTTAATATTGTTTTGTTATAATTATTATTCGTACGAAAATAAATATACGTGATTTTTATGGGGGTTTTAAGGTATATATATTTTTTATTCATTTCGTAAAATAATACAAATGAAAAAATTAGGATTAGTATTACGATAATTCTAATTTTCGAGATGCAATCGATTATCATACGATTATGTCATTTATTAATAGATAAATATTATAAAGTTGTTAGTGTATTGATGTATAGATTGTATTCGACCTCGGATCCAGACGAGCTCTCTTTCAGCGAAACTCGCTGATTACGCAAGAGAGCAGGTTCGATGAAATATCATGATCTTATTGCATTACTTTATACATATATATACATTTTTTTTTCTTCTTTTTTTTCTTTTTCTATGTCTTTTCTTTATCCTTGAATAATTTCTCATTTTGTTTAAACGCGTGTAACGTCCTAGACATTTTGTATATTTATAATTTTCTATTTTTAATTATAATTATAATTTTTTTTCGAGATACAAAATTGACAAAATCATAGTTAGGGCCTTTTTGATTCATGTTCGCAGTGAACTTGTCCTTGCAAATTTTATAATTGACGCGTAACTATTGACATAATTCGTCAAGCTAGTTATCATTATTATTTCCACATTGATTCTGTGTTTTATTTTCCAATTGGGTATACAGATCGAAGTACGTTACTTTCATAATCGGGAAATAAGTAGAATTAAAAGATATAGAGAAGGTTTGAAGGTATATAACAGTATCCTAGAGACAACTGGACCGGATCGAAAAATCACTACCAACGACCGATCGACCAACTTAAAGTGCATAAGTTAAAATTAAGAAAACCGGTTTACCTCGATATCGCGTGTCCTAGCTAAAATATATATATACATATATATATATTTATATATATACATATATATATTTAGAAATGTAGCTCATTCGCGTATCTACGTCCCCATATTTCTTTTAGATATACCGTACTCATTTTCTTTTCCATTTTCGAAACTAGTAGATAGCAATTAGTATTCCAGTTATACTTTTTTTTTTTTTCAATATTCAACAAGATTACCACCCATCACAACTGCATTTGGAACGTGTCGTTTATTTTTTTAACTTTTTCTTCTTCTTCTTCTTCTTCTTAAATACAAAACTCATTGTTTTGTGTCACGCGAAAATTCGAAAGTAGGCTACGATTTATACTTGCCATTGTTAAATAATATTATACCCAGAAAAAATGCGAACACGTTTCCTCTGACAACCAAAATTACCTCTTGTAAAATAGAAAAAAAAAAAAAAGAAACAAACACACAGATGTAGATTTTTTGTTCGATCCCCCTTCAAGAAAAAAAAAAAATAAAACACAAGTTGCACGTCGATTTCACGATAGAAATATTGCGAATAAAAAAGGTTGAGATTTGTCGTGCGTGTAAGTACACCAACGGTTAGTAAGTAAGTACGGGTGTGGGGGGTGGAGGGAGGGGGGAATGGTAGTAGGAAGTAGTCGTCGTCATCGTCGTCGTCGTCGTGTCTATAAACACGAGAATAAAACATGTTCTTCTTCTCTCGTCCGCAAAATGTGGTGGTCGTGTGATGTTTCGTTGACCATATAATAATAGTAGTAATAGTAGTAATAGTAGTAGTAGTTGGTTGCTCACAAAAGTTCGCGACGTGATCTCTCGCGGAAAGAAAAAAAAAAAGGGTCGATCTGTGGTGGTCAGTTTCCTTCTTTCATGGTGAGTCCCCATGGTGTTGTTGTTAGCCTATAAGGTTACCCACTGGGCTTTACCGTTAAGTCCACACCACTCTTCTTATCCCCCCTTCCCCGCTACACTTCTTTTAGTCTTTTCAATCGACGGTATAATATATTCCTTCTTTCCTTCCTCCCCACTTCGTCTACCATTTTAAATTTTCCCGCTCTTTTCTTGTATTCCCGCCTTTTCTTGTACTCCCACTTCTATCTTTTACCCCCCCTACTCTTTTCTTATCCCCACTCCTTACTATTTTATTCGTAGTTCTCGTCCTTTGTTTTTGCTCGTATCGAAAGAGATTGGTTAAGTTTTTTTTATAATGTTGTACATAATATTATGTAGAAAAAGTTAGCACTGATTTTTTAATACACCTTGCACATTATTCTCCCCATGGATTACTAAATTATTTATTTCATTTTGTTTTTCTTTTTCTAACCTCCTTTTGTTTATCCCTACCTCTAACAATAGTTGCGGAGCAAGTTTTGTTCTTTCTTTTTTTTCTTTTTTTGTAATCGACCAATGACGCGACGCGACGTCATTGCAACGCTTAAAAGCCCCTTTCACCTAGCGAACAAGGTTCCCCCTCCACATATTTTATTTTCACTTCTTTCTCTCTATCTTTTTCTTTATATTTAGTTTAATAGAGAAGGGGAAAAATATAAATAAGTTATAACACAGAATTTTTCAACTTACTTATGTTGGTTAGTTAAGTCAAGGATAAAAAGAAAGGGTACGACGAATGGCGATTGGTTCTTTTATTGTCTTTATTTATATTATTTATTTATTTATTTATTTATTTATTTATTCCTTTCTTTCTTTCTTTCTTTCTTCCTTTTTTTCTTTCTTTTTTGCTAGCTCACTGTTAACGTCACGCCTTTGCCAATTTCGAATTTTAAAGGTTGCGCTCGGTTAGTCACACCAATCTCGAGGATATTCAATTCACCACGTGGACTTTTTATTACCGACCATTAAACGTGTGTCCTATGATTTTCATTCTTTATTTCTTTTTGTTTAAAAAAAAAAATAAGATAAAAGATATTCTTGACCTCTTTCTAACGAATAGTTTAGATAATTTTAAAAAGAAATTCACTTATGCACATTTATTTTTACTTCTAGTGTTACATTTCGGTGAATTATTTGACATTATTTCTTTTTTTTTCTTTTTTTTTTCTTAACGTTCTCTTAACATTTATAATTTGACGTGTCTTTAACCGTGATTCTTCTTATATATTTAACTCCGTAGTATTTAAAATTCTGATGTAATCTTCAAATGGCAACGTTATTAAATTAATCGTTCTTCTTCTTTCCTATGAAATATTATGACGAACAAGTTGATTTCTCCTTCGCGGGAAAAAAGAAAGGCACCTTTTGCTATCTATTTTATTCTTTGTAAAAAAAAAAAAAAAAAAGCGAAGGGAAAAAAGAATATCAGTTCTTTCATCTTTTACGAACGTAATTATATCTATCTGTGCGAATAAACTTGCCGCTTTAAATAGATTAATGAGAGAGTATTCTTAACACGCAAGCAAGCTTTCCTTCCGGTGAATCGTATCGAATGAATCGTTTAATTATTTGAGAGATCGGTATATCTCGATCGATAATAAAATACATTTATAAATTTTTTTAATTTTTCTTATTATTAAATTCACTATTATTAACAGTCAAGCGAATAACAAATTTTTATCATGTTTTTTTAAATATAAATTAATCTTCTTGACTTCATACTGCGTCATCTTTGTTTTCTTCAAAATACATTCGAATAATTTATTTTATTCTTAATATCTCGATTAAAATGATAATACATTTTATCATTAACATTTACGGTAATTAAAAACTTTTATTATACACTGTTTTTATTGTAGAAATCTATGTTTTTTTTATTTTATAAAGTAATTATTTTGAATTCATTCGACTCCATTTTGATTTTTTTCTCTCTCGATATATTCGAATCGTTGATTTTATTTGTATCGATTTTTAATTTTTATCAATGTTTTTAATTTATAATTTTCAATAAATAATTTTATTAATATATATTAAGTGTGGATTAAATGAATAAATTAAGAACGAAGTTGAATACCCATGCATAATTTGTTTTTTTAAAAGTCATTGTTCCCGCTATTGAACATGCAGCGCCATCTTGTTTCTTGCAATGTCGTCATTGGTTTGAATGTACAACGATGAAAGATGTCGTATGCAGCAACTATTCTGCTTGTGTGGACAAGTGTTCCTATAGTTTTATTTGTTGGTACTTTGTTATATTACGACTTGTAGGTATTTTAATAAAGAAGAAGGATCCGTTATGGCGCCGGTAGTTGGATTATTAGGACAATACGAAAGATGTGGCTTACATGTTGCAATGGTCTTGTTATTCGTTGCTTAAGTTATGTAAAACGAAAGGATAATGTAAGAATAATATATATATATCTTTCTCTCTCTCTCTCTCTTTATTAAATATTTTAATAATTTTATCATTTGTTTTTCTTTTTTTTTAACTCTTTTTATTTTTATTATTATTACTTAAGAATTTATAATAGTATTTTATTTTCTATATATAAACAAATTTACATGCATATTATGATATATTTTCTATACGTTTTAATTTTATTCTCATACACAATTTTGTCATCGTTTTATTATATTTTATATATTATTGTTATGTTTAATATAAAATAAGCAAAAATGTGTAACAGAAATAAATGTATGTTTACTTTTGTCAATTAAATATTTCTAAGAGACGTCAAGATATTTGAGAGATATTTAATATGGCAGAGAGCGGAACGGAGTCAAAGACTATCGATAATCAAATGAACAAGGGTCAAATGGACGTCAACGAATGTCTCGGCAATTGGCTTATTTATTTGCAGGTACTTATATTTGATTAAAGCGTAAACACAAATCTCGATAAGAATATTATAACTTTATTTTCTTTTTTTTAAAACAGACTCTTAACGATCTTTGTACAGCTGGTACTAAATTGGCCCAATCTTTGCAAGCACTTTTATCCGTACACGATACGGTTGCACAATATCGTTTGTCAGGACAATGTTTTGCCGGTTGGGAAGAATTATCAAGAGCTACGAATGTTGCCAGTAATACTGTTAAGAATCATGTTATCGCTGCCTTGAAGGATCACGAAGCTAGAAATAATGACGGAGATAAACATGTCGGTATAAATTATAATTATTTAGATAACAATATTAACGCGTATAGATAAAATACATTATTATTAATTGCGATCGTTCTTCTTTTAAGGATATTCTAAAAGACAATTTGTTAACATTTATTAATTTACAATACCAATTTTGCGTGGCCTGTTGCGAATGCCTTGGTAAGAAAAAAGCATAATCAATTATTCCTTAATATTGTATACTTCTTTCTATAAATATTGACATTAAATTAATTGTAGGTGGAATGGCAGAGTGTTCTTGTTCTCAAAGCGGTAGCGCTGATTGTGATATTGCTGCGCTTCAACAATGCTTCGAAAGGTTATATAGATCACCGATTTCATCTTCAGCGACGCAACAATCGGTGCAAAATTGTCACAGATCACCTTTACCTTATCCGTTGTTTCCTCTGCAGGTATTAATATTAAATATATAACATAGGTAATATATATATATATATATCAATAGTAATATTATTAAATAGGTTCAGAGGAGGTGGTCTGAGACAGCTGCAGCAGATATGTCTGGAGAATCTTCAGAAAATACTATGAGAAGATGGTCTATGCCATGGGATTGTCGTCATGTTACCGAATGGCCACGACAGGAAGTTAGATCGAGACTTAAAGTACCCCATCAAGATCGTAGTAGATCGACTACACCTGATTCCGTTTGGAAAGCCTCTGCGATGGCTAGTCAGGATGGTCTTCGCGAAGCTATTCAACTTCTTTCTTGTAAACCAGGTAGAAATTGAAATCAGTGCAAGGATAACGCATAAAACTATAATAATTTGATATTACAATAAGGATATATATTTATGTAGGTATTAGGCCATCTAATCAATTATCGGTTTACACTACTCAGCACATTCCTGGTGTGACTTTAACTACATGTAATTACGAAGCTAATTACGACTTAACGGTTTGGCCCGAATCACGTAGAGTATGTTCACCGAGATGTTGGCCACACGACTTTCATTCGACGAGCGATCACTCTGATCAATCTGGTCATCGTGACAGCGATCAAAGTGTTCACAGTGGAGGAGATCACAGAGATTCAGGTAAACTTATATTAATGAATTTTCATTTGAATAAAGTTCAAACAATATGATCGATTGTTTTCCCACCACAGAGCAGAGTGTTGCTAGTGGTAGTGGTTATGGGGATAGCAAAGATAGCATTCATTCTCATAATAGTGATCACAGAGATAATGAACTTGGTAAGTTTTTCGTGTACGAGGTTAGATGAAAAAGTAAAAGGAAATATTTGTTCGCTTCCTAGGAACAACGGAAGCTTTGCCATCGAGAAAGAGTAGTTCTTCAACGGACTCATGTGTTTCCGCTTATAGTCGTTCTGGTTCTGAAAGTGCTGGTGGTGGTGGTGGGGTATGCGTTTAAACAATTTAAAATATAATATTTATATATTTCTTTTTTTTTTCTTTCTTTCTTTTTTCAAGCAACAAAATATTGTTACAATTTGCGTATGTATAATTTTAGGAGTGTTCAAGGTCTCAATTATATAGTATGTGGAGTGGCAATGACGTACCTTTCATAAAATTACCGGAAAGCAGCGAAGTACAAGACGAACATCCGCCGACCTAAAATGTGTGTGTTTATTTTTTTTTTTTCTTTTTTTTTTCTAGCATTTAATTATTATTATTATTATATAATTTGATAGGTGATCATAAATTATAATGAAAAGTCACGTTATTCCTCTCTCGGAAACTTTGACTTATGATACGGAAAAAATATTTGTTAAATTAAATGACCAACAGAATTGAAGTTTCAAGTGACTTAAAAATTTCAAATTTTAGCAGAATCACATAGTAATTCTACGAATTCCATTTGTGACATTTACATGTTTGATATTTATGAGCGTAATATGACAAACAAACGTGTTTTTAACTTTTAACGACTCATATAGATTGTGAGTCTATAAAAAAAAAAGAAAAAAAAAATAATAGTAAAAGAAAAAATGAAACAAATGGGGAAGAAAATATAAGTAATATTGTTATCCGTTATTCTTTCATATTTATATTCTCAAAGAAAGACAAAATTGAGTTCCAAAATAAAGAATAATTAATTGAAATTATATATATATATATATATATATATATAAAAAGAAAAGGTATAAAAAGTGAAATGTGAAATTTGTTGTAACAATATAATTATTACGTTATTAATTGTTGTCGTCAAATTAAATGGAAAAAAAAAAGAAAAGAAACATTTGAGTGCAATAAAACGAAACATATCATAGTTTTATAATTTATTGAAATTAATAACAATTAGTTAATATCGTACGTTGTGTTGGATTAGTAATGATTTTGTAATCTATGCGAAATACGTATGATTATGTAATAAATTCGTAAATCAATTATTTTTCATTTCGTAATCGAAAGTTGAAACGTCGAAACGAGGTAAGAGAGAGTAGGCAAATCAAATGATGAGAATGTGTGTGTATCTGTGTGTGTCTATGTGTGTGTGATGTGTCGTTAGAGAAAAATAAATTGAAAATATAATATATTGATGACGTATTTACAATTTTATTCTTATGGCACAGTATAATAATGGATAAAACATACGATTCGGATTATCGGTAAATTAAAAAATACAAATTTAGATTATTTGAATTGAATGATTCTCTTATTTGTGTAATAATGTTATGTCGCTGCAGTCATGTACAGTGACGAGTCACGAATATTTGATCACTAATAATAAGATAGTGTTTGATTTAAAAGAGAAAAAAAAAAAGAAGCGCACATTAAAAATTCATTTTTTATTGTTTATTCGATCGTTAAAATAAAAAGAAAAAAAAGAAATTAAATTTTAAAGAAAAAAAGATAAAAATTAAAAGTTAAAATAAAAAAAGATTAAAATTTCATTTAAAAAAAAAAGAAGAAGAAGAAGGAAGACAATTGTCGTGAAATTCTTACGCATTAAAAAAAGATCACGTTAAAAAGACTAAAAATATAATATCTAGTTGATCGTCCTGTCGCAATAATAAAAGTTTAGATCCTATAAATAATTATTGGATCATTTAAAAGTTCCTTCGATGAGGATTCAAACTCGTTAAACTGTTTTTCACATTGTGAGATTAGATTATCATTGGTAGAATGCAATGATATGATAATAGTCGATATTATGAAAAATTGCACTCAACGCGAATAATTTTTCGCATAGTTCGGTACATTATTCACTATTAATAATAATAATTAGATTTAATCAATCGTATCTTCGACCAATTCATCCTCGTCCTGACCAAAATCATCGTATTGATCTTTTAAATTATCCTCTTCTTTATCCAATGGACAATGGATACACCTGGATTCGTTAATACCATAATTAATGCACGTGTCACCGATACACTCACAGCAACCATCGTGGAACCACCTATAGCTGTTTGCACCCATACTTTGACAGGAAGCTCGACACTTGTTCCAAGAGTTGCATTGTGCCATAAACGCGACGGTACAGTTCACAGTCATCACGTTTGGTTTCAAAGGATGCATCACTTCGTCAGCAGTTTCTGTATTACAGCAATCACATGTATATAAAGTATTATAATGTATTCTTTTATAATTATAATACATGTTGAGAGAAGGGGGAGGGGGTAGGGGGTTTCTATTTTAAACAATAAACGTAATGAGTTTCGCGTATATCTTCTAAACAAAATATATTATTTATGTAATATATAAATTTTGGATTATAATCAAAAATATTATACAATGTAACTTGTAAGAAATTGTGTCAACAAAAAAGTAATTGACATTTGATCGGTTATTTAATGTTTAACACGGTACGTTTAGTGCTCTTTTCAAATTATAAATTGTTTTTTCGTATCTTAATAATAAATAATGAGGATATTATAAAAATAATAAGAAAATTGTAAAATATTATAAGATTGAACTCACGCATGTGATATTTGATTTCTTTATCTTGTTTTGGCGCAAACAAGGCCATATCAAAATCGACTGGGAAGCTAAAGGTGAGCCAACGTTCGCGCGGATCCGGTTCTGCCGTGAGTGCTTGGAAGAGACCTGGTACCGGTTCGCTGAAATCTTCCACGTGGGATTTTTTGCTCAACGGGTTGTCCGTGATGTTCGGTTTTGGGCAGAGATCTTTTTTTTAAAAGAAAGAAACAAATAAAATAAACACATGGGATGGAATTTTCAATCGTCGCCATTATTATTGGGATGAACCAAAAGTTCGTTTGGGTTTTGTTTAAAAAGAAAACAAAAAACAACTTTAATATTCGTCAAAGTAAATTTTACAAAAAATACAATTCATTGTGTAGTTTGTAACACAATAATAAATACAAAAAATAATAAATATGAACCCCGTGTTTTTTGCACTACGAATTATATTTCAATTTTGTTACCAGTAGGTTTTTTTAATGCTTTTAAATATTTTATTTGAAATTTATTTTAATTAAAAAGAAACAATGATAAAGAAAGAAACAAGTTCAATTAAAAATATCCGTTTTTTATTTATATTATTATTATCGTATTTTGTAATTTTCACACACAAAGTTACGATATCTTTTGAGATAAAAACTGATGTCACACTCGACATAGGAGTGCAAAGGTTTAATATTTCACTTGCGTATAAAGTAATTTAATTGATTTCAAAACAAAAATTGCATTATTTGAAACAAAACAATAAGTGCACGAACTTTTGGTTCACTCCGATACTTTTACATATTGCTAATTTACAAATATATTTAAAAATTGTATATTATTAGAGTGATCACCAAAAGTTCGCGTATTTTTTTATTGAATTCTGAAAAAAATTGCATTATTTGAAACAAAACAATAAATGCACGAACTTTTGATTCATTCTGATACTAAAAATTTTATATTATTAGAGTGAATACCAAAAGTTCTCATATTTTTTTGTTTTCATGAATAAATTTCTCTTGCATGTAAAGTAATTTTATTAATTTAAACAAAAATTGTATTATATCTGAAACAAAACAATAAATGCACAAACTTTTGATTCACCCTAATAATTAAACGATTATATATATATATTTGATGTATTGTTTTTTTGTTTATTTGTATTTTTTGATTATTATAAAAAACTTACCAACGCAAGAACAACACTCGTCGTAGAGATAACTTAAACATGAGAAACACTCTTTGCAGCAAGTACAGGTGACGAGGTCGCATTTGCAACTTTGTGTGAGCATGCATTTGCTAACGACGCTTGCACAAATGGCTTCGTTGCAGGCTTCCGAGTAATCGGTTTTAGTAACCAGAAGAAGAATTCCTATGGTAAACGCGGCGGTGATCATCATCATTAGCCCGTTCCTGCACGTCATCGTGTTCTGAACAAAATTCGTGAATGGAATACATTATTTTCAATTAAATGTGTTGTATACTTGTAAACAAATTCATGTCAAACAAACAAACAAAAAAGAAAGAAAGAAAGCAAGCAAGCAAGCAAAGAAAAAGTAAAAGAAAAGAAAAGGAAGAAATAATCAGATAATTTTCGTATATTTTTCAACGTTTCGAACGACGAAACACGTTGATTACGACGATAACGCTCGATTAAGATTATTAAGAATATTCATGAACGTGAGTCAGTACGTTATGCTGTTAGAAAGAGAAAGATATATATACGTGTTAGCGAAAAGAACGAAAATTTCAGTTCAACTTGGATATAATACACACACAGATACACATAGATACACAGATACTTGATTATATTTCCTTTTAGATCTTTTTTCTCTACGATTGCGTCGTATTTTTTTCTTAACTTAGGAATATCATTTATGTTAATGCGATATTATTAATTATTAACACTAAATTTACGAATGTTTTGTTTATTATACTTTTGAAAAACTTTATAAACATTGTTTGAATGAAGAAGTGGACATTAAAAATCAACGTATACTTTTTATACTTAAAATATATAATATTTAAGTTATATATATATATATATATATATTTATATGTAGGCAAAAAAAATTTGAAATTAGTCAAATATGCTCAGTCGGTAAATTTAGTGTTAAGATTAATATTATGATTATATTATATATTATATTATATATTTACGTTATCAGATATTTAATGGGGGAAATATTGTTATAGTAATATCATCGTTTAATATTACACTCAATTCACAATCTATTAACAATAATAATATATATATTTTGTCATACGATTTGTCGCATGAATTTCATTTTATCGAACAATTTCAAATAATCGGAATGAAATTATGAAGTTAAACTTGATCACTATTTAAAAATTTAGATTTAAACAAATTCTTTACACTTCGTTAAATATATTATATTATTATTTATTATAAAAAAAACACACTCGCGATTATTATCGATTTTATTTTATTTTTTTTGTTACAAATCACTATGTATATTATTATCTCGAGATAAAACTTACATAAAATATGAGAATAATAATAATAATAAGATAAAAAGATAAACGAAGAAGAAGAAGAATAAGAATAATCAGCGTGAATCAATATAAAAAGATCGTATTTAAACTTTTCACACGTTAGAAATCCCGATGCAAGACAACAATTACGTTGAATATAGTTGTATCTTTTCTAAGATGCCAATTAAATATCTATTTCTATCATATATAACCACGACACTATGATTACAAGGTGACTAATGTTACCAACTCGGAAACCAACATACACACACACACACATTAATACATACTTACAAATTTATATTAAGTATATATATGTGTTATTATTGACGACGATATTATGATAAATGAATTAAATTTGGACGTAAATTTATTATTCAACGAAATTAACAAATTAAACGAACAAAACAACTTGTCTTATTGTTATGGTTTTTTTTTTTAAAAGAAAACAAAATTAAATTAAATTAAATTAAATTAAATTAAATTAAATTAAGAAAAGTTGAATAGAAAAGAAACGAAACGATTGAAAGAAATTTGTGAGAAATTTGTGAGAAATTTGTGAGAAAAACTTTGACGTTTTTTTTTTTCCCCATGAACGCGTAGCCCGGAAGACTTTAACGGGACGACTAACAGGACCCCGGCATTTAGCTCACCTTTTCAAACCTGGGATATATCCCCCCCACTTTGATTCTGAAAAAAAAAAAAGGAAAAGAAAAGGTTCTAACGTAAACCGAAGACACAGACACCCATGGTGTCGTACAATTCAATAAAGTGGACTATGTTTTTACTGACTACCTTTCAAATCTATCTTAAATCTATTTTAAATGATTTTTCTTTTATGTTAACCGTTTATCTAACATCTGATCTATGGTTATCGTATTAGTATTTGGTTATCGTTATATCTTTTTCTTCTTTTTCTCTTTTTTTTGTAAGTTACCTTTCAGATGGATGAAATCATCCGTATTTTTAAAGGACACACAACAAAAAGGGATTCCAGTAGTTGTAATAGAAATTTTTTATTGGATTATTAACTCCAATTCGTATTATAATAGGATTTTTATCTTAATAATTTAATTAATTATATTATTAATCGTTTTTATTTTTGTATCGTTTATTTTGAATCATTTAAATTAACGTGTGTTTTTTATTATTTTATTGTTCTTATCAACACACACGTGAGATAACTTTTGATAAGAAGATATAGTGTTTAAATTAAAACGACAAATTAATAATTATATATAACGATATAGTTAGTTATTATTTTAGAAAAATCTTTATATCGTGTGTTATTACGTGTTTTTATTATTTTATTGATTTTATCAACAAACACGATTTTTTGATAATTAATAAGAATTAGATCATGTTTTAAATTAAAACAGTAGGGAGAAAAAGAATACATTGATAAAAGATTACTTTAATAGTTTATATTATAAAATTTTTAATAATAATTTATTAATTTTAATTTGATGACTCGTTTATTTAAATTAAAACATCTAAAGGAAAAATACAAAAATAAAACGTTGATAAAATATTATTTTAATAGTTTATATTATAAAATTTTAAATAATAATTTATTAATTTTAATTTGATGACGCGTTTATTTAAATTGGAACATCTAAAGGAAAAATACAAAAATAAAATGTTGATATAAAAGATTACTTTAATAGTTTATATTATAAAATTTCTAATAATAATTTATTAATTTTAATTTGATGACTCGTTTACTTAAATTTAAACATCTAAAGTAAAGAATACAAATATAAAACGTTGATAAAAGATTACTTTAATAGTTTATATTATAAAATTTTCTAATAATAATTTATTAATTTTAATTTGATGACACGTTTGTTTAAATTAAAACATCTAGAGTGAAGAATAAAAATAAAACGTTGATAAAATATTATTTTAATAGTTTATACTATAAAATTTTGTAATAATAATTTGTTAATTTTAATTTGATGACGCGTTTGTTTAAATTAAAACATCTAAAGTAAAGAATAAAAAGAAAAAATTAATAAAAGATTACTTTAATAGTTTATATTATAAAATTTTAAATAATAATTTATTAATTTTAATTTGATGACGCGTTTATTTAAATTGGAACATCTAAAGGAAAAATACAAAAATAAAATGTTGATATAAAAGATTACTTTAATAGTTTATATTATAAAGTTTCTAATAATAATTTGTTAATTTTAATTTGATGACGCGTTTGTTTAAATTAAAACATCTAGAGTGAAGAATAAAAAGAAAACATTAATAAAAGATTACTTTAATAGTTTATATTATTAAGTTTCTAATAATAATTTGTTAATTTTAATTTGATGACGCGTTTGTTTAAATTAAAACATCTAGAGTGAAGAATAAAAATAAAACGTTGATAAAATATTACTTTAATAGTTTATACTACAAAATTTGTAATAATAATTAATTAATTTTAATTTAATGACACGTTTCCTATATTCGTATCTATATTCTATATTATATATTTTTACGTTTGATACATTAATTATTAATTAATAGGAATTCAATAAATAGGAAACGTAGTTCATCGTAAATTTAAATTGCTATAGAAATTCCATTTGTATATGTTAACTAACATAAGTAATAAACTATGTGTGTCCGTCATAGTCATGGACAGAACAACTTGCGTACTTGTTAGAGAGCCTCGCCTTGTTCTGGCCTGAGGCGATGAAATAACTTCAATAACAAACAACAATCTACTACTACTACTCTGTTGAAAGAAAGGCAACAGGTATAATTGAAGGTAGATAGGTAGGTAAGTGATGGTGGTGGTGGTGTATACCTAACGTGATACCCACCTGATGCGAATAAACGAAAGGGGAACGATCTCAATTGAATAATTCAATCCAATGTCTAATTTTAATACGAATTTTTGTTTACAAGAATTTTCAATAAATATATATAAACGTGTTTAATATATTAATTATTAATTAATAAGAATACGTTGTTCATCATTAAGTTTAATTGCTATTTTAATTGTACACAAAATATTTATTTGAATATTGTTTATTTCATTTTCGAATATTTATTTTTTATTAATATTTAATGAAGTTTTTAAATTTTATATGTGTGTTATTAATGTATTTATTATATTATATATGTTTTAACGTTTAATATATTAATTGTTAATTAATAGGAATACGTTGTTCATCATTAAGTTTAATTGCTATTTTAATTGTACACAAAATATTTATTTGAATATTGTTTATTTCATTTTCGAATATTTATTTTATATTAATATTTAATGAAGTTTTTAAATTTTATATGTGTGTTATTAATGTATTTATTATAATTTATATGTTTTAACGTTTAATACATTAATTATTAATTAATAGAAATTTAATTAATAGGAAACATTGTTCATTGTTAATTTTAACTGCTATTTTAATTGTCAAATATATATGTTACAACTTATATACTTCGAAAAATTAATAATTATTTGATATAATTCGAATATTTATTTATTTATAATTGGTTATATTTAATGAAGTTTTTAAACATTTATTAATTAACATTATTTTATCGAATGATATATAAATAGTTTCCTTTTTCTGTTTAAATATTTGTCTTTCATATAATTAATAATGGATTAAGTGTAATTTAGTTGAAAGAAATATGAAGAGTTTAAGATTAAATCAAATTTCAATATACGTTAAGATATATTTTTCGATAAATCTCGAACGATAGATCGAAGTTAACACGATAGAGAAATCTTGTTCACGCTTTAACAATTTATCTGATCTTTTAATACAGTGCGCATTTGATTATACATACATATATATAGGGTGATTGCAAAAGTTCGTGTAAGATTTTCATAAATACATTCAATCATGCACTTTTTTGATTGTACTGATATTTCTTTTATAATTATATTATTAATTGACATTTATTTAAATTAAAACCAAAATGAATTTAATATTAATTAATAATTATATTTAAAGAAAGAAACTTTATTTAAATATAACGTGCATCGTGTTAATTATTAAAAATGGAAAAAAAAAGTAACATTCTCGTTGTGTTATGTTATATTATAATGTGCTTGGAAACTGCGCAAGAAATAAATATTCAAAAGACGTAATATTGCTTTAAGAAGAGTTACAAAAAAAAAAATGATTTAATCGATTTCGAAATGATGAACTCGATCTGAACGATCTAAACTTTGCACTGAACGACCTAAAGATTATTGATAATTACGTTATATGTGATTTAGTGAATAATAATTCCACGCAAATTACCGCAAAAGAGATTGTCGAGTGATCAAATGTTGACAATTCGATTGCATTTCGTCATTTAAAAAACGAACTAGGATAAAATTTGTATGTATTTTTTTTTTTATTTAATTTACTTTTTAATTGGACACATTGAACTTTTGCAATTATCTTTTTATACATCCATACACACTCATATAATATATATACGTGAGTTGTTTATTTTGAAAGTGATCTGACGCCATTTTCTTTTTTTCTCGCAAAATGATTTTATACGACAGCTAATTTCAGATAGTACACGTTACCAGGTAATACATGCTACCAGGTAGTACAGGTTACTAACAAACAATTGGACAAATGGATTTGAATAATTTAGAAAATATATATACATATGAGTCATTTATTTTGAAAGTGACCTAACCTCATTCTCTTTTCTTCTGTAAAATAATTTTATATTGCGGCTAACTTCAGATGGTACACGTTACCAGGTAATACACGTTACCAGGTAGTGCACGTTATCAGGTAGTGCATTCTACCAGATAGTACAGTAAATCAACAAACAACTGAACAAATAGTTTTAAACAACTTAGAAAATATATACGAGCAATTTATTTTGAAACTGACCTAACCTCATTCTCTTTTTTCTCGCAAAATAATTTTATACGACAGCTAACTTCAGATAGTACACGTTACCAGATAGTGAAGTAAACCAACAAACAACTGGACAAATAGTTTTAAACAATTTAGAAAATATATACGAGCAATTTATTTTGAAACTGACCTAACCTTATTCTTTTTTTTCTCGCAAAATAATTTTATACGACGGCTAACTTCAAATGGTACACGTTACCAGGTAATACACGTTACCAGATAGTACAGTAAACCAACAAACAATTGGACAAATAGTTTTAAACAATTAAGAAAATATATACGAGCAATTTATTTTGAAACTGACCTAACTTCATTTTCTTATTTTCTGCAAGATGAATTTATACGACAGCTAACTTCAGGTAGTACACACGTTACCATTTAATACAGTAAACCAACAAACAACTGGACAGATGAATTTAAAAGCAACTTAGAAAATAAACGACTCATATGTATACGTTCGTGTGTGTATATATGCGTATCGATATTTACCTTCCACATCGATCAGCGTATTTCCAGCGAACAGGAGCACGCCTCGTACCAGTTACCTACGCGTGAGAAACTATTTTAAGAGCGCGTAACCGGTTCGCGTTGCGACTGGTACGTCGAGACATTTCCTTCGTCGTGAGGTGCGTCGTCTTGACTGTTGAAACTCATGTCTCTACTAAGAAACTCGAAGAACTCGAAGAAGAAGAAGAAGAAAGAAGAAGAAGAAAAGGAAGAGGAAGAAGAAGTGGTTCCTTAATGGAGGACACTACCAAGTGGGACCAGGTGAGAATTCACCTTCGATTCGACGTTTCAACTTTTCAATTTCAAACAATTTCGTATTATAAAACAATTCAAAAACAAACAAACAAACAAACAAACAAAAAACAAGAAGAAGAAGAAACTATTTATAATTATCGTTTTTATTTCGTTATTTTATATAAAAAAAAAGAGATACTTCAAAAATATCTTTGCTTATTAGTATATTTATTATTCTTTTTATTTTTCTATGTAAATTAGTTTCTTCTTTCGAAAGAAAAGATGTTATCTTCTTGTTAATTGAACAATCTCAACTCAATCTCACCCATCGGATTATATACACACCGCAAGTTACGACACTTAATTTCACGATGTTATGTGTATGCAACACACGTACCGAATGTTCGAACGTTCGTTCACTCAGAAAAATACGCGTCGAGTATTGATGCTGGTGGTGGTGGTGGTGGTAATGGTGGTGGATGCTGATGGTGAACGGAAATAACGAAAGAGAAAATCAAAAAAAGAATAATAATGAAAAACAAAAAGTAAAATAATAATTAATGAAAAAGAAAATTTCCAAAGGTTGATGTCTCCTAGTGGTTGATGGTGGTGGTGGTGGTGGTGGGGGGTGGTTAAAGGCAAGAGGTTAAAAATTAGCGGAAAAATAAAATGGAGGGGGGCAACAGAGGGGGTGAATAAAGGGGTGAGGAGGGGAATGACGAAATTGTTTGTTGAGAAAAATCACTTATACATATAAACAAAAATAAAATAAAAGAAAAGGAAAGAAAATTTGCTTAGCACACGCCGATTATTCTTAGCGGGTGTGACGAATCGAAGAACGGTTCTCATTGGACTGAATTAAGGAAGAGCGTGGACCGTGAGGAACCGCCGCCGTGGCAAAAGGAGGAGGAAGAGGAGGAGGAGGAGGAGGAGAAAAAGGAGGTGGTGGATATAATGTTGGTGGTGGTGGATAATGGTGGTGGATAATGGTGGTGGTGGTGGTGGTAGCGATGAGAGGTAGTAGTCGAAAGGAGTGGAATGGAGGGGAAATAAAAAATCAACGAAAGGGGGAAAGAGATGGAGATATACGTACACGTACACATACGTATATATACATGTGTATATATATATGTATATATAAACGGATACATTTAAAGAGAGAGAGAGAGAGAGAGAAAGAGTTGGGTTGGTTGAGAGACTACCGAGTTCTCCTGCACGAGACTGGTTTTTGATTTTTTCTTAACTTTTTGTTTTACCTGTTCTCCTGGTTGCCTTTAACCAACCACCATCTTTCTATCTTTTTATATATATATGTTTTTCTTTCTCTTTCTTTAACTACTTTTCTATCTCCTACTATTTCGCGTTCCACCTTAGAGAGAAACGGTGTAACGGTGGTGTAAGATTTATCTCGTTTGTACTCTCCTTCGAGAAGATCATCTATGAAAGAAACTCGAGTCGGATATATATTTTTGTGGAAAATGAAAGGGGGGAAAAGGGGGTACGAAAAATAATTATTTAGAATTTATTTTTTTTATGTTTATGTTTGTTATGTTTATGTTTTTATGTTTATGTTTGTTAATGATTTAATTTTGTTTTCTGTTTTTTTTTTTTTTCTATTTAATTCGAGCAAGGAATATATAGTTTCGAGTAAAAGAAGGGGAAAAGAGGGGTATCGTAGGAAATAATTTAGAATTTATTTTCGTATTCTGTTTTATTTTATTTAATTCTAGCAAGGAATATATATTTTTGAGGGGGAGAAAAGAAAACGAAAGAAACAATTTAGAATTGATTTTCGTATTTTGTAAATAATTTAATTTTGTTTTCTCTTTTATTCTATTAAATTCGGGCAAGGGGTTGAGTAGGGGGGGGATATTAAAAAGAAATTCGTTATTTATCACGTTTGTTTGAAGACTAAAATGATATTATAATATAATTTAACACGTTTCGTGTCACAGTGTAGTACAATTTTATAATATTCATATTTATTTAATACTTCAAAACGCGTTAAATGAATTTGAATGAAAAGTCGAAAGAAAATAATTTGGCACGGAACGTGTGTTAATAATATAATATATAATAAAATAATAATAATAACAATAATAATAATCATATAATAATAGAAGTAATACATATAATAAGCAAATAAATTAATAATAATTGATTTAATATAATCAATTATTTTAATCAATTATTTTAATCAATTATTTCTATCAATTATTTCAATCAATTATTTCAATCAATTATTTTAATCAATTATTTTAATCAATTATTTTAATCTTGAAATAAACGTAAAAATATATAATTAATTTCTTTCCCTCCTCCTCCCCCCCCCTTTCCCCTTGTCCTCTGATATAATATTTTTATCTTATTTTATACTTATTATCATTATTCTTATGATTTTTGATTCGTTGATATAAAACTTAGAATATTTCAAGATTCAAGATTTGTTTTCCGTTTCTTTTTCATTATTTTTCTTTTCCCGTCAGAGAGATATTTTACGACGAACGTTGAACGTATGGAAAATTTTTCTCTCTTGTTGTTTACTCTTATCTTATATTTTTCTTTTTTTATATACATATACATATACATATATATACGCTTTTTTTTTTTTCCTTGACAAATATTCATAGCGTAGTTGTGTCTTATGTTTAGAATTAGCCAGTCAGTCAGTTAGTCAGTTAGTCAGTCAGTCAGCCAGTCAGCCTGGTAGAAGAATAAATATACAGTCGTAGTATAAAAGTAACATTTAAATTCCATTCGCAGCATCGTTTCTTCTCTACCATATGAATCGTTAATGAAGTAAACATAGTGGGTTTTGAATCGTCATCATCATCATCATCATCATCATCATCATAATCATAATCATCATAATCATCAACATCATCATGATTTACTTACAATAAGATAATATCAACACCCAATATTAAAATTTTGCATTCTTTGAGTTCAGATCGAGTATGAATTCATTTTTTTTTTCTATATTTTTGTTTATTTATCACACGTTTTATTAATTCAAGCAACATTAAAACTATAATCGATGTAACGATTATGAGTTTATTCAAACATTTAGGTGAATTTATCCATTGTTATATAAACAGAATTAATATCGAAAGATAAAGATAATATAAAGATAATATAAAGATAATATAAAGATAATATACATAAATATAGTACTGATAAATAAAATATAAATATAAATATAAATAAATTTGAAATAAATTAAATAATAATATATATTAATAATAAATAAATTTGAAATAAATTAAATAAAAATGTATATTAATAATAAATAAATTTGAAATAAATTTTAAATAATAATATATATTAATAATAAATAAATTTAAAATAAATTTTAAATAATAATATATATTAATAATAAATAAATTTGAAATAAATTTTAAATAATAATATATATTAATAATAAATAAATTTAAAATAAATTTTAAATAATAATATATATTAATAATAAATAAATTTAAAATAAATTAAATAAAATGTCTATTAATAATAAATAAATTTAAAATAAATTTTAAATAATAATACATATTAATAATAAATAAATTTAAATAATAAATTTTATATATATATATATATATATATATATATATATAAAATATAAAAAAGATACATAAATATATATGAATAATTATGACGATGCGTAACTTTTTTTTTGTTTGTTCTTTTTTATTATTGCATTTGTATTATACGATTGAATTATCGATATCACGAAGTATCGATGATGATAATTACGACGTATCTTTAACAATTTCAAAACGTCGTTTGTATTAATCGTTTATTCAAGGATACTTATGTTAATTTTTTTCGTTTAAGTGGGTGGTGTGGAGGGATAGTGGGGTAGGGAGGGTGCGGGGGTAGGAAATGTAGGAAATGTAGGAAATGTCTACTTCGACAACCATGCATTTCGTCGAATTGATAATCGCGTGTTAAGGAAAAAGAAGATGAAGAAGAAGATGAAGAAGAAGAAGAAGATATGGGAATGGGGAAGGAAGGGGGGGAAGGGAATTACGATTATCGGCCAGTGCCATCATCATGCTCGGAATACGAGTTCATCCGTTATACGTGTGTATATATGTATGTGTAATTCATAAGTATGTACAGTTAGAAACTATAATAATGATTAATAGGGGTGGGGGGAGGGGGGAGGGATAATCCTGTTTTTGTCTATTTGTTTTGTACGTAAAAAAAAAAAGAAGATTTATTATACAGTATTTTGAGATAATTTTAATACTAATAAATATTTCATGCATACATGCATACATACATACATACATATATATATATATATATATATATACATGCATACGTATGTATGTACGTAATGTTGAATTTAATTATTAAAATATTCAAATATAATAATAATAATTTTGTTGTTTAGTATTTCAAATAAGAAAGAAACAAAGAAGTATTGTGTTGCATTTCGATACAATATTAATATTAAAAAATATTTCATACATATACGTATATGCATACACATATATATACTTATGTATTTGCGTACGTAATTTTGAATTTAATTATTAAAATATTCAATTATTAAAATATTCAAATATAATAATAATAATTTTGTTGTTTAGTATTTCAAATAAGAAAGAAACAAAGAAGTATTGTGTTGCATTTCGATACAATATTAATATTACAAAATACTTTATACATAACGTACGTATTTACTTACGTAATTTCGAATTTAATTATTCAAATATTCAAATATTCAAATATAATAATAATAATAATAATAATTTTTTCGTTACAAAAACAGTTTCAAACACAAGATTATCTTATTAAATGAAAATATTATATTATATACTATAATTAATATATATATTTAAATTATTATATTATTATATTATATTCTATTATTATTATTTTGTAATTAATAATACCGTTGACTATCGTTAAGAAAGAACAAAAAAATGATCGAATAAAATAATGATATATATATCAATAACAATATATATAATAAAAAAAAGACAATATATATATTACAATATAATAATGTATTATATATAATACAATAATGATATATTAAATATGTAATATAATATAATGATACATAAATGTGATATATACACACAAATGTGAAATACAAATAACTAAAATGAAAAATGAAATGAAAAATAAAATGAAAAAAATAAAATACAATAATGATATATAAAAATGATACACACACACACACACACACACACACACATACACACGATCACAATATATATATACATATATGATAAAATAATGAACGTAAAAGAATATATTAAAGAAGTAAAACGTAATGAACTTTATAGAAAGGGAAACTTGAAGAAAATGAAAGGAATACCTTCCTCCTGCCCCCTCCCCCTTTCTCCCCACCTCTCGTTATTCGTTATTATAGTTTCTCGGTGTACATATACATACGTAACAGTAGTGTATGCCTGTCCTCTGAAGAATGGATGGATGGGATGGGGGATAGGATGGGGGATGGGATGGGGGTAGGATGGGGGGTAGGATGGGGGATACGAAGAATACGAGGTTGCTAATGTTCGTTCCATCGTGCAACCTCTCATTTCCCTCCTACTGCAATCAACGGCATTTAAGCCTGGGTTCCAAGCGTTTAAAGCATTTAACCGGCTTCCGCCATATCTCAACACTTATTCCGAGTTATTTTTTTCTTTCTTTCTTTTTTTTTTCTACGGATTCCACGCGAATACACGGATTTCCTAGCACCGATTTCCCTCGTCCCACCTTACCCCACCCCACCCCATACCTTTCTCTTTCCCTTTCCTCCACTTCTACCACCACCACCGCCACCACCACTACCACCATCAACATCATCTCCCATCTTTCACCTTTCTTTCTTTAAAACTGATAAGCTATTACTTTGTAGAAAGTTTTAAATGACAGTGAGTATCGTTGAATAAGATTATCTCAATAATTTGTCGTAGTTTTTTTTTCTTCTTATCTTTTTTTTTCTCTCTCTCTCTCTCTTTCCGTATTTAATTTTTTATATTTTTTTTTATTTTTTTTTTTTTTTATGGTGCTTTAATAATAACATGTTCATGGAAATTATCGATGATGATGATGATGATGATGATGATGATGATGGGTAACTCGGTTGTATTTTATCGATGATAACGTAGAATTCACGATGATTTGCTTCATTGCCATTTTATTTTTTTTTTTTTAAAAGGAATTTCAAGAGAGTTCTTTAATTAAATCTTTCATTAACTCTTTTTCTTTTTTTTTTTTTTTTTTCTTTTGCTTCTTCTGCTAATTATTCTCGATAATATTTCTAAGCAATCCTGTTACGTTTATCGATAGAAATATAAATGTGTAATCTTGAACGAGTAAAGGATACAGTGATGTATTTATGTTCGTCGTTCATTCGTTCGTTCGTTCGTTTGTATAACGTTTTGAAATAATTTTGTACGTTATAATTTTGTTAATTAAATGATTAAGATTATATTAGAATATTTTGTTGTTAAATGGGAAAAGAAAAGTACATAATTTATAGGATTTATATATTGAATTATGTATTATTATTTAATTATTAATACCGATCGTTATTTTAAATAATAATAATAATAATAACATAATAATAATAGTAATAATGATTGTCGATACATGTATCGTATTTCCAAATTAATAACCGTTCAAATAATATTACAAATTGGGTATAACAAATATTCAATCGAATTTTTAATAATAATAATAATAATAATAATAATAATAATAATAATAATAAAAATAATAATAACAAAATTATTGACAAATATATATATTGTAATTGGCAAACTAGTAACCGTTCAAATATTACAAATTGGGTATAACAAATATTCAACCAAATTTTTAATAATAAAAATAATAAAAATAATAAAAATAATAATACAAAACTATCGACAAATATATATATCGTAATTGGCAAATTAATAACCGTTCAAATAATATTACAAATTGGGTATAAAAAATATTCAATCGAATTTTTAATAATAATAATAATAATAATAATAATAATAATAATAATAAAAATAAAAATAATAATAATAAAAAATGATGTAAAATTTAAATAACCATTAATATAATATTACAAATTGGGTATAACAAATATTCAACCGAATTTTTAATAATAATAATAATAATAATAATAAAAATAATAATAATAAAAAATTATGTCAAATTTTAATAACCATAATTATAATATTACAAATTGGGTATAACAAATATACAACCAAATTTTTAATAATAATAATAATAATAAAAATAAAAATAATAATAATAAAAAATGATGTCAAATTTAAATAACCATTAATATAATATCACAAATTGGGTTATAAAAACAAATATTCAACGAATTTCAATATATCTATCGGTATTTAATTTAATTCGTTTCTTTTCATTAATTCGAATGAGCCATTGAATTTTAACGAGTGTTCGAAGATACACGCGTTCTCTTTGGATAGATAGAAAGAAAATAAAATAAAAGAAAAAAAACGAGAAAGAGAGAGAGAGAGAAAGAGAGAGAAAGAGAACGAAAACGAAATGGTAGACCATTCCTCGAAGAAGATTTTTTTTTTGTCGAACAAACGTTTCTTTTTCGCCATAGGTGGTCTTCCGAGTAGATACAAGTTCCATATGGTGGCATTAGCTATGAAAGCTGGATCACCCTGAAGTATGGGATAATACCACCATGGCCACCATCAATTCGTGATGGGGACTAACCAACAGACAACATTCTTTTATTTTTCCCTTTTTTTTTTCTTCCTTTTTAGATTAGAAAATAATCGATCGAAGAAAAAAATGCTAAAGGAAAGAATTCCCCTCCCAATCCCCCTCCTCCTCCTCCTCCCCCCACCAACCCATCACGTAAGATACTATTGTGCGTATTTTTGTATGTATATGTATTCATACGTCTGTATATATGTGTGTGTGTTTGTGTGTATGTGTAAGATGAGTGATTTAACGGTATTTCTTTCCTTTTGCACGATTGTCGGTAAGAAATCAAAGTTGAAAAGAGGATCAAGGAAAGTAAGTGGTTGTTAGATCAAAAGATGAAAGAAAAATTAGAACTTAAGTGGACCAACAGAGAGGGAAATAGAGAAAGTGATAGAGAGAGATAAAGAAAAAATAAAAGCAAGCAAGTAAGCAGGAAAGAAAAAAAGAAAGATAGGAAGATAAAATTAGAGAATAAAGATAGGTAAAGGGATGAGAGTATTAGTAAAGGTGTAAGTGAGGTGAGTGAGTGTGAGAAAGAGAATGAAAAAGAACAATAAAGAGAGAGAGAGAGAGAGATAATGCAAAATAAAAGCAACCAACACAGATAGAATTAGAGGATAAAGATAGGTAAAGGGATGTGAGTATTAGTTAAGGTATGTGTGTGAGAGAGAGAGAGGGAGAAATAATGAAAAATAAAAGCAACCAACAAAGATAGAATTAGAGAAAAAAGATAGGTAAAGGGATGTGAGTATTAGTTAAGGTGTGAGTGTGAGAGAGAGAGAGAGAGAGATAATGTAAAATAAAAGCAACCAACAAAGATAGAATTAGAGGATAAAGATAGGTAAAGGGATGTGAGTATTAGTTTAGGTGTAAGTAAAGTAAGTGTGTGTGAGAGAGAGAGAGAGAAATAATGAAAAGTAAAAGCAACCAACAAAGATAGAATTAGAAAATAAAAATATGTAAAGGAATGTGAGTATTAGTTAAGGTGTTAGTGAGATGAGTGAGTGTGAGAGAGAGAGAGAGAGAGATAATGAAAAATAAAAGCAACCAACAAAGATAGAATTAGAAAATAAAAGCAACTAACAAAGATAGAATTAGAAAATAAAAGCAACCAACAAAGATAAAATTAGAGGATAAAGATAGGTAAAGGGATGTGAGTATTAGTTAATGTATTAGTGAGATGAGTGAGTGTGAGAGAGAGAGAGAGAGAGATAATGAAAAATAAAAGCAACCAACAAAGATAGAATTAGAGGATAAAGATAGGTAAAGGGATGTGAGTATTAGTTTAGGTGTAAGTAAAGTAAGTGTGTGTGAGAGAGAGAGAGAGAAATAATGAAAAGTAAAAGCAACCAACAAAGATAGAATTAGAAAATAAAAATATGTAAAGGAATGTGAGTATTAGTTAAGGTGTTAGTGAAATGAGTGAGTGTGAGAGAGAGAAAGATAATGAAAAATAAAAGCAACCAACAAAGATAGAATTAAAAAATAAAAATAGGTAAAGGGATATGAGTATTAGTTAAGGTGTGAGCGTGAGAGAGAGAAAGAGATAATGAAAAGTAAAAGCAACCAACAAAGATAGAATTAGAAAATAAAAATATGTAAAGGAATGTGAGTATTAGTTAAGGTGTTAGTGAGATGAGTGAGTGTGAGAGAGAGAGAGATAATGAAAAATAAAAGCAACCAACAAAGATAGAATTAAAAAATAAAAATAGGTAAAGGGATATGAGTATTAGTTAAGGTGTGAGCGTGAGAGAGAGAGAGAGATAATGAAAAATAAAAGCAACCAGAAAAGATAGAATTAGAAAATAAAAGCAACTAACAAAGATACAATTAGAAAATAAAAGCAACCAACAAAGATAGAATTAGAAAATAAAAATAGGTAAAGGCATGTAAATATACTAATAAAGGTGTAAGTAAAGTAAGTGTGTGTGAGAGAGAGAAAGAGAGAGAGAGATAATGAAAAATAAAAGCAACAAACAAAGATAGAATTAGAGAATAAAAATAGGTAAAGGGATGTGAGTATTAGTTAAAGTGTTAGTGAGATGAGTGAGTGTGAGTGTGAATATTAGTGTGAGTGAGAGAGAAAGAGATAGTGTACACGTGTGTGTATGTGTCAGGTATAGGAAGGTCGTTAGCTCGAAGAAAAATTAGTCGTTTGTCGGAGAAGAGAATTCTAGGGGGAACCTAAAGATGGGTCAATCAGATACGAAAACACTTGTCGGTTGAAGTATCGTCTAAAGGTAACAGGTCTACAAAAGATTGTAGACACAGGTATACCGTCCTAATGACTGACTCAAGGAATTCAAACCCTTATATCGGGAGGGGGGTGGGGGGACCTCGGTGGACCCCTCTCCTTCAATTTTGTCTATCCTTTTTCTATCCTTTTTTTTATCCTTTTTCTACTTTTTTTTACTTTCTTTCTTTCTTTCTTTGATTTATCTTACGTTATCTGTTTTCTTCTTTTTTTTCCTTTTCTTTTTGTTTTTTTTTTTTTTTTAGGGAGAGTAGTTTTTAATATCAAAGTAGCAGTCAGTTATCCTACGTAGTTAGAATAAATCTTCTTAAATTTTTTATCTTGGATTTTGTTCTTCGGTTTTTCTATTTTTTTCCTAGCGTTATTAGATTTTTAAACGTTTTAACAATAAGTTTGTTGAGAAGTATGGATGATGATGGGATTATTTGATTGGTTGAACAATTGTGATAAGATATTTTTTTGTTTTGTTTGAATTTGAATTTTGTATACTCTTTAAAATGAATTTAGATGTTTGTATCTTAAGTTGAGGGTTGTTAATTTTGTGTTTTTAATTTTTGTTTTTGTTTTGTTTTTGTAACTTGGATTTTATCTAGACTTTATCTAGTCTATAATAGTTTTGATAATATCATTATCATAGGGTAGTAGTTTTATCTGATTATTTTTTAATTGATCTTAAATTTATCCCTAATTTTATTTTTCTAGTGTGTCATATTTTAAACGTTCTAATTACTATGTTAAGTATGGATCATTCGTTTGGTTGGACAATTATGATAAGATATATTTTGTTTGATTTTTACTTTTATATTCATAAGTTATCTTAAGTTATCTTAAGTTGATGGTTGTTAATTTCCTATCTTTTTATTCTATTTATCTTATCTTATCTATTTTATAACAGTTTTTAATATAGTAGAATAGTAGTTTCGTTACAAGTTATAATTATTTGAATTTTAGTTTATACTTATGAGTCATATTAAGTTGATTGTTACTTTTTTTATCTATTTTTATTATAATAGTTAATGTTATTGTATTAATAATAGTTTATTAATAATATAGTAATAGTAATTATATAATTATTATGAAGTATGGATCATTCGTTTGGTTGGACAATTATTTTAAGATATATTTTGTTTGAATTTTACTTTTATAATTATAAATTATCTTAAGTTGACGGTTGTTAATTTTCTATCTTTTTATTTCTTTTTTTCTTTAATTTATCCTACCTTATTTATTCTATAATAAGTATTGTAAGTATATAATAATTATAGTAATATTTCTAATATATCAAAATAATAGTCATCTCATTATTTTTACAAATTTTCAAATTTTCAAATTTATTTTCAATTTTCTTTTCTAATTTCATATTTAAACATTATAATTATTATAAAGTACGAATCCTACCGTTCGTTAGGACAAAATTACTCTCCATAAAAGATATATATTTATTTTTCTTGTTCTTTTTTCATACTCATAAATCATCCTGAAGGTTTATCTCTTAAGTTGACGGCTGTTACTTTTCCTTCTTTCCTTCGAAAGAATGCACTTTTCTTTCCTTTTCTTTTCTTTTCTTTTCGTTTCTTTTCTTTTTTTTGCACGGAAAAATGTATACGTTACTCGAAGTTTAATCGTTGATCATTTTTATGATTCATCAAAATGGAACTCTACCGGTTGAAGTGAAAAATCATGTTTACGGACAAATGGTTGTTCCCTTCCTTTCAGAGGTGAGGAGTGGGGGGGTGACTGGCTACGGGGTTGAAGGGAGAGTTGAGTCGGGGGTGTGCGAGATAATCGTTGCAACTTAACGCTGTTCTCCTATTTCCAATTTACCCAGGGTGAAAAATCCTTTCTTCTTGTTTGCCGTTTTAAAGAATTGAGATAAACCTTATGAGTCATTAAATTGAGAAGATAATCTGGGTAAAAAAGGTCAAACGAGTTTATGGTTATTATTTTTGTCGCTTTAAGTAACGTGTCAATTTTCTAACGTTTAATCATATTTTTTTTTTGGAATTTACTCCTAAACAGTCGATTTTTATATAAAAAAAAAAATATAAAAAATAAAATTTATTGATCGAATGATCTCGAAAGAAATTTTGAATTCAAGAAAATTTATAGAAAAACAGAGGATTTTCTAGTTTCAATATGATATCAGTCTTCTTTTTAATCTAGTAAGTCTTTTTCAAACGGTGAGCAAATAAGCTACTCGAATGAGCCAATATAGTGGCTCATCGACCTGGAAAAAATATTCGCAAAAGCCACTCTAGTGGCAGGGCGGTTAAGCACCATATCGGTAATTGCAGTGCTCTACCTTTATCGTACTCACCGTCGGTAACGGTAAATATCGACAGTCGGTAATTGCAGATTTCTACTTGTACCACACCGACCGTCGGTAATAGTAGATTTCTAATTTATTTGATTCTACATCGGTAATACTTTTTATTAAGGTAACTGACGGTTAATGTAATTGTGTTCTTGGAAAAAAGAAAGAAAGAATAAACATTTGATAGATATTATTAGAAATTTATCGATTAAAATCAATAAATTATTTTTCTCTACATTTAATACGATAAAATAATACATTTTTTAATGATTAATTACAAATTATTCGTATTTAACGTAAAATGAAACGTAGGAGAGAAAAAATTTTTGTTTTTTTTCTCTCTCTCTCTCTTTTTCTCAACAACAATAATAATAGGAACTTTGCTATCTATTTTTGGTTTTGAGATATTTTTCTTTTCTTTTCAGATAAATAAAATAAAACCTATATTATATTAATAACAATAATAATAATAAAATATTAATAATAAAATGCGGGATTATAATTATCACCAAGGGGATGGGAGTGGGGGTGGGGGTGGGGGTGGGGGTGGAGGTTGGGGCAACGTTCTACGTGTCTACTACGGAATGGTATTATTGAAATCACGCGGAATGACATTAATATCGGGTATTTAGAACACGTTGTAATGAAGCTTTGTGGTATTCCAATGCCTCATATACATACGTAGTTGAGCTCTTACTTGTATAATCTATATTTAAACTAACGACATCAATTGACCTCAATATTTTCCATCGTTTTCCCGCGGAATTTCGATTATGAGAGTATATCGAAGAAAAAAAGAAAGAAAAAAAATAGAAAGAAAAAGAAGAATATGTATATGTGTCTATATGTGTGTGTGTGTGTGTGTGTGTGTGTGTGTGTTCATATACGTGTTTGTAAGAAAATAAAATTGCTCGATCAAACAAAACGAACAAACCAAAAAAACAATATCAGCAAAACAAATTAAAAAAGAAGAAACAAAAAAAAAATAAGCGTCACTATGAAATCACATAAAAATGTATAATAATAATATGTGTGTGTGTGTTGTGCGTGTAAGAAAAAAAAAAATAAAACAATATCAGCAAAAATCAAATTGAAAAAAATTGTTAATAGTTTACACATAGGATCGTAAATTTTGTTAAAAATTAGGAAATAGTAAACGTTTGCTATCCTGCGATTGGCGTTATGGTTGTCGTCGTAGTTTTTGTTGTGGTTGTAGTAGTAGTTACGGGAATTGTTTCATCGGCGTTATACGGGGATTGATTTTTCAGATAATTTTCATCCAACCACGCTTCGATTACCGGAAAATTGTCTTTCCGCCAATTAGTTTCCAATTTGATATTTTCCAATGCTTCTTGCACGATGCTATTGGCCGATTCAAATTGACCGTTACGATTTTGATACAATTCCGAGACCATGTCGTAACCCTCTTGAGTTTTAAACGACGATGTTGCCGAATTAATGATACCGTCCCACAAATGATTTTTATTTTCGAATCTTTGTTTAACCGTGTCCCAATGTTCGGCTAAGAAATTGAACAACGTTGTGTAACCTGCTACACCACTTGTTAACATGTTGAATATCAGGTGAATATCGGAATCGGTGAAATTATCGTTTTGATCGAGTATCGTTACGTTTAAAAGCCTACAAATAATAGAAACAATTATTATTATTTCATTATTTATAACAAGTGGTATGTGTGTTTTATTGTATTTAGGTGAATCAAAAATTCGTGAGTTTATTGTCATTGTTTTCGATAACACAAGTTTTCTTTTCTTTTTGTTGTTAAAATAAAAAAAATTACTTTTGTCATGCGAATGAAAATATTAATTAAAAAAACAAATATAGCTCAATTTTTTGTTTGTTTGTTTGTTTGAAGAGTCAATAAAATTATTTTTGTCATGCGAGTGAAAATATTAATTGAAAAATCAAATATAGCGCAATTTTTTGTTTGTTTGTTTGAAAAGTCAATAATATTATATTTGTCATCCGAGTGAAAATATTAATTAAGGAAAAAAATAATCGTTGCTTTTTTAAAAGTCAATAAAATTACTTTGTTATGAGTATGCAAATATTAATTAAAGAAAAAAAAAATACACGAAATTTTGGTTCACCATATAATATCATATAAATCTTAAATAAATAAATAAATAATATTTGATTTACCTTTGAATTTTGTAAGTGTCTTTAGGACAACCAGCTAAAGTTTTCAAAAGATAGGTACGTTCGTTTTGTTTTCTTTCAGGACTGTTTAATGGGAAATTAATAACCCTTTGTAAACCAAATTCCCATTCCTCGTTGGTACCCCATTTGAATACAGGGCAAATGTATTCGTTGGCTACCCTAGAAACAAATATTTGGATTATTAAAAAATAGTTGATTTTTATTATTGGTGTTGTTGTTTATATATTTAATAAAAGGAAGAAGTTTTTTAATTACGGATTTCCTTTATCAGGTTCTGGTTCCATCAACCATTTGTTAAATTGTTCTCTTGCTTCTCTGATGCATGGTCCGTAACCAGCACGGCATAAAAAGTTTTTAGCTAAACCACGTATGTGAACCTTCCATGATGGTTCGTTTGGTTGTGGTTTGTCACCCAATTCGTCGTAAAGTGGTTTTAATAAGCTACGAATGTAGGCCTAAATCATAAATTAAATACAAATAAATATATTAATTATGTGATAAATTATATTTTACGTTTTGTTAGATGAGAAATATTATATTAATTATTATATATACTAATTAGATTATATATTATAATTTTATAATATTATATTTATTAATGATATTATATTACGATAGAAAAGTATGAATTTTGTTTGTAGGTTGACACACAAGTTCAATTACGAATATTATTAAAATTATTTGATTTTTTTTTTAATTTTAAATATTATTAATTATTATGAATTATTATATATACTAATTAAATTATATTATAATTTTATATTATTATATATTAATAATATTATACATTACGATAGAAAAGTATGAATTTTGTTTGTAGGTTGACACACAAGTTCAGTTACGAATATTATTGAGATTATTTGATTTTTTTTTTTAATTAGAGATTATTATAGATTATTATAGTTTTTTTTTTTGAAAAGTATTGTTTAATGTATACCTCAAATTTTTCATATACGTCAGATCCTTCGATACGTTTACCAATATGATCGATCATAGTAAATACAGGTTCCCAAACAACGTGACTCCTTTCTTCTTTCAAGAACAGCGTCATGTTCAATGCTATTCCAAAACAGAGTTCACCAGCATATGCCAAATTCCAGGAATCGTGGAGTAACTTTGCCCTAGTCAATACTGGAATATTTGTTCGTTGTGGTCCTTGCAAAAATTGCGATAACATTTTCCAATTGCAGGGATCGTAATTAACCGGGAACATTCCTACGATCACAAAGGGTATATTCATTTTTATTTTATTTTTTATTTTTTTACAATTAAATATCAAGGTTTCGAGGATTAAATTCTACGCAATTTTATGCAATTTTATGCAATTTTATGCAATTTTATGCAATTTTATGCAATTGTTTGAAAGTTATATTTGTTTCGATTAGTTCAAGGATTAAATGTTTGATATGCGATTTTAAAATTCAATACGAGATTGGCCATTAAAATTCAAAATTGTAATAATTTAATTGAAATTCGAACGCGTGGTATAATAAAATATTATGAAAAATTAGTTTATGCGATAAACAAATTGAAAAATCTATACACTCGTGTATTTTAATATAATAATAATTTTAAAAATATAATTATATATATATAAAATAATAATTATTACATATATTAATTTTATATATATTAATAATATATATAAATATAAATTTTTTAATATAACAATGAAATTTAATATAACGATTGTGATTGGTAAATTTATATATTTAGAAATATATATATATATTAAAATAATTTTCAATGAATAATAAAGATTTGGAAATATATATTACATTAAAAAATAAATATGAATTTTGTTTTTTAGATTAATTTTTGATTAATTTTTGATTAATTTTTGATTAATTTTTGATTAATTTTTGATTAATTTTTGATTAATTTTTGATTAATTTTTGATTAATTTTTGATTAATTTTTGATTAATTTTTGATTAATTTTTGATTAATTTTTGATTAATTTTTGATTAATTTTTGATTAATTTTTGATTAATAAATTGTAATAAATAGTAACGCTTACCTATTTCTTCGGGATTAACTATAATAAAATAATCTTTACTGGCGACATCCTTGACAGTAACATTTTTCGATTCGTTTCCTTTGGTCAACCATACGTAAGGTTTAGTTTCAAAAGAATTCACACAATGATCCAATTCGGTTTCGGATAATATAATAATCGGTATGTCCCATTGAGCAGGTACTTTGTTATTGGATGGTGGCGGTGGTTCTCTCATGTAAACTTTCTGTAAACACGTGTAATTATTATTTTCTTTTTTTTTCTGCAACCAACAAATTACCAAATTTAAAAAACAATTAACTTACTTCGTTACGTGTGCGTAATGTTAATCAATAATTAAATCTTTCTATTCTTGAATATTCTATGAATAATCATAGAAAAAAGATACGCAATGGATGATTTATGCCAGTGTACGCGAGTAGCCATTACGTTTTGCGTATTCGTATGAGATTTTTTATCTCATTTCTTTTCCTTTTTATTTTTTTTCGCACAGAAAGATAGAGATACGAAGTGAGAGATGTGTTTATGTATGTGTATGTGTGTTTGTTTGTATGAGTCGATTAAACGATTACTACTGTTTTAACGTTCATGCTTATAATCGTAGTTTTTCTTTTTTTTTCTTTTTTTCTTTTCCGGTAACAACGCAACATGCAGCAGCTTCCTTCTCCGAGGAGTGGGGGGGGGATTTCATTACGTATTTAATTGATTGGAAGATAAAAATTATTACATAAGTAAATTCTTCTTCGTTCACTCGCTTCTATATCTCCCTCTCTCTTTATCTTTTGGTATTATTATACTCTCGCGTTAGCATAATCACAATTTTGAATTTCATAATGTTTTACGTGAAATGCGACGTCGAATAATTTTTCTATTTAATATATTATTTATATATTTATTATATATATATTTTATTTTATATATTTTATTATATTGTTTATATATTTAAATATTTTACATATTTTTTTATATTTTTTATATTATATTTTTAAATGATTACCTCCGTGATTATTATTATTATTATTATTCTTAATATTAATTAATTATTATTATTAATACTAATTAATTATTATTATTAATACTAATTAATTATTATTATTAATACTAAATCCTGTTGGATGTTCCAACTTTATTTAATCAACGCCCCCCACCCTAACCCCCCACCCATACCCCATTTCGTAAAAATTTATTCAAATATTTTTTTCCTATTTATGTATTATTATTGATTAACCTAATGGTTTTTGTACTCCCCCCCCTTCTCCTTCAATTCTCATTAGATATTTTATCACTTACTTATCTACAATTAATAGTATTTTCTGAATGGCATCTTAATCGTTGAAATATTTATGACGTTAATAAAATACGAATTGTTGTATATGTAATTGATGTAATTCTTTACGTTACGTAACGTTGTATTTATTCATTCGTTTCTTTTCTTTTTTTTTTCACATCGCCATTTGTTTAATTTATTTACTAATAGTTTAAATTTCGTATTCAGTTTTGTGACGTTAGTGATAATAGGATTTTTTTTTTCCGTGTTCTTTGTAGACGAATGTTGATTTTAAATTTTTAATACTACATCCGTGAAATCGAGTAATTTTCTATTAAAAGAACGCATTTATCAAATTTTTTCTTGTTTTAATTTTTTCTTTTTTCTTTTAAATTGTATCATCTTTATATTTCATTTAATTGTTAACGAAATAAAATAAAACGTAAAGTTATATGCAAGGTAATAATATTTTATGTGTTTACAGTGACGATACAAACGAAACAAACAAACAAAATTGTTATTATTTGTTAAATTTGTAAAAAGAAAAAATAAATAACAATTGTTAAAATTATTATTTTTTTTTAGTGACCACGAATCGCTGATAAATTTGGTGAAGTAACAAACAAACGAGATAAAATAAAAAAGTTATTGTCATTTTTTTTAACGATTGCGAATTATTAATAATTTGAATGAACAAACAAATAAACGAACGAAAAAACAAAGAAAATAAAATTAAAAAAGAACAAATTATTTTGTCATATTTTAGGAGGTACATAAATTAAATAAATAATAATAAAAATAATAATAAATCAAATTAAATAATAAATAATAAAAAAAATAAATATATATGAAATAAAATAATAAATAAATAAAATAAAATAATAATAAATCAAATGAAGAGAAAATAATGATTTGATCGTGAAAGAACAAATGAGATGATTTATTTAACACGTTCACGCCGGGGTGACCCACCGGTGGGTCACACTTGTCCACTTGTGGATCACTTGTTTTCAGAAAATTAGTCATTAAAAAAATAAGTTGATTTTATTTTTTCTCAACATTAAATATAATAATTGAATATTATAAACATTAACATTTTATATTTTAAATTGATAACAATTATTTATTTATATTTATGCAACTTTTTAAAACATTCTAAGTATATTGTGGGCTGGCCCCTAAAACGCGTACAATATGTCGTTACTTTTTTACTTTTTTTCGCGGCATATAATCTATTTTGTATTTTTGATAATTGTTTGTAACATTCTTTACATCGTTTTCTTGTATTCCTAGAAGCCCCTTTGTATGATTGTAGAAAATGTGTACGTTTTCTTGACGGATTTCTTTTTTGATGATCGATAATTGTTCTCGAAATTTTAAAATTGGAATTCCGCAATAAGCGTGTTCAAACTAGCAACGATATTGCCCGGCCCCACGAAGCGTAACGCGGAAAGACACTCCCGCCTCAGCCGGAAAAACGCAGATTTTCGCCCCGGCGTGAACGTGTTAAACATTATTATTTCATATTATTTCCATGAGAAAATAAAAAAATAAAAGTACACGATTTAATTTGATATACCTGCTCTGTGTGTGTGTGTGTGTGTGTGATTTTGTGTGTCTCTCATCCATGAGAATAAGAATGAGAATAAAGAATGAAGAATGCAGAATGAAGAATGCAGAATGCAGAATGCAGAATGCAGAATGAAGAAAAATGTTTCATTGAAACCGAAGTATTTGTTCCTCACCTGGCTGAGAATAATTTCCCCACTTTCGTAATCGCGAATAACCGTGACCAATGGCAATCTATCGTAACTGATCCAAGCAGTAGATATGCTATAAACGTTAAGTCCTCGTGGTAGATTATCCGTTTCTGCTGCTGCCTCGTACAAACGATTGTAAATATCCTCGCCTACGAATACTCTGGGTACCCTAAGAATAAAAACCATTTAATAATTTTATATATTTTTTATATATTTTTTAATAATTTTATCCGAAAACAAAACACAAAAAAGAAAATTTACCACGAAACAGATTTTATCCTGACACACGGTATATTAAATAAATAAATTATAAATAATAAATTATATTTATCTTCAAATTATTTTTTCTCTTATTTTTATATCTCATTTTCGGTATTTTCTTTTTCCATAATTTTATTCGAAAAAAGACAGAAAAACAAACTATTTTTCGATCTACCACGAAACAGATTTTATCCTGACACACGGTATATTAACGATAAATTATATTCATCTTTAATTTTCTTTTTATTTTCATATCTCTCATGGTTGTTTTTATTTTCTTTTGAAATTTTTTAATTTTTTGAGGTACAACCATATACAAATTTTAATGCGTTAAGGGTGTGGTGGTGGGGGGGGGTTGGGGGCGTGGGGCTAACCGTATAAATAAAATTTAAAATTTTTCATTTAATCTACAAGTAATAAATAAATAAATAAATAAATAAATAAATAAATTCGATATTAATCGATTATATATTATCACGAATAATTATTTAATAATTGATTATTAGTTTAAACATAAATTTTTAAACATGACACGTTAAAAATTTTAATAAAAAATACTTTACACACTTTTCCAGTATAAAACTTTTATCGTGTAACATTGAACTCTTACAAGTATGTACATCGATCGTGTTTACCAACCAACTCAACCCCCCCACCCCACCCCACCCCACGCCCCTTTTCCCCTACTATTAACTAATTGAATTAACTACTCAAACATTTTATGGTTGTATTGAAACAAATCAATATTCTATTCTATGAAATGCAATACACAAATGTAGAATATTTCTTCTTCCGAGAAATATATTTAAAAATTCGAATAATTTAATTCAAGGTTATGTTAATTACTTGAAATAATGAAATATTTCTTCAGATTTTCCCATCCCCCCTTCTTCCTCCTATCTTTCCGTTTCCATTTAAAAAAAAAAATAGTTTAACATAAACGATGAGAAAATTGAACGATTGTTTAATTAATTAATTTTAAATGATTATTTATCGACGAATAATTGGTTTCACTTGTTTCTCATCGATAAATTGATCGATATTGTGTATTTTAATGAGTTCAAGTTGAAATCTGTTTCTTGGGTTTGTGAAATGAATTAAATCAATTACTTTTCGTCACGTTGTTGTTGTATAAAGTTTCTCACTCCTTCGCGAAATACTTCCTTTCCTAGCGTGTAATTGAACATTCGAAATACCAATTCGGCTGAAATCAAATTGAATATAGAAAATAATACGTTAATAAATAATTATATTTTTCAAAGTATTTATAACGCGAGAGTCACAAAAGTATTTTTATTGATTGAAAACATTTAAACATTGAAAACGTTTAAAACAATCAATATTTTTCATTTTATTTTTTTTTTTTTTAATTTCTTTTTTTATACAGTTATATATTTTAAGGATTACTATATTTTTGTTGTAAATTGATATAAATATTATTTGTAAAAGAAGAAATGTATTATTATTATTATTATTATTATTATTATTATTTTTATAAAGGGAAGTAAAGTTTGATATAGTTGATAGATTTTTTATTATTATTATTATTTTTATAAAGGGAAGTAAAGTTTGATGTAGTTGATAAAAAGAACAAAAATTAATTTGACAAGTGACTAAACAATAAAGATAAAAATAATAATTGTATTTTTATTATTATTATTATTATTATTATTATTATTATTATATTTTACGTAGATGCAAAAATATTTCTACTTTAAAAAAACTTGAAATATTGCGATATACAAATTGAATAAAAATTATTATTTAATTTATAACGAACACGTGTGTACTTAATATACTTTTGTGACTCGTTATATATATTTATTTAATTGTTATTAATTTAATAATATCAATTTTTGATTTACCTTTGGCCGCTGTTGCTTCATACCTGATACCAGCCACTCTTGAAAATGGCACGGTCTTTCCAAATTCATAGTAAAGAGAATAGAGTATAGTCATCGGCCATTTTCCTTCCATTTCGTCAGGATTGATCTATCAATTATTTATTGTCTTAATTTTTTGAATAAATACAATTAAATCTAACCTATCGTTTACGTTCAGCTACAAGTAATCACTCTCGTGAGTATTTTAGTAACTACTCTAGTGATTATTCTAGTGACTACTCTAGTGACTTTTCTAAAAACTTTTTCTGTTTTTATTTTTTTTCAATTTATTAGCCAGTACAGTATGAAAAAAAATATCAAAGACAGACCATAAAGTATACGTTTAATAAAACGTAATATTACTCGTGAAACATTTTGTTGTTCGGCGAGAAATAATTCGTATTAGTTTAACACAAAGGTTAGTTTTTTGGCAGAATTTCTTACGAGTTTATTATACAATTTGACGAGTGAAAAATTCTTATTGCACAAATGGTATATTTTTTGAAGATAGGTCATTTGATACGTTGTAATAGAAATAAGTATATTTAATGTTAATGATATAAGAGTAGAGATATTTAATATTTATTAACGAATGATTGATTGATTGATTAATTAATAAACGAAAAACTTACGTCTACGGTAGTCAAAGATGCGAGAAAAGAATTAAGTGTCTTGCTGACAGGTGCATCGTTCCAAGTATAAGGTGTTATGTATTGTCCTATCCATTGATAAATTAATTCATATGCGGTATTCCAAATCAATGAGCTTCTTAATTCGCTTTCTCTAAAATAAAACAAAACAAAAACAAAAAGAAAACTAATAAAAATTATTAAATCAAATGAATAATATAACATTGCATTGTATATTAGTATAACGTGTGTATACGATAGAAAAAAACAAAAGAACAAATTAAATAAGCGTGAATAAGAAAAATTTACTTGAAAAACATCAGACCCCAACTGTCAGATGCTTTGACAGCATTGAACATAGGTATAGCCATTATGTCGAGTTTAGTTAAACCGATAGAACAATTGAAATAATTTTGCAAATAGTTCATAATATGAACTACTTTGTCCGGTACGTCTTTCAATGTTTCTAAATAATCTTTTCTAGCCCATATTTTAATGTCGAGTTTAGTTCCATTGATCTCGTCAATTTCTAGGTTAGGTACGATATTATCAAAATCCGACACGACGAGTGCTAGCTGATAGGTTGACATTTCAGGTGTTTCAACGAAATGACTCCAAATCGTATCAGGTTCTTCGGGTCTTAAAGAGAAAAATTAATATAATTTTAATATAAATATATAAAAGATTAAAGATTATAATATTTATTACGATCAATGAAAGTGATAATAATTCAGCCATTTATTTTGAAAGTGTCCTTATTTCATTTTAACCCTTTCAAGGTTGAATACTTTTGACTGAAATGTTTCGTTTTCATTGGTTGATGTTATTTACTCTAGATTTTAATAATAAATTATATTTAATAATTACAATTTTTGTTTTTTTTTTATATTCTATAATTTTCATGTGACAAGACTCAAAACAATTATTTCGCATTAATATTGAAAAAATACGTAATATATGCGTCGAATAAATTACGCTGGTAATTTTTATCAAGCGCATATATGCGCCCGTACAAAATCAAAGGGTTAAATATTCAATTTTTTATTTGTTGCCATTAACTGTAATAACATTTACAATTCGAAATTAATTGTCGTCAAAGAAAAAAAAAAACTAAACGTCTCGATTGTTATAACATTAAATTATAATAATATTGATATATATGATATAACATTTAAACAATTAACATTTAAACAATATATATATATATATACTTACATACTCGTAATTCTTTCCAATTGCGTATTGGACGTGGGATTGAGATTTTTCGGGTGTTTAACGCTCAGTTTAAATTTAGCCTTGTATTGTGGATCGACCAAGCATGGAAACATTTCTTGAGCATGATTCATACGTAGATAAGTTGCGACAAATTGGCTAGAAAAAGAAGACAAAGGAAAGAAAGAAAAATAAAAAGAAAAAGAAAAAGAAAAAGAAAAAGAAAAAGAAAATGAATGCAAAGATCAAGGTGTAGATCCGAAGTAGGTTTGGTGGGGGGAAGAAGGGGAGGAGAGCGTAGGGGAATTATTCGCATAACGACGACAATTTCAAATGAAAACTGTCATTGAAATCATTCGTACGATTAAGGTTGAATAATTTGATGAAATGAGTTAGCTAACTAGCAAAAGAATGAGATAATACAAATCTAATGAATTATTTACTGCGTTTTTCCATCGGAGTCGACGTATTCGTTCATGAACAAGCCGGAAGTTTTATTGGTCGTTAGATTACCGATGTAATTGATCTCCAATTCAATTCTGTCGCCTATTTTCAATATTTGTTCCAAGTGTATGACTAACCAAAATTTTTTCAACGTCGGCAATTCGATTTTGGCGACGTTCAATTCCATTGGAATTGGACCATCCTTGACCCTTTATGATTATGATTATTATTATTATTATTATTATTATTATTATTATTATTATTATTAGGTGTATTCAATTAGGGGGAAAATTTTAACGAATTGCAATCCGTTGTAAGATAATTTTGTTGTTTGTTAAATATTGTATTTGCAATTAAGTAGCCCTGCCATTATTATAAAATTTTTAATAAATAAAATTTGAATAATTAAACACATAAATTAAATCGGATAGAAAAAATAAAAATCAAATAATAGATTTCGGTAGAACATATTATTATTATTATTATTATTAGGTGTATTCAATTAGGGGAAAATTTTAACGAATTGCAATCCGTCGTAAGATAATTTTGTTGTTTGTTAAATATTGGATTGGCAATTAAGTAGCCCTGCCATTATTATAAAATTTTTAATGAATATAATTTGAATAATTAAACACATAAATTAAATCGGATAGAAAAAATAAAAATCGGTAGAACACATGAATGATTTTAATAGATTTGAAAAAAAAAAAAATATTAAAATTGAATAAAATATGATAGGAATTTAGTTGCCAATATATATAAATATATTTTTTTTGTTCGTTTCTTTTTTATATGTGTTTGAGCTTACGTTTTTTCCGATCCCAATTCTCTGACTTTCACGTCATTGGATATTTGAAGATCCGGATGAGCATTGACAGTTATTCTATCCAGTGTATCCATACAGGTTAAATTTATCTTAACCTGACCCTTGAACGTACCTTTATCGATAAACGGTTCGATTTTCAAATGATAACTACTAGGAATAACTTTTTCCGGCAATTTGTTCTGACGTCCGGTGTAATGGTATATGTCGTTTAAATCGATACTCCGTTTTACCTTGTAACTATCCTAATTTCATATCGAAATGAATTTTTTAATAATAATAATAAAAATGATCGTATATACGGGGTGTAGTAAGAAAACAAAAACAACAAGAAATTCGTATAATTTAATCAAAAATAAAATGTTGATTAATAAATGATTCTACGATTGTATACTTTGTAATTATCCTAATTTCATATTGACGTGATTTGATAATAATAAAAAAAATAATGTAATTTAAATGAAAAATAAAATTATAAATAAATCGAAGCAACACTCACGATTTTAGTAGCATTGCATTTATTCGATTCGTTCATCGAATAAACGAAGAAGAATAATCCAACGAGGATTACTTTTTTCCACATGTTGAATACTTTAAATAGATTTCTAATAAATATTCACTTCACTAATACATATATATATTCCAAATAAAAAGAAAAAAAGAAAAGAATCGTTCAATTAACGAGCACAATAAAATAGTCCTTATTTAAATTCTCATTAATATTACGATTTGTTCTTCTTTTTTTCTTATTTTTGTTATCGATAAAAGGTACGGTCTGATCGAGTTGACCTTGGGGGGAATGATAGGATCTCATAAAGAGAGAGTAGGTTTCTCTTTGGCTAGGAACCTTATGGAGCCATAGCCATCGTTGAACTGTCGTATCGAGAGTCATCTTCCTCGTATGGTACACTTGATTGGATAGTTTGCTGGTTATGATAGTCGATCGGTGGTCACTTGGAGGGTAAAACGAATGTTATAGGAGAATAAGAAAAATATCTGGAGGACGAAAGAATGGAATATGTGTGTGTGTGTACATACATATGTGTATTAAACTCATGTATGTATATAAGTTACACCTATTTTGTAATAAGAGTAAGAAAGAGATGGATAGATAGATTAATATAGTTGTATGGATATAGAAATAGAAATAAAATGAGAATGTGTGTGAGTTAATAAAAATGAGTGTGAATGAATAAGAATGAGTGTGAATGAATAAGAATGAGTGTGAGTGAGTGAATAAGAATGAGTGTGAGTGAGTGAGTGAATAAGAATGAGTGTGAGTGAGTGAGTGAATAAGAATGAGTGTGAGTGAGTGTGAGTGAGTGAGTGAGTACCAGATTGGAAACGGTTAGGTCCACTTAGTCAAGAGCCATAATAGTAGATCATCCATTATCCAATTCTCTGACATAGTCGGTCACAAAAGGGACTAATCACTTCAGTATCCGTCAACGACGGATGAGAAGAAGCCAACAACGTCAATAGCCAATCCCCCAAGAGCGTCAATGGTAAACGAGAATAGAGTCATTGGAAACGTTGCATCCTTTTGATTCATCTCCACCTAGATTTCAACATTGTTTTCCTCTTAAGAGTTCACTCAGATTATAATGATGATGATGATGATGATGATTACCTGTATTTTATTCGATCTTTTTTTTGTAAATTGTATTAAGATTGACATGATTATTCTGATGAAATTATTTTGGATTATTTTCTAAGTTTTATTTAGTTTTCTTTTTAATTTATAGGATTATATTCGATTGAGTTTTGATTTTTATTCTTTTTTTTTTTTGGAATTGGTTTGTTGGATTAATGATATTTGTTGTTAGATATTATTTAAATGAGTATGTTAGGTTGTTTAAATTTGTACATTGTAATTATTTAATTATTCGTTTGTAAATATGTGTACAGTGTACTAAGTTTTATGCATTGGTTATAAATACTCGCGTACATTAATTATATATACTTTATATAATATATACTTTTAGGTATTTAGGTATATATTAAATTAATTATTATTATTAAAATAATTATATACTCAGTATGATTTTGTTCAGTGTATAGTAAATCATGGTTCCGAATAAATTGACTATGTTTCAGTATATGCACTTGTTTTGTGCATCTCGAATATAAATCGAATAAAAAATCTAAAAATATCTTTATACAATTATATATATGAGCCGTTTATTTTGAAAGTGGCCTAACTCCATATAACCTTAAATTGAGATATTTAAAGGTTTGCGTTTCAATGCAATTAAAAATATACGTAAAGAATAACAATAAGTTATGTTGCTTAAGTGTATCTAAAGGTGTTAAATTTACAGTTCATATTAAAATAATGGCAATTATTAAGTGAATAATATGCGTTTTCTTACCAAGAATGGAGTTAGGCCACTTTCAAAATTAACAAACAGATTCGTTATAAAATTTGAAGGAACCGAAGTCCATTCAACATAATTTAAGATACTTCAAATTGCGAAAAAACAATACTTATTTTATTTTACATATCTTTGTAACACTTTAAAAACATAAATTATGCGATTCAAAATATTTTTTACAAACATAAATTACAAAACAATTTTCTACTCATCTACATTTTGCGTATGTGAAAGGGATTTAAAGAAATCATGATGTTCCGGTGCTATATATCGTAATAAGTCAATTATGTCTTTGAATTTTGCGGTTGTAATTTGTCTTATATTTTTATACAGTGGTATCAATAAAATATTTTCGAACTTTCTTGGTCTACCCCGACGTGGTATTAAATTCAGGACTTTCAAATTTTCGTTCTCATTCATTGACGTCTTATAGAAAATCTTATTCATTTTTGACAAAACGCATCCAACATATTTTTAACCAGTTTATTGGTTCTCCGTTAGAATTCTTGACCCTTTTAAAAATTGCGTCTTCTAATAATTTTGTTCATACAAAATCTTCTTGTCTCATTTCATGTACAATAAAGTTATTACCTTTCCGACACTTTTTGATAATATTGTAATACTCTCGGGGGATAAACAGTAAATTATTTTTTTTTAATGCCATTTCTACGACACCAAAATCTCTACTCCTAATGGAGTTAGGCCACTTTCAAAATAAACGGTTCAGTGATTCAACTAACTCTGAAAACTTATGTGTCCAGAATTACCGTATTTACTTGGAATATAAAAAATTTTAAATGCTTTATTGATAGATAATATGAAGCTGTACATGTTACCGTGGGTAACTGGAAATAATTGACAAATGGAGTTAGGCCACTTTCAAAATAAACGGCTCATATATATTATTATTATTTTAATAACTATACTCAGTATGATATTGTCCAATGTATAATAAATTATATTTTCGAATATAATTTCGATAAGGTTCAAATAAATTGACCATGTTTCGGTATAATCTGCATCTATTTCGTGCACGTAGAATATAAGCCGAATTAGATGCACTAATTATCTTGAGATATTATCTTTCAGGTATTAATTGTTCGGTAGAGGACGTAATTGAGTTAGCAAAGTGTACCCTACGTGCGACATCATAGCACTGTATAATATTGAACTTGAACTGTATAGCGATTAGTGCAATTAAAAGGTAACGACGTGCAATGACTGGTACATCCGTTGACACGCCTCCTTGTTCGACTAGCGGATACAAACGACCTTGCATAATCTTTACAAAACATTCTTTTTTTTTCTCTCTCTCTCTCTCTCTCTCTCTCTCTATTTTCTTTTCTTTTTCTACGATATAGGAAAAGATTACACGTGATAAATGTCATTACGTTTAGATTTTGAATAATCTATCATTTTATTGTTCTGATAAAAAAATAAGTATTGTCAGTTTGTTTGAAAAATTATTATCTGATATTTATTCGAATTTGAATGTTAATATTTGATATGAAATATTAATAAGTAATTTTTATTGAATATTCTATCATCATAATAGAATAGAATTATTTTTAAAATGAATATTTTGTATTTAATTAAATGTTCATTTAAATTATGATGATCATTTGTTTTCTATAATGTAAATGCAAATTTAAATAAAAATGTAACGTACGATGAAATATTTAACAAACGATTAAGATAATAAATGAACAAATAAAATAAACGGCGATCGAATTTTAAAATAAATATTTATAATGAAAAATATCAATGAGTAATCATAATTGAATTAATTATGACCATTTATGTTTATTAAAATAACACGTTTAACATAATATTCATGAAATAAATACAAATGAAAATTTAATATACGATTATAAATATTTAACAAATGATTAACATAATGAATAACATAATAATTTCGAGAAAAACGTTTAATCGAATTTAACGTAAAATAATTTAATGAAAAAAAAAGAAAAAATAAATCAAGGCCAAAGTTATAAATAAAAATAAATATCCTCCGTGTTATAATAATATAATCGAAAACTTATTATTATTTTATAAACTATTTAACAATACTTATTTGACCAAATAATAATAACAATAATAATAATAATAATAATAATAATAATAATAATAATAATAATAATAATAATAATAATAATAATGTACGTTCGTTTAAAGAAAATGAACGTAAAAACTACGACTAACGAACAAACGATTAACAATAAATAGTTGAATTGGTGGGGGTAAAAGGCTTTACCGTGCTCGACAAACAGCATCCGTCGGTTAGTATCGTGGCTCAGGTAAAAACGTCAAATTGCGTTGTTGCACCTGAACGTACGAGAAGTGTTGGTTTACATCGTGGCTTTCCGATTACCTAATCTCGTTCGTGAAAACCTTATTTCCATTACGATTATTCATTTTTAGTGATTTCTTTTTTTTTCCATCTACGAAAGTAACAACAAAAGTTTAATATATTATTTTAGGATTTTATTTATAACAAATACGTGTATGTATATTGTTATAAAAAATGAGACGCGGATCCGTATCCACTTGGGAAAATTTTGGTAGGAGAAATTGTGAGTACTTTTTTTGTGCACCCCCCACCCACCACTCTTCTTCACTTTTATTTATTTTTTTTTTCCTTCCCTCATACGTTAGGGTTTCATTTTTCATTTTTTTTTTTCAAGATTGGATACTTTATCGGTTAATTATTTTTAATTTTTGTTTTCCTCGGTTTTATTTTTTTTCATCGTACGTTCGGTATTCTTCCGAAACAATCAATTTTTTTGTTGTTTTGCTTCGTACTCGATCACAATAGGTATAATAATTTCTTGAATTCTTTTTATTTTTTCTCTCTAATCGTTCGTTGAGTTTCCACGATTATATATATATATATATATATATATATAAGTGTTTATTTTTAATAAGACCGGATATTTCTTTATAAACAAGCGAATTATTGTATCTTGCACGTAATTGACGATAATATAATAATCATAACCGATGAAAAAATTGTGGTTTTGAATTTTCAACGACGTTGTCAAGTGAAAAATTTGTTATTGTTTATTTCATTCGTTCGTTTTTCTCTCGTAATTGACGAATACACAACTTATTGTTAGTTTTTTAATTTATTATTTCATTGTAAACTCGTAGTAGTGGTTGGTTGGTTGGTTGATTGGTGAGAAGATAAATTTGATTATAAAATATAACCATAATTATAAATGTAATCTAATTTGTTGATCAATTAAAATTTTTCATTCGAGATATTTCGAAAGATTAGATTTGAAAACGCTAACAATAAATAAATTTTATATAATATTGAAATAATTTGATATTTAATATTGAATAATTTGATTTAATAATAATAATATTAATAATAATATTGATTTAATTGATATATTAATTTAATAATAATATTGATTTAATTGATATATTAATTTAATAATAATATTGATTTAATTTTGTATATAATATTGAATAATTTTTTGACGATATCATTGAAAATTACATTAAATTAATTAATTTTGGAATAATAATACTGTGCGAAAAAATAATTGATAAATTCATTTCATTCCAATTTTTTACTCACTTCAATCACTTTCATAATTACGACCACACTAATATAATTTTTTCTTTTTATTTAAATTATTATTACTCTGTGAGATTTGATTATTTAGTATTTATTTCAAAAGAAATATATAACAAAATAGAAAAAGTAGTCTATTAAAAGAAGTGTCCAGTGTTGAGAAGCAGAAAAAAAAAATGAAAAGTTCCATTCCAATTGTTTACAAAAAAAAACAAATAAATAAAGTTCGTCAAAATTGCGAGCCGTTATTCCGAGCCACCCTTATTTTAAAATAATATCATTATTATTCCGAAAGTAGTCCGTAGACAAAAAAAAAGAAAAGTACGAATAAAACCTAACCTAACAAAATGAAACAAAAAAAAAGAAAAGAAAGGAAGAAAGAAAGAAAAAAAAGTTGAGAAATGTGTATCGCTGTTAACGAGGGTCTCCCGCTTATAATTGCGGGATTTGTGCATTATCTATTTTTTTGTGTGTTTTTTTTTTCCTTTTCTTTTCTTTTCTTTTCTTTTACCTTCTTTCTCTTTCCTTTCACTTACCTTACCTTTTTACTGTACATTTTTTTTTTGCTTGTACTTTTTCCTTTCCACCTAAAATCCCCCCCAACCCCCTCCTACCCCATCCTCAATCTCTTCTATCTTATTTTAAAATAGATGAGTATATATATATATATATTTTTTTTTTGTTCGTGTTTTGTTTTCTTTTATTCGTTATACCTTTGAGAAAAATTTTCCCTTGTTATATTCACGCTCGGGGGTTGATTATTTTTTTCTTTCTTTTTCTTCTTCTTCTTCTTCTTCTTCTTCTTCTTTTCGCGAATCTTCTTTGCAATTAGATTAATCGGGATTTAAAAAGAAACTTTCACAATTGTCCGATGTTCAAACCTGTTTTTATCGGTTTACTACGATCATATCGGATAATTCGATCGGAAAATAATTATTACGCGAATATTTATATTTTTTTGAGGGTTTTTTTTTTCATTTGTATCATTGGACGAATGATTTTTTTTTTTAAATTTAATAAAATTAAATTATAAAATTTAAATATTTAATAAAATAATAATAATAATAATTTGAATATTTATAAAAATTAAATGTTAAAAAATTTAATAAAATTTTAATTTAGATCAGAAGTAAAAATGTACTTTTGTTGATCTGTTTTTTCTTTTCTTATTTTGTGACATTTTGTCGACTTACGTACGATTTGCATTGGTTTTTTTCTATTTGTTTCTTTATATGTTTTTATATCTAGCGAAATTATATTATTTTATTAATATATATTTATATATATGATATACTATTATTATTATTATTTATTGATTAATTAAATTAAAAAAAGAATAAAAGCGTTATATAAAAAATTTCATTCGATTTCACAATTTAATATAATTATTTAACTTTTCTACATTTATTATATATCAATGTGAAATTAATTGATCGACGTTTGTTTAAATAATACTTTAATAATAATATAATAAATAATTTTTTAATAATATAAATGATATACTATTATTATTATTATTTATTGATTAATTAAATTAAAAAAAGAATAAAAGCGTTGTATAAAATATTTCATTCGATTTCACAATTTAGTATAATTATTTAACTTTTCTACATTTATTATATATCAATGTGAAATTAATTGATCGACGTTTGTTTAAATAATACTTTAATAATAATATAATAAATAATTTTTTAATAATATAAATGATATACTATTATTATTATTATCTATTGATTAATTAAATTAAAAAAAGAATAAAAGCGTTATATAAAAAATTTCATTCGATTTCACAATTTAGTATAATTATTTAACTTTTCTACATTTATTATATATCCATGTGAAATTAATTGATAGACGTTTGTTTAAATAATACTTTCCATTCGCTTTGTTGCCATTCCCATTGAATTTCAATCAAAAAATCAATAATACTCGTAATAATTATCGTTACGATTGAGATTACAATTTATGGTATACCTTATCAACTTTGGTATACTTTTTATCGATCGATATTAATCGATTTGACAAATCCCGATTAAACAAACGTTTGTAACGTGTTGGAGTTGTATTAAAAAAAAAAAAGAGAAAAAAATGAAGAAAACAAAAGGAACGATTAAATAATGGTCAAAGTTACATTTATACGTCGTCGTAGCCTTGTTTACGCTTTAATCACGTTTTCGGTGACATAACAAAAAAAAAAACACACACATATATATATTCGTGTATGATAAAACTGCTACGACGATGTGACGTTTGCAAACCTTCGATGATAAAATTCTGACGATAAATTTCAAAGTTATTGTGCATATATAATTTTATATTAATGTACAAGTGTATATACATATATACACACACATGTACACGTATGTATTCACACGTATATTTTTGTACACATTGATACATATAAATATTATAATACTACACTTTATATTACATTTATTTTATTTACATATTTTTTTTTATATAAAATATTCGAATCACAAATACAATGTTCGAAATTTTTTAACAATTTTATATTAATGTATAAGTGTATATATATATATATACACACACATGTACACGTATATATTCACACGTATATTTTTGTACAAATTGATACATATAAATATTATAATACTACATTTTATACTACATTTATTTTATTTATTTTATTTTATTTATATTTTATTTATTTTTATTTTATTTATATTTTTTTTTTGTATAAAATATTCGAATCACAAATACAATGTTCGAAATTGTTTTAACAAACGTTTCCTTTTTTTTAAATAATTTTCAACTGCTTCCACTATTACACTTGTATGCACTAATTAAACTTGCAAATATATACTTGATAATATTTCGTTAAAAATAAATAAAGAGAATGACAGAGACTGAGAAAAAAAGAAACGAAAAAAAAAAAAAAAAAAAAACTACAAAATACGCGGAAGAAAAAAAAAAAAAAAAAAAAAAACCCAAGGCATGGTATAATAATGAAATGGCTTTATCGTTTATGCTATCAGTTATGCTATCGACTCCGCTCGAACGCAAATTCCTCGGTGTGTTTGTTAAAAACACGCGAAAAGGTAATAGGAGAGAAAAAAAAAAAGAAAAAAAAAATCAAGAGAGAGAGAGAGAGAGAGAGAAAGACCTTGGAGGTTGTGGTTCGTCGATGATTATGTTCGTTTATTTCTTGCATATATCCGTCGTGTATAGTGAGTGTAGCATTTATTATACTTTACAACCGAACGATTGGAAATTGAATTCACGATGATGTCATCCATCCTTTTTTCCGTCAAACCGATAACGTGAAATTCGACACGGTTAAAAACTGATAAGAAACAACGTTTTAATGACACGATCGTCATTGTTGCCACGAACACAAAATTTCATGCTGCTTAAATAATATCACTTTGCACCTTTATTTACTTTTTTTTTCTTTTCATTCTTTCTTTCTATTTTAGTTTCTTTTCTTTTCTTTCGTCATTATTGTTCTCGCACGATTGAATACGATAAATTGGCCGGTAGTCATGCGTAAAGATATAAATCTAAAAATAATCATTATATTTTTAATATTTGTTAGACATATGTCCTTGGGATAATGTAATGTTTTATTTCTTTTTTATTTTTTTTTTTTGTAAGAAATTATATATATACAAAAGTTGGTAATTTATTAATGAAAATTAAGTATATATATATTTAATTAATTAATATTAATAAAAATTATATTGAAATATATTAATTAAGTATATATATATGTATATTGTTATAATTAAATCTTTATAGCGTAGTTTTATTTAATAAATTACATAAAAATTCTAAAAATATTAAAATGAGAACGTTACAATCTTCAATTTTATATATTATAGGTTATGTTATTTATTTTTAAAAGATAAATTAATTGTGTAACAAAAACAAATATATTACAATATATTACATTGTAATATATAAATTGTTTGCAAATGAAATAACTTTATGCATGACTCGGTTTAATGATTGTAATTATTGTTTGATATATTAATTTTCTTTTATTTTCTTTTATTATCAGCTGCAAGTATGGCACAATATACAGGAGAACCGGCACAATTTATGACAACCGATGATATTAAATACAAACCTACCGATGGTTGGTTTGTATCGTATAGAAAAGCAACAACCCTTACGATATTATTTATTTTTGGATTAATCGTATCAGGTTTAATCGGTTGGTACATACATTCGATTCCAGTAAGACGAGTAAGCGAGTCAAATAATAATTATTTATTTATTTACGTTGATGATCATTTAGATCAATGATCGAAAGATATTTAATTGAATTTTTCATTTAAAATTTATTTATTATTATTATTATTATTATTTTAATATACTCGTTTATTTTTTTCTTTTTTATGTTGATTATTATTTACAGGTACACGAGGAATTGAATTTGATAAATGAAGAATCATTGAAAGAAACTAAACCAATTACACCAAACGTTCGTCCATTAAAGTATTGGCTTTATTTTAAACCAACGATAATGGATTATAATAATCAATCAAATGTAACGTTAACTGGACGAGTTGTTATAGAATTTTATATAGATAATGATAATAATAAAGTAAACAAATTGTCATTGAATGCTGTAAATATAACTGTTAAACGATACGAATTATTAATGTCGAAGGATGAATTATTGAAAGATGAATTATCGAAAGATTATCAAAAAAGATATAAAAGAACAAATGATAGTAATGTTATTATAAATAAGGATTATCTAACTTCAGGTATTATTTCAATTAATTATTATTATTAATTTATAATATATTATTAAATTATTATATTGTATTTTATATATAATACTATTATTAAATTAATATATTAATTAATATAATAAAATTAAATTAAAATAATAAATAAATATAATATAATATAAAATTAATATATAATAATTATATATAATTAATAATTATTATTAATTAATAATATTATTATATTATTATTGTATTTTATATATATATAATACTATTATTAAATAAATATATTAATTAATATAATAAAATTAAATAAAAATAATAAATAAATATAATATAATATAAAATTAATATATAATACTATATTATTAAATATATATTTTTATTTCAATTAATAATTGTAATTTATTCCTTTTTTATTTTAATATAATATTCATAATTATTTATTTATTATGTTAATTAGATAACGATACTACGAATAATGATAAAAATTCAACTATAATAGGATATAACGAATCTAATAAAAGTATAATAAGTTTAGAAAAAGATTCTAATATCACTATGGAAAATGGAACGTACGTAATAGAAGAAGAAACTATAAAAGTGGATTCGACAAATGGTACTTTGTTGGTAGATTTCAAAGTCTCAAAGATCAAAGACATCGACTGGTTTTCTATGGATTCTGTAGGAAAAGGAGACGAAATCGTTCAGATAAAGAAATACGAGATAGATCATGTCAATAAAGTACACCTGATACATCCTAAAATAAAGCTCAAAAGTGGTGTTTATTTTTTGACGATTGATTTCGATGCCAATCCAACCACGGATGTATTTTATAACGTTGAATCGAGTATAAACGATGAGAAAACGTAAGTTTTTTTTTTTTATTTTTAAATTTAAGTACTAAGATTTAATTGGAATTATTTGTTTCATTTTTTCTATTTTTTTTTTTCTATTTTTTTCGTTACCATAAATGAATGACTAAAAACTTAGTTGGGATTCAAATGTAATATATATTTTTTTAAGATTTTTCTTAGTAAACTAAATAAACTTTTAAATAAATTGTTGTTAAAAATATTTAACTCATTTTTATAATAATATACTAAAATTGAATGACATTAAAAATAAATTATATATTGTGATACGTAAATACGAATAAATATATTACACGATATTTAATAATATCGATTTAATTGAATTTTAAATATCAAAGATGATTGCTTGTGACAAGTAAAATCAAGTAAAGAAAAGAAAAAAAAAAAGCAGAATAACCCTGACACAAAAAGATCTCGTTTGAATGATTTAGGAGGATGATGGGAACGTTATTAAAAACAGCAGGAAGCTGTTCTCGTCTCTTTCCACTTTTCAACGACGAGTTATACCTCAAAGCTATATTCTCTTTAACCGTTCAACGTCCCAAGGAAATGAAAGTTTTATCAAATATGCCTTTGAGAAGTACGAAAGATGATGCTGCGTAAGTGTAATTAACTCATAAACGAAATTTCTTTTCGTTGAAAAATAATTATTTATTAGGCAAAGATAAGAACAACGAATATATTTAACGAAAATACTTTCTTTTTGAAATATATATATAAAAACTGGTGTGTGTACTTATGTACGCACGTAAGAAGTTATACTTCTTTGCCGTACCAAAACGAACATAACCTTAATAACCTCAATAACCTCAAAAATAACTTCAAAAAAAAAACTTCAAAGAAAAAAAATAACTTAAAAAAATAAATAATTATTATTATATATATATAAGAAAGAATAAAAAAAAGAAAAAGAAAATATTAAAATATAGATATCAGTCCACACTAAATATAAGAGAGATATATGGAATTACTTGACGCGTCAACAGTCATGGCGCGGTTACAGCATTAGTTCTCGCTTCGATCATTTAAATAAAGTGGCGCTGAGTACGATTAGTATTCGGATGGGTGACCCGCTTGAGAAAAAAAAAGGGGAAGAAGAAAAGAAGACAACTTCACGCCGTATACTTGAAATCGTTTTGCCGCGCGTCGTTAAATACCGACAAACTTCATGGTGTCGTTTTTACAGACGCTCGGAACAAAATCACTCCCCATTACATTTTTTCCAACGCGCCAAAAGAAGTATAACTTCAAAAAAAAAACAAGTTATTTATTGTTAGTTATTTATTGTTACAAGTTTATTGTTAACAAGTTATTATATTGTTAGTTATTTATTAGACAAAGATAAGAACGAAGAATATATTTAACGAAAATATTTTCTTTTTGAAATATTAAAAAAAAAAATAACAAGTAAAAAATTATCGTTTAAGTTCAGATAATTGGCTGATCGATATATTCGACGAGACACCATTGATGACACCGAACAATTTGGCATTCGTAATGGGTAATTTGAAAGTTGTTGATCAAGTTTTGGTCAACTCGAAATGGTTGGTGACATTTTGGGCGGAGTTCGATACTACTTCTACTGGATTCTACATGTTAGACAAATTCGAACCTATTATCAATGGTTTAACCGACATTTTGTCTGTCCCTTATTGGCTACCAAAGTTAGACTTGATTTGCTTACCTTGGAAAATTGTTGAATCGTCTGGAAATCCTGGCTTGATTTCAATAAAGTAAGTAACGTACATTTATTATGTATTTCAATTATTTTGCTCGATCAAATGATTTAATTCAAGTTTATCTGATTATGAACAATATATTGATATATTTATTTTGGTTTAATATTTATTTATTAATATTTCATGATTGGTATATGTTGTGAATAAATAGAAGATTTTTATTGAAAATATTATATTATAATATTAATTATAATTAAAATATTAATATTTCTTAATGTTAATTATATATTATTATAGTATGTTAATAATATTATATAGTACTATAATATTAGTAGTATATTTTGTTGAAAATATAAATATACGACTTTTTTATATTAAATATATTGTATTTATAATATTAATAGTATTATTATAGTATTTAATTAATATTATAGTACTATACTATAAGATTTTTTATTAAATATATATATATATATATGTGTGTGTGTGTGTGTGTGTGTGTGTGTGTGATATTATATTTATAATATAAATAATATTATTTTATTTTTAACTCTTATTTTTTGTATTTGAATATGAGAATATTTATTTTCAAGGAAATCATTGTTTTATACCAATGATCGATCACCATTGGTTACCAAAACGAAAGCTTTGAAGACGTTAATAGGTTTGCTTGGGGAACAATGGCTTGGTGGAAGGGTCAACGTCAATAGTTGGACGAATGAATGGTTATTGGAAGGGTCGTTACTTTATTTTCAACATTTGCTTATTGATAAGGCAAGGAATTTAATTCATTATTATTTTTTCATATTCTTTTGCTTTTATTTTTTTTTTTTAAATTATTATTATGCATTAAGAGTATCACGTGAAAGGGTTTTTAAATTATATTTCATAATTATAAAATTTAATACAATGTTATAATAATATTTCTATTTTATTTAATGTCATGAATATATCAAAACATTAAAATCCGAATAAACCCTGTTGCATAATTACAAAAATTTACTTCACTTAAATCCAGTTGCATATTTTTAATTCTTGCATTTATTGCTAATAATTAAATAATTAACACGATGTATGATAAAACGTTTAATTTTAAACGATAATAATTATTAATTACATATGGAAAAAAGAAAAAAAGTAAAATAGATTTATCGTAAATAATAAAAAACACACACAAAATCAAACTTTAATTTAAATAATTTATTAAAGAATAAATCTTTTTATTTAATAAACTTTATAATCCTTAACTCATTTCTATCAATTTTTATATCAAACTTTATTCAACTTTGACTTATCATAGAAATTGTGTTGATAGATCATTTATCATATTTATTTTGAATTAGAATGAATTAATTAAAAAAAAAAAAAAAATAAAAAGAGACATTTTCATGAGATTCAACTTTCAGATAGATTCGTCATTGGAATTTGCTCATTCGTTCGTTGCCGATATTCAAACGAAAGCGATGGAATTTGATGGTTATAGTTCGTCAAGGCCGTTTACAATCAAAATCAATCCACTTCGCATGATCTCCAATAAGGAACGTAATAGGAGAGGTAAAATATTATTCTAGTTCTTTACAATAAGATGAATTTTTCTTTTCTTTTTATTTTTCTTTTTTTTTTCTTTTTTTTTTCATTTGTCAGACACGCAATCTTTTCTTAACTTCTCCCCCTTCCCCCTCCCTCTCCTCTAAGAAGAAGGAATTTTGTTTTTCCTACCTTTTCGATTGCTTCTTTTATAGGAGCATGTCTGATTCGCATGTTGCATGGCGCGATAAACAATGATACTGCCTTTAGGATCATCTACAAGAACTTCTTAACAAGGTAGTGGGTATATAAATAATTATATAGGATACGTTATTTATATTATAAATAAATTTTCTAATTTTTTATTTCATTTGGTTAATATTTTGATTTCTATATAATATTTTTTGTTTTTTTTTTTTTTTTAAACGAAGTATCAAGTACGCGTAGAAATATTTATCGTTTTTGTTACAAGAAAAATTATTTATATTTAATTAGTTTTAATCGTGTCCAGAAAATAAAATTATTAAACTAAGTGTCGTAGGAAAATTGGACAGGTTAAAAAATCTTGTTGAACGTTTCGTTGATTTTTTTGTAAGTAATTATTTATATTGATCAGTATTATTTAAAATAATTAATATTAATATTATTATTAATATTTGGTCACAGGATTGTTTTTATGATTATTAAATGAATCAATTGAGAATATATAATTTGTACGCACATTTTTTCGAATATTTCACGAAAAGGTTAAATTGATTAAATAGAAGAATAAAATATTAAAAATGTTTATTAATTAATGATAATTTATATTACGTATCGACAATTTATTAATAATTGTATTAATAATTTACAAAAAAATTATTTAAAAAACAAATATGAAATACAATTATTAATAAATTGATGAATATAATAATATTACAGATTTTTTCTGTTGATAAATATAATATAATCGTGAAATTGTTTAAATGAAAAATATTAACACACAAAAAGAAATATATTTTTTCTTAGGATTTATTTTACCAATTTTTATATTCTTCGTTTTAGCAAAAACGAAAGCGTAGATGGGACAGAATTTTGGGATTTCATGAACGAACAAACGAGATACTTTTCGACTAAATTATTATTCAAAAATATGATAGACAGTTGGATTACACAAGGTGGTTATCCTTTCGTAAATGTTTCCAGAAATTACGCAGAAAAATCTGCCACCGTCAGACAGGTTTTTCATATTTTTTATTCGTCCAATGATTATTTCCCTTTGTTTTTTTTTCTTTCCATTATTATTATTATTATAAATTAATATATCATGCCCCCACCATCCTTCCTGTATAAATAATTTTATTTTAATTTTTTTTTTTTAGAAAAAATTCACTTACGATGAACCAACGAAGGAAAGAAGTGATTTATGGGATATACCATTAACGTATGTTGAAGGTAACGACGATTGGTCTAATCCTAAAAAAATGTGGTTACTCAGACACGATAAAGAACAAATTATTCGAAACATTAGTATGATAAAGGATAAACAAAAGGAAATCAATTGGATTTTAGTAAACGTCAACAAAACGGGTAATTCAAATAATAATTATAATAATAATCATAATTTTATAATTCATTAATAATTATTATTAATTATATAATTCATTGATAATAATTATTAATTATAATTCATGAATAATATATAATTCATAAATAATAATTATACTTGTTGAATGTTTTTCTTTTTTGTTTTTTTTTTTTTTTACAAAAGGTTACTACCGCGTGAATTACGACGAAAAAAATTGGGAACTTTTGGCAAAGGGTTTGGAAAAAAATCCTGAAGATTTTCCAACGGAGACAAGGGCGTCCCTCGTTGATGACGTATTTGCGTTGGCAGCAGTTGGCTTTTCGAAATACGAGACAGCTTTTGGGTTTATTAAATATATGCAAATGAAGGAGAGACATTACGCAACGTGGGACGTTTTAACTCGTCACGTCTTTAAATTAAATAACATTCTTTACGAGAGCTCCGTTTTAATAGATTTTCAGGTACCGACGTTAAATTAAAAAGGTATAATAGGATAGGATGTAAAATCTACGATCAAATTATCTCATTTATATATATATTTTTATTTTATTTATATTTATTTATTTATATATTTATTTATTTTGAATTATTTGATTTTATTATCTTCGCGTGCTCGTTATTCAAAGTTTGTCTTTTTATTATCAATTAATAGAACCTAATCAGTGTATAGTTAATTTTAGTTTCGAAAAAAGTATGAGTATAATGATTTAGGGATTTAGTATTATTATGTTATTATATTAGCATATTTTTTCCTATTTCATACGAATACCGCGAAATTTTCTTTACCTAATTTTTATTCGTTTGGTTTTTTTTGTTTTCTTTTTCAGGAATTTATGCAAAAATTTATTACACCGTTGTACAACGAGGTAGGAAATAATATTTTGGAGGGATCACCACTCACATTGGTCGCCATTAAATTGGCGTGCATTTCGGAATATTTTAAATGCATCGATTGGGCTAAACAATGTTTTATTCAATTGAAGACTAATCCTAATTTCAAACACACGTAATATAAATATATATTTATTTTAATATTATTATAATAATATAATCAATATATATGATTCATAATTTTTCAACAATAATATAAAATTATGTCAATTTTTGAAAATTCTTCTGGTTAAAACGTAATCATGAATTTTCTAACCTATAAATGAAAGAATTGTATTAATCGAAATGAAATTATTTCAGAATTCCTATGTACATTCGTCGAACATTATATTGTACCATAGCAAAGCATGGTGGTCTGGAAGAATGGAATTATATTTATCAAAAAGCAAAAAGTAGTATGAAAACGGAAGAAAAATATAATTTATTATCTTCGTTCGGTTGTTTTCAAATGCCAGGAGTCCTGCAATCGTAAGTAATATAATATAATTATAAATAATAAATACAGATTATTATAAATTTTAATATTATTTGTTAGAAATATTGATTTACAAAATTTCAATTGTATATATATATATATATTTTTGTTGTTTTTTATTGAAGCATCATCGATGAGATTCTTCAGGATGATATATACAATACTGATGAAATATGTATGATATTAAAATCATTTTCGATGAATCCAATTGCATCTAGAATAACATATAAATTTATTATCAATAATTGGCAGAATATTACCGATAGGTATTTGAAATATTTTTCTACTTTTATATTTTTTTGTTTTCCATTTAAAACTCTTCGAGGCACGAAGATATTCAAAAGTACACTACCATCCTATAATAACAAAAAGAACTTAATTAAAGGTTATATTATGTCATTCTTTTATCAATTAAAAAAAATGAAACCAATTTAGTGCAATTTATGATAAAAAGAAATCAAAATTAGGTGCAACATGGGTTATATGATTTTCTCAAATTTCGTAGCCTCAAAGGGTTTAACAAGTAACCATTTTTTTCTTCAAATTTAACAATTTAATTTATTATTATTGCATTTGTTTTTTTTAAGGTATTATGATAATTATAAGGTAATGACATCATTCATCTTAGCAATGAAAAATGGTATTACCAACGGACAGGATTTGATGGACGTACGTGTAAAAAAAAAACAATTTTTTGTTTCTTCTTTTATTTAATAACGTATATTATAATTATTTATAATTGTTAATAACTAATTTTGTTATTTTCTATATATATATTTATTTATATGGTTTGCAGCTTCACACTTTTTGGGACAACAATTATGAATCCATAAAGACTGTTAAATATGCTGCCGCATTGGTAGAATCTAAATCGAATTTTGCAATATCGTTGATTAACAATTATTCCGACGATATAAAAAAATGGTTGAAGGATCATAACGATGATTCAGGTGTTTAATCGTAAGTTATAAAGTTGACAAAGTAGAAAAAAAGAAGGAAATATAATAAATAATATTTTGGAGACGAGAATATTTTTTAATTTATATTTTTTTTTATTTTTTTTTTTTTGTTTTTCATAGACGAGTGAGACTAATAATTGTTAATACGAAATACTTTCTTTCCGTAGCAATATGAGTTTCTTGACGTTGAGATATAAGACTTTTTTTTTTCTTTTTTATGGTAACACCTTTATCACGTGCCCATTTCTTGTGAGATTATTACGGAGAAAAGGAAGAAAATAATAAGAATATTAATAAAAAGTAATAAAAATGAATATTAATACGAACACGTAGACAAAAAGGAAAAAGATGTAAATATATATATGGATCGTTTATTTTAAAAATGGTGCTAATTTCATTTGTTATTTTCTCGAGAAAATTTGAGGTTAGGATACTTCGGTCAATTCAAAAAACACTATCAATTAATTATAAAATATAATTATGTAAAAATAAAAATGAAATATTATAAATAAAAATATAAAATATTAATAAATATAATTATAAAAATATAATTAAAAATCAATTATGAAATATCGTTTATAAAGATTTTCATTGTATGTTCATTCATTCATTGAATTAAAGTTATTTTCAAACATTTTATTTTTATAATCAATCGCTGCGTAATTTCTTTTATTAATCTTCTTATAAATTTTCATTGGAACAAAACATTTAACAATTAACAAATTAATCGCAAATTGTGTGATATCTGATTTTACAAACATAAAAAAAGAAAAAAAATGCGTCTACACACCAGTTTTAAAATAAACGTTCCGTATATAATAAATATTTGTTTGATAAATAACGAGTAAACACATTCTACGACAACAAGTTTTATTCTCCAAATGCTTTTGTCAAAAGCATGATTACAAAACCAAGCAACAAGAATCTCGTCCTTACATCGAGTAGCCTTAGGATGATAGTCGTTAATATAATATTATTTTTTTTTCTTTTTTTTTTTTTTAAATAGGTACATATTTAACAAAAACGATAGTTAATATTGTTATCTAACGATATTTAATAATAATCATTAACCTCGCGAATAGTTTTTACCGTTTATTAATCATTTACCAATACTTGGTAAATCATATTACATCTTAAATTTTATTTTCGATAATAGTGTGTGTGTGTGTATGCGTGTGAGTGTGAGTGTGTGTGCTATTGCTAATTACGTTACAATAATTTTAACTATATAATTATCATCGTTATTTATTATATTTAATCTATGTAATAATATTATCACTTAATCTTGAGCTTTCTTTTCCAGTCCTCTACCATTTCAGCTAACGTAAGTTGTGTGTGTATGTGTGATTGTGTGTATATATGTGTGTGTGTGTGTCTCTCTCTTTTTTATTCTTTTTTTTATTTATTTTTATTATTTGTATTATTAATTTTTTAAATATTAATTAGGTGGGACAGGGGTGCGGAGGGGTGGGGGGAATTCATATTAAATTCTACGTTTACTTTACGGTTTTTTACCCCCTCCCCTTTTTTTTCTTCTTCTTCCTCTTCTTCTTTTCCTTGTTAATGTTGTTGTTGTTTCCTTTTTTTTTTTGTTTTTTTTTTTTTTTCACGCAAACTCACTTCGAAGACGTGTAAAAATGACGATCGAGATCATTCTTCTTCATCTTTTTTTGCCGAATCAGAACACGGATGTCAATTTGTTTATTTGGAAATTTCTTTTTTCTTATCATTTTTTTGTTTTATTTAATTTAATTATTTAATTTCTCATTTTTCATTCACGTTTTTTTTCCTTTTTTGTCGATGCATTTGTTCATTATTTCCTCTTTTATTTTTGTTAGTTTAGTTTATTGTTAATATTTAGTTTAATGTGTTTAGTTTGTTTTATTATTTTATTTAACCTTTTTTTTTGTTCTCCTCCCGCTTTACGTTTGTGTTTTCTTTTTTTTTTCTTTTCTTTCAAATATTTTTTTCTTTCTTGCATTCGTTTTATTGTCCGTTTGTGTCGCTTTAAAATCAATTATTTTTTTTTGTCTTCCTGTATGAGAGAGAGTAAGAGAGAGAGAGAGATTATTATCTTATCTTACATTTGTTGTGTTAACTATAACGATGGAGATTATGACAACGATAATGATTTCTTAAAACTTAATAAAACGTTTCCTAAACGTTTAAAGATTTCTGTACAATTTTTTCGTGCGTTTCAGTTTATTTGTTTTTTTTTCTTTTATTATTATTATTATTATTATTATTATTATTATTATTATTATTATTATAATAACAGGATCACACAGATGATTCTGATAGATGGGAAGGAAATGATTCTTTGCGTGATTAATGCAATTATTGATCAATTATTTTCTTTTCATTTTCATTTTCATTAATTTTCATTTTTGTTTTTGTTTATTTGCAAACACACATCCGCGTTTTGATCGTGTAGTGGAACTTGCGTCATTTGAATTTCAATAAAAAGTCGACATTGTTCTATTTTTTTATTTTCTCTCTTCTTTTTTCTTTTTTTTATCTTTTATTATTATTACTATTATTATTATTATTATTAATATATATATATATTTTTTTTTTATTATTTATATTATTAATTTTCTTCTAATGCTGAGTTGTAAATCGAGCTTCGAAAAAGGATTCGTTTCCTTTCGTGTGAATTCGTCTATTTACGATCGTATTATTACTATTATTATTATTATTATTATTATTATTATTATTATTATCATCTAAATATTCGAGAATGGTTTGATCACGATTGATAATCAAAAAATGTTGTAATCGAAGGCAACCACAATCGATCACGCTGTAAAAATCCGTGACAATTATTATTTATACATTTAATTATTTCATTTTTATTTTTCGGAGAGTCAGATTTTATTAATTACACGTGTGTACGTGTGTGTGTGTGTACGTGTGTTTGTTGTGTGTTGTATTATTTTTTTCTCTCTCTGTCATATTCGACAAATGAACGAGTGAGAAAGAGAATGAGATAGGGGTGGGGGGTGTGTATACAAAAAAATTGTGTACGCAATTTATAATTAACATAATTTAAATATTATTAATTAATTAAGTATATTTTAATGCGCGTGTTATTATATGTAACGTGTTTAATCGTGAACGATATTTTTTTTATTCGATTAATAATATTTTTTTCCAACCTCGTTTTTTTTTCTGCTTTTTTTTTTGTTTCTTTCCCGTTTTCTTTTCTTTTCTTTTTTTTTTGTTTGTTTTTTTTGTTTCTTTTCGTGCAAATGATCCCTGGATATATTTCGATCGATTGTAAAAAAATTGTCCAACCATTTTTTTTTTCTTCTTTTTTTTTATAGCATTTCGACTTAATGGTATTATTATTATTATTATTATTATTATTATTATTATTATTATTATTATTATTATTATTATTAATGTTAATTCTTTTTTCTTCTTTTTTTTTCTTCTCTCGTTTTATTTACACTTTATTTACATACACAGTTTACTTTAACGATTAATTATTTCTTTTTTTAATAATTATTATTTATCTCTCTATAGAGTTTCTGTTTTTTTTTTTCCATTTTTGTATATTTTTCTTTTTCAATCTTCTTCCACCTTTTCCGTTCCATCGTTTTTATCTCATTATTTGTTTTTTCTTTCTTTCTTTCTAAAATATCTACGTTGATGTCTATATAAAAAGAAAAAAAAAAGTGCATGGCTCTCGTTTGTCAAACGATTTTCTCCGTGCTTGCGTTAGATAAATTTTACGATGTCTCGTTTCTCGATTAGAAGAGAAATTCTTTCTTTTTTTTCTTTAATTTTGTTTTATTTTTTCTTTCTTTTTCTTTTTTTTTTTTTTAAACAGCCGATTTTTTTTATCTCGACAGTATTCGTCGTCGAGTGTAATAGAAAAACGTGTGCGCTTTTTTTCTTTTTTCTTTTTCTTTTTCTTTTTCTTTTTTTCTTTTTTTATTTTCCTCGGTTTCTCATAATATTCATTTCTAGAACGATTTACACGAGGGGGGGGGGTGAGGGAGTGTAAAATTAATAGGATACCGATTTTTCTTTAATTCTACACAGTTTTAGGGATTCATCAGAATCACGTATTGTACAAACAGTAACACCCAATACTTAATTAGTTTCAATTCGTTAGAAATTTTTTACAGTCTAATTCGAAGAGGAAATAATTATAGAAAAAATATACACAGGTGGTGCTGACAAATTTTGAGCCTCAAAAAGTTTAAAGGCCCAAAACATTTCAAATCTACTCGTCATAGACTCAAAACTTTTCAGTCCTACGCGTTATAAACTCAAAAATTTTCAGTCCTACTCCTATAAGGCCCAAAACTTTTCAGTCAGGCTCATATAAGGCCCAAAACTTTACAGTCAGGCTCATATAAGACCCAAAACTTTCCAGTCAGGCTCATATAAGGCCCAAAACTTCCAGTCAGGCTCATACAAGGCCCAAAACTTACCAGTCAGGCTTGTATAAGGCCAAAAACTTTCCAGTTAGACTCATATAAGGCCCAAAACTTTTCGACCATGCTCATACAAGGCCCAAAACTTTTCAGCCATGCTAACATAAGGCCCAAAATTTTTCAACCTGCCCCTGATATATATTTTTCCTTTAATTTATTTATTTATTGTTTCTATTTAACATGAAACGAACTGGTATATAAAATTGTATGTGAAACTTTTCCCTTCGTTTTCATTTGAAATTGGTCAAGTATTTAGTTTTATTGTTTGGATCCTAATGGATCCCTACAACTGTGTAGAATAAAAAGAAAGAGAAAAAAAGTTACGTGATCTGTCAAGTTGTCCCTCTTCCCCCCACGTTAGTGCGAAAGTTTAAAAGTTCATTCGTATCCCCGGTCCCCTCCGTCTTAATTTTTATCTTATGCAGGAGTAAGAGAGAAAGAGATAGAGAGAGAGAGAGAGAACGAGCACTCGGATTTAAAAATTTCACATTAGTTTTTAGCCGAGAGTTGTTTTGTTCGCTGGACGATTCGTTTTCTCTTTTTTCTTTTTTTTTTCATTTTTCAGGTAACTTTTCAGGTGTTTCTTTTGTTGTTTTATATTTTTTAATCTTTTTATTTCATTTATTTTGGTATTTCAATCTTTCACCTCGCGTGCACGATTCCAAAATAGGAAAGATGAATAAAATAAAGATTAAAATAAATCCCGTGTAAAGATTAAAAAAAAAAAAAAGAAGAAAAATAGAAAGAGGAAAAAAAATAACAGAAAGTGAGAGAGAAACAAAAAAAAAAAAAGATCTTTAATCGTCCCCATTGTTTTCTTCTCTCTCTCTCTCTCTCTCTCTCTTTCTCTCGAGGAAAAATAAATGAAAAATTATTTTTCTCAATTGTTATTGAAAAAATTGAGATCACGAAAAACATTTCTTATATAGATATATATATATATTAATTAATATTATAGTATTATATATTGGCGATGTTTCTCTTAATGGCAGTAATTATGAAAATCGATATACCGACCGTCCTAACAAACGCTTATTAATTATTATTAATTATCATTACTATTATTATTAATATTATTATTATTATTATTATTATTATTATTATTTACAATGCAATTGTTAACAACGCACCCGTTTAACACGGATGCACGAAGAAATGTTCTCTTACAATAATTAGCATCACCTTCTTGACATTAACCACATTTATGTACACACACACACATATATATGTATATTTTACGTGTACACACATTTACGGATTTCTTTATATATATCTATGTGTGTGTGTATACGTTAGAAACGTCGTAGAATTTGTAGGCTTTCATTTTGAAGTTTTCTTATCCCCCCCCCCCTTAACCCTTCCTCATTTTAACGAGAATTTCATCACGAAAGTTTTCGAGAAGTATAACGAACGAGTTACGAATGTGTTACGAATGTAAATGTTTGTTTCAATGATCCTGAAAACTCTGAAAACGGAATGAGATGAGATGAAGGAGTGGGGGTAGTGGTGGTGGTGGTGGTGGTTACGGGGAAGAGTTTCCCGCCATTTCAATTCTACGACGCGTAAAAATAATCGGATTACTGTAACGTGGTAAATATCAATTCGCACTTATCAACGACCATAACTAACAATTATTATTATTATTATTATATATATATTTTTATGTTTCCTGCGTGTATTATTATATTATATTATATATACGTGTGGTATTATCATTGGTGTGCGTTCACGTGTTTAATTTCGTCCTACAAATGTGTTTATACGTGCGTGTGCGTGTGCGTGTGTGCGTGTGTGTGTTTGTGTGTGTGTGTGTGTTTTCTTCCTTTCTTTCTTTCATTCATTTCTTTTATGTATCCTACGCGTGTCATACGCGTATGTGATTCGTGATTTGTGTATGTATGTGTGTGTGTGTGTGTGTGTTTGATTAGCTAAAAAAAAAAAAAGTAAAAAAGAAATATAATGAACGACGACGACTCACTGTGACATCGACCACGAAATACTAACTCGTATTGAACAACGATAGTGAACCAACGTTCGTTCAATTTGTCTACAACTATCAGCTTTAGAATTCGTATGCTTTACTTGTTCTCTTACCGTACTATAAATCGGTTATTTTTTTTTTTCACGTTTTTTTTTTCCTCTTTTTTCTCTTTTTTCCTTTTTATTCTAATGCATTTTTTTTTCTTCCTCTTTCCTCTTAATTAGCAACTTTTGCTGCTGCGTATTATTTCAATTTCGTTTATTTTTCTCATTCTCTTTCTTCTTCTTCTTCTTCATCCTCTTCTTTCTTACAAAATTACGAGAGAATCGAAAGAACAATTCATTCGCGTCGTATGAAAATCTTTCATATTTCGACAGATTGATACAATTAATTTAATCATTTTAATATCAATCGAGACAAATATATATATAAATATAATAATAATAATAATAAATTAATGAAAAAAAAGTGGGAAAGAATATTCCCGATGCGAATCAATATTCTTCTCTCGAGTTTATTTTTAAAGTTTTATTTTACGATATACATTACTAAATGTATATATATATATATATATCGCATATGTGTATGTATTTTAATTAATTATTAATTAATTTATTTTTTTATGTATGTATGTATGTATGTATGTATGTATGTATGTATAGATTCGTACAAACGTATACGTCCCTAAAACGATTTACGAGATAATATAATCGAATACATTTGAAATAATTAAATTACATTCTCATCTCTTCTATGTGTTCGCGTACAATTACGATATCAACGGAACCTAATCGACTACTTTAATTTTTCATTTTTATCATCGTCTTTATTATTACAATAATCGATTTGTTTTCTACACTTTTACCAAATATATTTATTTTTTTTCTCTCCCCTTTTTTTTTACTTACTTACGTGCGTGCGTACGTGCGTGCGTGCGTGTATATATTTTGTTTAAACGAACATATTTTAATAATAATAATAATAATAATAATAATAATAATAATAATAATAATAATAATAATGATCAATCGTTTTTTTGTTACGTTAGAATTAATTCAATAAATTAATCTCAAAAAAATGATTCTTATTCGTTAAATCATTAATCTCGCGCGTGTATGTGTGTGTGTGTATGTGTGGAAACGTCATAAACAATAACAATTAATTATTTAACAATAAAGGGACCCTTTATGAACACGCTAATAAATGTTATAGTACCGTTTTAAAGTATAGTTAGCTGTTTGATGTGTTTCCTTTTATTTTTATTTTTTTTTTTCTAAACACGAATATAATTAACTGGCAGCTTCGTATTAACACGCTTTACACGAACGCACCTCCCCCCCACTCCCCTTCCCCTACGTATGTATGCGTAATGCAATTAGGTTTCAAATACGTTGACTTCTTTCTCACACCCCCCTTCCTCCCCCCTCTGTCTCTTTCTCAAATCACTCTCATTAATATTTTATTAATTATTTATTTATTTATTTATTTATTTATTTATTTGATTTGAAATCATACGTATACTTCGTGATAAAATAGAAATATATTTATATATATATGATTCATGTGTGTGTGTGTATGTGTTTGACGAATATGACGAATTCAGTGAATTATTTTTGAAAATGTTAAAGTACAAAATGAAAGTTACGAATGAATGAACAAATGAATGAATGAACGAACGAACGAGAGAAAGAGATAGAGAAAGAGAGAACGTGGAAAAAAGTTGCTTACTCGGGGGTTATGGGGTTATGGGGTTATTTATGTGATGTAATAATGATTTTATTTTTTGTTGTTGATAAAAAGAAAATCATTATCAATCATCGTTATCGATAACGATGAATAATATATATCGAGCCCTATCGCCGTAAAAATGTTTCGAGGACCGTGTCGTTTAAAGGTGTAACAGTTTCACTTTTTTTTTTTTCGGTGACATTCCTAATGAAAAAAAATGGATCGTCAAATGTGATGATTTGTTTTGGGGGGGGGGCTGGAAAAACAAATTGCGTTTTGTGGAAAGTCTACCGAATTATTATTATTAAACGTGTTGTTTTCGGCCCTTTTAAGTTTTTTCTACGGTGCAGGGCTCGGGTATGGACTACTGTGGCGGACATTTAACAACCGTCGTCGTTGCGAATTCGCTGAATTTCTTATCGATAGGTACACGATCGTCGTACAACGTTGGCGCTTGTAATATTATTCCTGCTGTACCGACTAATACGGCTAACGTGAAGATCCATAGGAATAATCTGTCGAGGACCATTGCTACGTATTTCCAATCCTCTTTAACCTGTTGAATTGATTAATATTTGTTTTGTCAGGGTTGCGTCAGGGTTTTTGTTTTTTTTTTGTTATGGGTGAAAAAGAGTATTTTTTTCTTTTTTTTTTTTTTTTTTTTTTAATACAATTAATTGGTTCGTTAATATTCCAATTGGTTGATAAATAATGTATAATATAAGGATTAGGTAATATTATTTTAATAATAATTTTTATCTACTTAACTTTTATCTGATTTTGTTTTTTCTGTGAGTAAAAAGGATTTTTTTTTTTTTTTTTTTTAAATACAATTAATTGATTCGTTAATATTCCAATTGGTTGATAAGTAATGTATAATATAAGGATTAGGTAATATTATTTTATTAATAATTTTTATCTGATTTTTTTTTTCTGTGAGTAAAAAGGATTTTTTCCTTTTTTTTTTTTTTTTAATACAATTATAATTCATTCTTTAATATTTTAATTGGTTGATAAGTAATATATATAATATAGGAATTTAGTAGTATTATTTTATCAATAATTTTTAATTACTTTTGTATATATATATATATACATTTTAAAGTGAATTTTTTTTTCTATGGGTGAAAAAGATATTTATTTTTTTTTTTAATACAATTATAATTCATTCTTTAATATTTTTTAATTGGTTTATATGTAATCTATAATAAGGATTGGGTAATATTATTTTATTAATAATTTTTAACTACTTTTGTATATATATATTAAAATGAGTTTTTTTTCTGTGAGTAAAAAAAAGATTTTTTTAATTTAATACAATTATAATTCATTAGTTAGTAGATAAAAATTAGCGATAAAATAATACTACAAAACCTCCACATTATGCAATACTTAATCAACCAATTTAATATTAACGAATTTAATATTAACGAATTTAATATTAACGAATAAATTAATTCTATCCTAAAAAGGAAAAATATTTTTCAATCAGGGAAAGAAAAAAGTTCACTTTAACGATAACATATATCTATATATATAATTATAATTTCAATGAATTGTATAATAAATAAAAATGTATTACCTTGGTCGAATCTTCCAACATTTTCGTATGTTCCGCTATGAAGCGTACGCAGAGGCACGATCTGTGAATTTCTGGTGGACAACGTGAATGTGAAAATGCTGGGGGATTTCTTAAAACTGGACTTTTAACTTCCTCGATTCCCGCTTCACCAGGTACAGAAAGATCCTCGCATTCGCCACGAATAGGTAAGGGGGGTAATGGTGGTCCATGAATCAGACAGCTTCCACCGAATCTCGCACCGTCCGTTAAACTTTTTATACCAAAAAAAGAAACAAAAAGCATTTTAGAATATTTGATTAGTATCATTAATTATTAGAAAATAGTTAATGGAAGAAATTAAGAATTAATTTAGAAATCCCTCCCTCCTCCTTCTCTGCCCCCTGCCCCCTGCCCCCCTTTTTTTTTTCTTTTCGTCTTTCAATAGAATATTTCGTATTATTATCATTGGTATTATTAATAATAACATTATTATTTTTATTATTATAATTATCATTTTATTGTTATAATTATTATTATTATTATCTATATTGAAGGATGACGTTTATATTACTCGTCCGGAAGTAATTAATTACCGTTCTAATCTAATAATCGCTTAATTAATAAAATTTCATACACCTCGTATATAATATATATATTGTTATTCGATAAAGTTTAATAGATTATTATCGATTAGCACGAATGCACTTTAATATCAATTTAAAGCGGATATATCCGATTATTAAATTGGCGTAAAACTTTTTTTCGCGATGCGGTAAACCACCTCGTATTTTATAAATCGATATATCTCTATTGTAACATCGATCATTTTCCCGATACCTAGATTTTTCTTCCCTTTTTTTTCAGCCTTCTCCCCACCCCTACCTCCTCTCTGCCCCGCCCCTGCCCCGCCCCTGCCCCTTCCGCCCTATCACCAATTTCATTCCAGTTTTTAAGCTATTTAATAGCGCGGAATGGTGAAAGTAAAAATTCCTGGTTGCTTTTTGTTTTTTTCATTTTTACATCGAGTCGAAAAAATTCTTGTTAAAATTCACGATGTATCTATTTTTTTTTTTTTTTTTTTCGATCAGAAAAGAGAAATTATTTAACGTGTATTCCTGTTTTGTATGTATTCGTGCTCGAATATATTTCGTCATACTTTTTTCTATCCTATATAATTATAATTATTTGTCTTTTAACGTAAAAAAAACGCGTAAACAAATTATTACGAATATTTTCAAAGTAAAATCATTAAAATAATCTGACAAATAATTAATCACGAATTAAATCTCATAATGATCGATCAGTTATCTTTCAATGTGAAATATTTGATAAAAGGTAAGAATTATGATCGTCGTGTTAGAGTAAGAAAAAAAAAAGAAAAGAAAAGAAAAGAAAAAATGTCGACACTATAGATCTTAAAGAAGATGAAAATTGTTCAGATCCTTTTCTACGTTCCTCCCACGTAGAGTTTCTCACATCTTAGAGAAGTTTGGAAAACGTGTAACAACTTTTCCAAAGTAGTAATATTACTACATAAGCAAGTAAATGATAGAGGTGGAAATACTTTTCTTTTCTGAAAAGAGTAATTCAATTTATTTGGCGAGTCTCGTTTTTTCCGAGTAAAATTCGAATCTAAACTTTGTTCACCGGTTTAAACTTTTCATTTTGTTAAACTATCGAGTGTGTTTGATCTTAAATTATCTTCGATATATATCGTTTATTTTGAAAATAATGTAAGAATATTTATTTTTGTTTTTTTTAATAAAATATCACACGATTCGCGATTAACTTAAGATAAAATTTTATAATTTATAACTAGTTCATATATTTAAAATCATAAAAAATGTCAGATGTTTTGTTCTAATCAAAATTTCGTAACGATCGATTATGAAAATGGTGTAAATTCATTATTTTTTTACAGCCTCATAAATATATTATTATTTTATTTAATTTCGTCTAAAAAAAAAAAAAGAAATTTATATAATCCAATTACATATTGATAAGTTAGTTAATAAAAAACATTACAAAACTTGACATAATTTAATTGATATTTTTAATGAATCGATAATATCCTAACCTCAAATTTTCTCGAAATAACGAAAAATCGATTTATGTATCATTTTCAAAATAAACGGTTCGTGTATATAACGCAAGATAATACTTATATATAAAGAAAAAAAGAGACAAAAATCTATCTATTATAAATATATTTTTCCTTTTTTTTAACTAATATCCTAACCTCACAAATTTTCTCGAAACAACGAAAACTCGACTTGTCCGCCATTTTCAAAATAAATCGTAAATACACCGAAGGAAACTTAATACTGCTTTGTAATATATACAGTGGAGAGGGGGAGGGGGTCGGAGTGGAGTATAATCATTTCGATTGGAAATAAAATTAACTGAATTAATAGACAGAAAGGTTAAATTGAAAGAATTTATTATTATTATATTAGAAATTGAAGAAGAGTGAAAAAGAGAGAGAGAGAGAGAGAGAGAGAGAGAGAGAGAGAGAGAGAGATGGATTCCTTTAATCGATTACTATACTACTACTATTATTACAACTTAATAGCATTCGCATAGTTAATCGAATTCGTTTGGTGCCCCAGCTCGATTTCATCGTAGAGCTGGGAAAATTTACTCCCCTTTCCCTTACTCCCCCCTCTCCTACCTAACCAAAAAAAAAAAGAAATTTACTTTTATTTCGACACTATAAAGCAGCGTGTTTTCGATAGCATCGAATTTACGCAGCGTCGAGAATTCATGTGGAAATGAAATTGAATTTAACGTCCCATATGGGTCGTGTTTAATAGCTTGGCAATTTAATTACGATGATCGTTTGAAAAAAAAAAAAAAAAAAAAGAAAAAGAAAAAGAGATTGGAAATAATTTCTTTTGATACGAGTGGTTTTTTACCTAACCGATGAAACGGAAAAAAAGTATTCAAAAGTGAGACAAAGAGAGAGAGAGGAATAAAAAGAGAGAGAGAGAAAGTTTGTGGTTATATATTTTTCGTGTTACAACACTTGTTTAATCGTGCGTTGCATTTGAAAATCACCGATGAAAATACCTGAGTGTGTAACCGATGTGTGTATAGTAATATTCTACGAAGTGCAACGTTAAGCTATTGTATATGTGTATATACATATATGTATATACATATCTAACAATCTAACACATATATATGGTGAATAGATTTAAACAGAGATCCGTGTTTGTGCAATTGATGTGCACGCGATCATAGGATTCCTATTTCGGACTTACATTGAAAATGATCGAGTACTACAACGATACTTTGCATGATCCAATTTCGGTATTATTGTTCGAATCAAAGATATTATTGTTGTTGTTGTTGTTGTTGTTAAAGAATAATTTGTTTCTATTTTTTATTCTTTTTTTCTTAATACATTTTTATTCGAAAACGAGTAAAAAGTATAAAGAAGATTATCGAAAATGAAAAATAATCAACGATAAAACAAAATGACAAAATGGATAAAGAAAATGTATATCAAAATGAATATTATTCGAGAGAAAAACACGCGAACGAGTATCGGTTTATTTTATCGATAAAATTGACCCCCATACTACCCTTCACTCACCCCCACTCTTCTTTCTCATCGAATGGGAAAGTTTTGTGAATTCTAATCCCCTCTGCTCGACCATCCATTGAAACAAAACTTCCATAAATTTACCGTTAATTTGAAAATTACGAACAGTCGAGAAAAAAAGAACGAGGGGTGAAGTGGGGGTGGGGGGGAGGAGTAGTCGTTACGATCTTATTACATTTGTTTTCTTTTTGACTGTTAGTTTCTTATATAATTTCTAACTTTTTGAAGCAATTATTATCACAAAGGCGTCATCTTTTATATCCTCGAAGTTAAGTCGGGAAAGGAAAAGAAGAAAAAAAAAAAGAAAAAAGGAAGAAGAAAAGAGGTTTTTCAATGAATCCTTGGTATTTACCTCGAAGGTGAGAGATCCTCTTTGGAAGTTGGTCGACTGTGGAACCTCTTAGGTGTAAAATGTTCTTCGGACTCATCGTGAGTAGACGGATGATAAGGGTAATAGCAAGTTTTCTCTTTCCCTCTAACCGTTCTCATCAGTACTCTGCCAGATGTGTACCTGTGGGACGAAAAAAGAAAGAAAGAAAGATAGGAAAAATGGGTGTTGGTGGTTGGAAGAACGGGTAAAGGAAACCAGGATGAAGAAGAAGAAGAAGAAGAAGAAGAAGAGGAAGAAGGAGAAATAAGAAAAGAAAAGAGAGAGAGAGAGAAAAGAAAATCGTTAGAAAAGCGGTAGGATTCTGTAAATACTACTTACTAGAGTTTTCTACGTGGTTTTTTTTTTTGTTTTTCTAGCAAATAGAACGACGTCGCAAAATAGGATGACGATGATGAACGCGACGCGATTTAGAAATGGGGGTTGGGGGGGGGGACTTGTGAGAGAAATGAAAAGAGAAATTTGTTTATGAGAAGAGAAACAAAAATCTAAAATCTTAGGATTCTATTATTTTCATTTGATAAAAAACAAGGGTACAATTTAAACAAAATTAATTATTAATATTATAAAATTATTAATTAATATTGATATATAATAAGGATACTATTTTTAAAGTTGTAATATTTATATACGGATATATATATTTAATATAGAGACCTTGTATTGCATTTGTTATTTTCGAGATGACAAATCGATCGTTTTTAATTGAATGATTACGTACCTATTCGCATCGAATTTGTAGGTTGGTCTTCTCATCACCAATAAACGTGGAAGAATGTGAATGAAGACTCTTTTTACCCAAGGCGCCATTTGATGTGTTTGGGGTGACCGGAAGTGGACATTAAGAACGACGACGGTTACGCATATACTGTAAATAAAAATTGATGAATTATTCCTAAATGAAAAATATATATATTTATTATATATATTTTATTATTTCTATTTATTATTTATTATTTTATTTATATTTTTTATTTTATTATTTTTATTATTGTATATAATTATAATATATATTTAATTATATACAATTCTCAGTGTTCTTTTTTTTTTTTATATCAATATATACTTATATTTATTTAATAAGTATTTTCTAAATTAAATAATAAAATAATATATTTCGAATATTTGTTTATAATAAAAGTAATATTTTATTGAAGTGTCATATATCGATAAAATAAAAGAAAAATAAATAGTATACCAAATAATATTTTAATATAAATATTGATAGGATAATAAATGTTAATCGTAAAAATTTGTATTACGATCGATATATTAAATTTAAGAATAAAATATAACGTACCGTAATGTCTAATAATATAAAATATATTATTTTACGATTGGCATTGTTATAAAGGAATTCGTAAAACGATGACAATCTATTTTATCGTACTATTTTCTTTAGACAAACTGTTTCCATGAGTCGTCCATGGAATTGAAGAAGGGTCGAACAATGGAAATCAATGGACCATTGGCATAATAAAGACATTCCGTATCTCGCCCTAACGCTTTCCTCTCTGGCAATTTTACGAATTGATCGTTAAAAGGTCGGCTGGTATTTTCTCTTTTCTAAAAAGAAGAGCCAAGGCAAATTGCCATAAGGTATAACCAAGAATGACTGGGTAGAAAGGAATGTAAATCTCCAAGGACCATTTATAATGGAACCAGCCATTTAAGATTTCCTTGATCGGAAGATCTTTGCTATTATTATTTCTTTACAAGATAGAAAGGTATAAGTTTGTAACATTTTAATTTAATCACCCACCCTCCTCCCTCCTCCCTCCTCCATTTTATATTTCTCAAAATTAATTCGATTATTATAATCGAGATTTTCATTTTATTAATAGTCTCGAATCATTATCTTTTATTATTTTAATTTAATCTTTCTTTTTTTATAGAAAAATAAACATTTATTATATCAATTTCAATCGATTATTATTATTATTATTATTATTGTTTTTGATTTTGTATGTTATTATTCGAAAAGACTTTATTGATCGATGATTTAATATAATAATAGTATCATTTAATTGAAAAAATAATAATTAATACGTTATATTTCAAATAAGATAAACATTACTACAAATATAAATTGATAAAAGTGAAAAATAATAGTTATATGTTTCGTAACATTAATTATTAGGAAAATGTATGCTTCTGGAATGTAGCCGGTGCCACTAAACGTTATATTACCTCCGTTACACCATCCAAAATGGTGTTATAGTAATGGAATTGCGTTATTACCGCAAGATTTAGCTGCTCGTAATTTCGAAGAAGGAGAGAAAGAGAACGGGTGAGCTTAAAGGAAAAGGGAAAGGAGAACGGAGGGGGGGTGGTTGTTTTAACTTTCCTACAAATTGGGCTAGAAACTAGAAAGGAATTTCTCTCGTTCATCGTCTCTTGAAAATACATAAATATTTACTCAAGTACAGTAACCCGAATTATTTAAGATTAACAAGCATGAAAAAACTCAAATTTTGTATAATATTTTATAAGATAATATTTTGATTAATAATTTATTTTTATTAGTTTCTTATTAAACGTGTAAATAATATTTAAAAATATGAAATGAATTTCTATATAAGATTATTTTTCAGAATGATTATATTAGAAAAAAAAATAAAGTATTAACTTTTGAAGTATCTAGTGATAAAAGTATGAATGTGCATTGAAAAATGCACAAAAATTCCAAAACAAACCACCAGATGGCGCATCGGATGGCACATAGTTAAATGTGAAGTTGACAACGAGTGAGGTTAGGTGTCAAGTTGTTCGAAGAATATAATTACAATGTTTATTAGTTACGAAAAAAGAAAGTACAACGAATATTAATGATTGATTAAAAGAAAAAAGAAGTACGTAAAAACGTAAGTTATTAATTTAAACGTATAAACACTTTTATTAACTTTCCATTCATTTATTATTTATTATATCTTGTTCATTTCTATTATCAATTTTTCCTCAGTCAGTGAAATAAACTAAGTTATAAAAGGAAATATAAAATTAAGTGTCAGAAATGAAATAAAACGACAAATTTAATTTGTTTTTTCTGCATTTACTTTTTTCAGAAACGAAGCAATTGAGTTTTCCCCAAGATTACGGATTTCTTCTTCAAGGTAAAAATTATTTATCTTAATAAGTGGTCTACAGGTAATTAAAGTTCTTGTTTTGAAGAAAAAGTGTGGCATGGCAAAAATGAAAGGAATCATTTAATATACTTTTTAATCTAATTGATGTTAATATTATTCTAAAACTTAATTTACGTTTAAGAATTATATGAGACGTTCACACGTTTAGAAATTTCACAGTGAAAAGGTAAGAAAAGCTTGTCCTAAGTTTGGATACCAAAAAGGGATGCTTATTCTTCTCTTTGCTAACAATAAGAAGAGAGAGAGAGAGAGAGAATGAAAATAGGGGGGATGAAGAAGAAGAAGAACGAGAAAGTTAGATCAATATGGTGTGTCTGTGTGTTTGCTGATAAATGCATTCTACTACCTCTTGCAATGTTCCTAATGGAAAATTCAAAAGTTCTCTTCTATCGACACAGTATAATACACGTCAAAGGTTTATACATACATAGATACCTAACTTTCTATATTTTTCTATTTCTTTTATAATGTATAAAGTAAAGTTGCTGTGATTTATTCTACTTAATATTTACTTTATACATTCTTCTCTTACTTATTGCATTTTGAATTTTCTTCTTTAATCTGTAGAATATAACATTCATTGAGAATCTTTATTATCATAACTTTATCAAATATATTAGTGTATTAGAAATTGAGAAATTTCATTTGTAGTTTGATGATAATTATTTTCATATATATATACATATATATATATTTTTCATTTGTTGAAGTTATTATTTTATCAAATTAAAAATTTATTCAATATGTAATAAATAAAACTATATATATATATATACTGTTAAATAATAATAATAATAATATGTATATATATATATACTGTTAAATAGTAAATTATAAATGTGTAATACTGTTAAATAATAAATATTAATTAATAAAAGTATATATATATATACTTTTATTTATTTAAACTAGATTATATTGAAAAAATATGTAGATAATATAATTGCAGATGAATCTATGATAAAAAGAAAAATGTTTCTTAAAAAAGAAGACACACCACCCAGCATTAAACTTAATCTTCCTTTATTACTATCTCGAAGAATTAATTAAATGAAGATACACACACACAAACAGCTTTCGTTGGTAAAGAAGAAAACAAAAAAAATGTCTCAAATAAGTTCAAAACAGAAAGAGTTTTATTGTTTGATACTCACCTATCTTATCTTTTATATTTTTTATCAAAAACCTTCTCTCTCTCTCTCTCTTTTCTTTTCTACGATTTTTCTCTAACGAAAATCCATCCTTTTTTTGTTCTTTTCTTTCTTTTTCCTTATCGTGATACTTTTAGAACGTAGGTACTTTTTTTCCTGGAAGGATGCTGGTGTTGGATGGGGAGGGGGTGGGCAGGGGGAGAGAGGAAAGGAGCTAAGCTTTTCCGGTAGTCCTAGGAATCCTGCGGGAAACGTTCCTTTTCTTCATGACTGATGGGAAGGACGATGATGAAGCGACTTGGAAATTTGCTGGCTTGACGTAAGAAAATCCTTAAAGAAAAAAAAAAAAGTAAGTAACCTCGATCCGAAAAGTTTTTCCTTTACCAGGAAGAAGGATCCTCTGAGATTCTAGTTTCGTTCTTTGGTAATACTCCCCCTCTCCCACCCCCTTCCCTACCCATTTTTTGTTCTCTCATTCTTCTTCTTTTTCTTTTTCTTTTTCAAATCGAATCACATCCGTGAAAATTCCTTCTTCTTATTTTTTTTCTTATTTATTCCTTCTCTCTCTTATTTTCTTCTTTTACTTGTTTTTTTTTCTTTCTTTCTTTCTTTTATTTTTTTTAACCAAAAGATAAAATGTCGAGACCGAATAAATTTGATGAAAATTTAAATAATCGATTTTCCAGTAGGTGTTACCGGACATTATAGGATTCGTTCTTCCAACCATATATATCATCCGAAAAAAACAGTCATTCGCAGGGATTCTGTTGGTGGCAGAAGAAGGACATTAATCGATTTGTTAGGACCATTTGACCTCTCTTGGTAACAGGATAGTGTTCGTTATCTATCTGTTATCGAAAGGCAATCGAATAATTTTGTATTTTATTCCTTTTTTTTTTTTCTCTCTCTCTGTCTCTGTCTTTTGCTATAGAAATGACACAAATCGATTCGTTCTAACGGTTAGACCCTAATTTCTTTTTTTTTTAATTTTCTTTGTCCCTTCATATCCCACGACAGAAATTTGTTATTCATTTTCCTAGATTTTTTTTCTCTTCCTTTCTTTTTTATTTTTTTTTTTTTTTTTAATACAAATATTTTAATTTTCCTTTTTTTCTTGTTGTTCTTCTTTTTTTCTTTTTCTTTATTTAAGAATATTTTCTTCGCATTCGCATAAGAATTGTCATCCGCGTATTTTTCTTCTTCTGCGATTTTATTTTATTATTATTATTATTATTATTATTATTATTATTATTATTATTATTATTATTATTTCTTTCAATTTAATTCTTTCTCGTATATTTTTTTGTTTACATTTTAATCTGTTTTTTTCTTTTCTTTTGTTGTTTTTTTTTTCCTTTTGATTCGCACAAATTAATCAGTGAAGTTTAAAAAAAAAAGAAAGTAATCTGTTCTTCAACACTTTTCTTTCGACGATTCTTTTCAATAATTTCTCATTCGATTAAAATTACACGATTATCAAAAGTTAAATGTTTTAAACTATTGACTCTTATGAATTGTTGTTATTTGAGTATTTTTAATAGGATTATTCTTTCATACGAGAAAAGTTTTGCGATAATAATTCATCTCGTATCCCATTTTGATAATAGCATCGAATAAAAAAGTCACCAACCAAAGCATTTTATTCCGTTTCTTTTTTTTTCTTCGCGTTAGAATTGTAATCGTTGTAATTGAAGCATTTTTTTTTTTACCCACCACTTAAATTCTTTGCCTATCTATTTTTCTTTCTTTTTTTTTTTTGAGTTAGAAAGCTTCACACATCAATGTAACACCCCCTCTATTTTTTTACGTTAAACATTTTTCTTATTATATTATTATTATTATTATTATTCATAATTGATCGGACGCAAGACGTGGAATAAAAAGTTTTTTCCAATATAAATATATTTTTTTGTTTTCGTGTAATTTATTTTAATTAAAAGGTACGATTACAAGTAGCTGAAAAGATTCGTCGAATTAATGGAAAAGAATTTAATAAACAAATATATAATAAATATAGATAAAAAAAAGTGGCTTTTTATATATCGATCGTTTATGTAAATCTAATAAGAATACAATAGCAATTTTTCTTTATTTAAATCGATTCTCTCTCTCTCTCTCTCTCTCTACCTTTTCCTTTCTTTTCTTGAAGAACAGTACTTTACGTAATCACCATTTTCGAGGGTTCGATCAGAGAAACTGTCACGAAGGGTGGTTAAAGCTTTTCTATTGTTATTCATTATTCAATCACTATTCTTCAACATTTTTTTCAACGATAAGCAAAAAGTAAGTCATAGTAGGGAAAGAAAAAAGATTAAAAAAAAATAACAATCGATACAAGAGTTAATATTAGATTAGCCTCACAATGTGAACAATATAAGAATTTATATTATTTTCTATATTTAAATAAATAATATTATTATATTATTATAACACGAAGTAATACGAGATTGCATTAAAAATTGTTTATCCTTCGAGAAAAATTTAAAGTATTCTGAATATTTTTTTAGATACAAAATAGATTATAAAATATTTTAAATATGATCATTATTCAATCACTATATCCTAGCCAATGTGAACAATATAAGAATTTATATTATTTTCTTCTATTATTTTCTATTTAAATAAATAATATTATATTATTATAACACGAGGTTACGAGATTGCAATAAAAATTGTTTATCCTTCGAGAAAAATTTAAAATATTCTGAATATTATTTTATAGATACAAAATTGATTATAAAATATTTTTAAAATGATCATTATTCAATCCCTATCCTAGCCAATGTGAACAATATAAGAATTTATATTATCTTCTTCTATTATTTTCTATTTAAATAAATAATATTATAATATTATTATAACACGAAGTTATACGAGATTTCATTAAAAATTGTCTATCCTTCGAGAGATTGATTAAAAAAAAATAAAAATACACACACACACACACACAATTTTATTTCAGATACGTCAAAAGAACAATTTTCTTTTAAATTCCTTTTATCTATCTCATACTATCGTGATCAAGCATCAAAGTGTCGGTATGGTGTTGATCCCTTAATGATAATTCCTGAAATCGCACAAATTTGTTTTCGGACGAGTGGACGCGAGAGACAATGTTTTCAAGAATAAAAACAAAAAGAAGAAGAAGAAGAAGAAGTAGAAAAAGAAATAGAATGGATTCGATAACGACGGATTTAATCTTTTCCACTTGGGTAGATTTGTCGGAAGGTGGCTGATTACAAACCTTCTTTTTTATCCTATATTCCTCTATACAATCGTAAGAAAAAAGAAAAGAAAAGAAAAGAAAAGAAAAGAAAGATAGATAGAGAGAAAAAGAGGGTCGGTGAAGGGGTGAGAGTTGGGGGAAGGGGGTAGGAAAAGGGTAAGGGGGTAGGGGGGGAGTGAAGGGGAAAAAGTACCACGAGGAATCGATCCGCGTGGCTTTGGTTCCATTTGAAAGTTAAATCGCGTTCAACTTGCAAATCGTTTGCCTCGGTTGGGAGAGAAGTGGGCGGGGTTTTTCTTGATTACTTGCCGGGGCATCTAACCGATTGAATCTTAATCGTGAACGTTATCTCGTTCGACTTAAGTATTTTTCTTACGGTCTCTACAACCCCTATCTCGTCCACGCCCCTCTTCCCCCCCTGTCCCCTTCACTCCTTCTACCCTTTCCCACTCTCATCCTTTCATTTAGTTTTTACGACATTGATATGGTCGTAATTAAATTATATATTATTATTATTATTATTATTATTATTATTATTATTATTATTATTCTCGGATTGTCTTTTCTTTCTTTTTTGTTTTTTTTTTTTATACAGTCGGACGAATCGAAATTGAAATTTATTCGGAATTTGTTTGTTACTTTTTTTGTTTTGTTTTTAGACGTAATTTAAGGCAGTTTTTTATCGTCTCATTTTTTTTATTTTGTTTCATCGATGATTAATCTTTAATAATTAATTGATATTATGTTATATTATAATATTGTTTTCGATAATATGATTGGTTATTTTTATTGATGGTAATATTTAACTGATTTTAGTTTGATCCGATTTCTTTTTGTTTGAAAATATATAGCATTTGATTTTTGTTATTATTTGAAAATAATATTTTTATTTATACTACTACTATCTAGTTCAAATTAATAATCGATCATCAATATAATAATATTAATTACTATTTTATTAATACATATTTAACGAGTTTAAATTAATAATCGATTAATAATAATATTAACTATTATTTTTATTTAATTATTATATATTTAATAATTACTAATATTAAACTAATATTAAATATAATAAATAATATTAATTACTAAATTAAATTCAAATTAATATATCGATTAATAATAATATTAATCGAATAATATTAGTAAATTGTTAATAATCCATTCACAAAAACACGTTAAATTATTATTATTTAAAATACAAAAATTCGAATGAAATTATTAAATCAAATGGTGACAGAAATTAACTTATCGAATTTGAACGTGTTAAAGTAGATACACATAGAGTGTTTATTTCAAAATGGTCGTTTTTGTTTGCAAGATATGTGAAAAAGAAGAAGAAGAAGAAGAAGATGAAGAAGAAGTTCGAGATAAAAAGAGACACAGACAGACAGACAGAGAAGTTAAAGAGAAAGAATAAGAGAGAGAAAGAGAGATAAATTAGTCGATTAATAATATTCTTATTGTCATTACTATTGTCGAGTTCAAATTAATATATCGATAAATAATAATATTAATCGAATAATATTAGTAAATTGTTAATAATCCATTAACAAAAACACTTTAAATTATTATTATTTTAATACAAAAATTCAAATGAATTTATTAATCGTGTTAAAGTAGAAGCACATAGAGTGTTTATTTCAAAATGGTCGTTTTTGTTTGCAAGATATGTGAACAAGAAAAAAAAGAAGAAGAAGAAGAAGAAGATGAAGAAGAAGTTCGAGATAAAAAAAGACAGAGATAGACAGACAGAAACAGACAGACAGAGAAGTTAAAGAGAAAGAATAAGAGAGAGAGAGAGAGAGAGAGAGAGAGATAAAAAATATGCTTGGCGTGTTTCAAATGCAAATGAACATAGTGTTCAAATTAATATATCTATTAATAATAATATTAATCGAATAATATTAGTAAATTGTTAATAATCCATTAACAAAAACACGTTAAATTATTATTATTTAAAATACAAAAATTGTAATGAATTTATTAAATCGAATGGTGACAGAAATTAACTTATCGAATTTGAACGTGTTAAAGTAGAAACACATAGAATGTTTATTTCAAAATGGTCGTTTTTGTTTGCAAGATATGTGAACAAGAAAAAAAAGAAGAAGAAGAACAAGAAGAAGATGAAGAAGAAGTTCGAGATAAAAAAAGACAGAGATAGACAGACAGAGACAGATAGACAGACAGAAAGAGAAGTTAAAGAGAAAGAATAAGAGAGAGAGAGAGAGAGAGAGAGAGAGAGAGAGAGAGAGGGAGAGAGAGATAAAAAATATGCTTGGCGTGTTTCAAATGCAAATGAACATAGCGTAGGAACTTTCTCTTAGGTTCTAGAGTATACACGCGTATACGAGGTCTCATTGTCTCGTTCATTCATCCCTACAAAGACTTCCGAATAGTAAGGGTCGAAGGGTAGAGTAGGAGGAAGAGCGAATTGCCCTTTGTATTCGGTATAGCTAGCTACCACCCTCCTAGTCGTCCCTTCTGGCGTTTTGACGCTAAGTCGGCTTTTCGAATCGACTACGGCAAAGTTTTAATAGAGAAGCTGACACGAAGAGTACGAGAGAGAGAAAGAGAGACAGTAAAAGAGAGTAAATGAGAGGAAGAGAGGTGTGAACTAGCTTTTAGAAGCTTACTTTCTCTCTATCTTTCTCTCTCCTACTCTCTTTTCCTTTCTACTACCATCTAATTCTTTCTAGTAAACGTTAGAAGGGCCAAGAAACGTTAGAAGGGTATAGAAGAGTAGTAGGAGCACTTTAAACGATGAAATTTACTTAGCAAGAATGAGAGAGAATGAGAGAGAGTGAATGAGAGAGAAAGAGAGAGAGAGTAATGACATCAGTGTCCACTTGAATGGGTTCTTCAAAAGTGGGAATGCTTTGGAAAAGGGATGCTTAGTTAAAGGAAAGATGATTGAGAAGTAACAAGGTGTGTCTCTTCTTTTACTTATTTTTTCATAGTAGTAGTAGTAGTAGATATAAAAAAGAAACCTTTCAAAGTTTGGAAAGTCGTTGAATTTATTTTTTCATACATTTTACGATTAATTAGATCTAACTTTATGAAATTGTTCTTATTTTGTTGATTTTCATGGTAGGTGTATCAGTTTTATTCTGCTGATTATTTAGGTAATGTATACATTAACTCGTTTATGTATATAAAAAAGGGTTCATAGATTTATGGATTGTATTGGATTAGATTAAACGTTATGTTTCGTTTTAACCTTGACACGTGTGTTTAATAAAACAAAACAATAGTTTTAATTGATTTTAATTGTTTTAATTGATTGTTGTAATTAATATTTTAGAAATTATGTGAAAAAATTGTTTTAGTTATTATATTAATGATTTTATAGGAATATTAGTTGAACATTATTTGATATATGATTTAATTAACAAAGTTAATTATTATTGTAATCCGATCGAGGTGGGAGGGGGGGAGGGAAAGATAAAAAATTCGTTTTAGCCTTGAAACACGTGTGTTTATTGTTTTAATTGATTTTAATTGTTGTAATTAATATTTTAGAAATTATGAGAAAAAAAAAATTGTTTTAATTATTATATTAATGATTTTATAAGAATATTAGGTTAACATTATTTGATATTTGTTTTAATTAATAAAGTAATTATTATTGTAATCCGATCGAGGTGGGAGGGGGGGGGAAGGAAAGATAAAAAATTCGTTTTAGCCTTGAAACACGTGTGTTTATTGTTTTAATTGATTTTAATTGTTGTAATTAATATTTTAGAAAATATGTGAAAATTGTTTTAGTTATTATATTAATGATTTTATAGGAATATTAGGTGTGAACATTATTTGATATTTGATTTAATTAATAAAGTAATTAATGTAAGGTGGTAGGGAGGGAGGGGGGAGGGAAAGATAAAAAAAGATGATTTCTTTTCTTAGATAATTTTTGTCGAAATTTTATTTTTTACTCTATCTTCTTCTTACTATTCTTCTAATAATATTTTAATTATTAGAATTTTATCAAAAGGATTTTTTTTTTATTTCGTAAGATAGTAACTCGAGATTGATGAAACAGATATGGGAAAAGGGATGCAACAAATTAGTTTTTCTTTCCCTTCTCGAGATAGATCTTGCTAATATTTAAAATGAAAAAAAAAGGGAAGAAGAAATAGAGGTTGAGGAGAAGGAGGAGGAGGAGGAGGAGGAGGAGGAAAAGTTGAATGAAAGAAAAAAAAAAAAGAAAAAGGTTCATATCGCTGACGATTAATAATAAAATATCTCTTATAGAGATAATATTCTTTCTTTTTCGAAAAAAAAAAAAAAAGAAAAAAAGGGTAGACGCCTTTGTTCTAAAACGTAATTGCCAATGGTGGTAGTGGGGGGGGGGGGTAATAATAAAACGAATCGATATTTAGTTACGCGAACGAGTAATTGCAATGAGTATGAGAATGATAGTTTCAAATCCCTTTCTTTCCGGGAGGAGGATCCGATATAGAACGAATCGAATGAACGGAAATTAACAAAAAAAAAGAAGAAAAGGAATGAAAAAAAAAAAAAAAACAAATCGAATGAAAGAAATCTCTCTGTCAGGATTCACGATATTTTTTATATTAAAAATGTGCTATTTTATTATTTTCATATTTTTACATATGATATATAGAATGATATATATTATAATGATGAAAAAAATATAATGAACAAATTATATATTTAAAATATTATATTATTTATTATTATAAAAATTATATATATAAAATATTATAATATTTATCTTTATAAATACTATAATGATTAAATGATTAAAAGAGAATATTTCTATATAGAAATTAAAGTTATAATAATATTATGGAAAATTAATAATAATAATGTATATATTTGAAATTTTTTATTTATATAAAAATTAAATATATATAAATATAAAATATTAAAATATTTATCGTTATAAATATTATAATGATTAAATGATTAAAAGAGAATATTTCTATATAAAAATTAAAGTTATAATAATATTATGGAAAATTAATAATAATAATGTATATTTGAAATTTTTTATTTATATAAAAATTAAATATATATATATATATTTTTTTACTTTTCCAAAGATCTCGTATTAGATGAAAAGAAGAAGAAAGGAAGAGGTGTGGGAGGAGGGGGAAAAAAGAAGAAAAAGAAATAAAAAGAAATAAAAAGATAGAAAGCTGAGGAAATCGTCGTATAAAAGTCACTGTTATAGCGAAAAAGATTCCAGCAGATTTTTTATCCTTATCTCACTACTTTTTCCTCATTGTATATCGGTGAAGTATAACTGCAAGAAAATAAAGAAGCCGGTAATCTCGGATAAACCTAGATTTTTTCTTCTTTTCTTTTCTTTTCTTTTTTTTTCTTTTTTTTTATTTTCTTGCGTCGTATAAACACGCACGTGTGTGTTTCATGTATTGCTGTAACTTTTGTGTCTGTGGATTTTCTTTCGTTTTGCTCATAATGGTCGTATAATTATTTATAAAAGATGACGATACACACAACGATTAAAAAAAAACAATACTTACTAATTATTATACGCTTTTCTTCTTCTTCTTCTTCTACTTTATTTATATTTCTTCAGTCATAGTAAATAATAATTATATATAACGACCTGTGTTACTTTATTACCGATATCGATTACTTTTTTATTATTATTTTTAATTATAAGAAAAGAAAAAAGTAAAGGAAAAAGCAAACAATACGACCAATCATCTTACCTACTCTTTTTTTTCATAGAAATAAAAAGAAAAAAGAACATTCTATCGCAGAAAATAAGAATTCGTTTATTATTAATTGTTTTAATTCATAGAATTAAATTGTGATATCTAAAGTTTGATGATTTTAAACCGAGAATACCCTGTATAATCGATTAATTTCATTCAACGTTGTAATTAGATAAAAGTGATAGATTTGTTTTATCTAAAAAAAAAAGAACATTCTATCGCAGAAAATAAGAATTCGTTTATTATTAATTGTTTTAATTCATAGAATTAAATTGTGATATCTAAAGTTTGACGATTTAAACCGAGAATACCCTGTATAATCGATTAATTTCATTCAACGTTGTAATTAGATAAAAGTGATAGATTTGTTTTATCTAAAAAACAAAAAGAACATTCTATTGCAGAAAATAAGAATTCGTTTATTATTAATTGTTCTAATTCATAGAATTAAATTGTGATATCTAAAGTTTGACGATTTAAACCGAGAATACCCTGTATAATCGATTAATTTCATTCAACGTTGTAATTAGATAAAAGTGATAGATTTGTTTTATCTAAAAAACAAAAAGAACATTCTATTGCAGAAAATAAGAATTCGTTTATTATTAATTGTTCTAATTCATAGAATTGAGCCGTTTATTTTGAAAGTGGCCTAACTCCATTTTTCATTTTTTTCCGGTTACCCACGGTAACATGTACAGCTTCAAATTATCTATCAATAAAGCATTTAAGATTTTTTATATTCCAAGTAAATACGGTCATTCTGGACACATAAGTTTTCAGAGTTAGTTGAATCACTGAACCGTTTATTTTGAAAGTGGCCTAACTCCATTAGGAGTAGAGATTTTGGTGTGGTAGAAATGGCATTAAAAAAAAATAATTTACTGTTTGCCCCCGAGAGTATTACAATATTATCAAAAAGTGTCGGAAAGGTAATAACTTTATTGTACATGAAATGAGACAAGAAGATTTTGTATGAACAAAATTATTAGAAGACGCAATTTTTAAAAGGGTCAAGAATTCTAACGGAGAACCAATAAACTGGTTAAAAATATGTTGGATGCGTTTTGTCAAAAATGAATAAGATTTTCTATAAGACATCAATGAATGAGAACGAAAATTTGAAAGTCCTGAATTTAATACCACGTCGGGGTAGACCAAGAAAGTTCGAAAATATTGTATTGACACCACTGTATAAGAATATAAGACAAATTACAACCGCAAAATTCAAGGACATAATTGACTTATTACGATATATACCACCGGAACATCATGATTTCTTTAAATCCCTTTCACATACGCAAAATGTAGATGAGTAGAAAATTGTTTTGTAATTTATGTTTGTAAAAAATATTTTGAATCGCATAATTTATGTTTTTAAAGTGTTATAAAGATATGTAAAATAAAATAAGTATTGTTTTTTCGCAATTTGAAGCATCTTAAATTATGTTGAATGGACTTCGGTTCCTTCAAATTTTATAATGAATCTGGTTGTTAATTTTGAAAGTGGCCTAACTCCATTCTTGGTAAGAAAACGCATATTATTCACTTAATAATTGCCATTATTTTAATAGGAACTGTAAATTGAACACCTTTAGATACACTTAAGCAACATAACTCATTGTTATTCTTTACGTATATTTTTAATTTCATTGAAACGCAAACCTTTAAATATCTCAATTTAAGGTTATATGGAGTTAGGCCACTTTCAAAATAAACGGCTCAATTAAATTGTGATATCTAAAGTTTGACGATTTTAACCGAGAACACCCTGTATAATCGATTAATTTTTTTCATTCAACGTTATAATTAGATAAAAATGATAGATCTGTTTTATCTAAAAAAAAAAAGAACATTCTATCGCAGAAAATAAGAATTCATTTATCATTAATTATTTTATTCATAAAATTAAATTGTGATATCTAAAGTTTGACGATTTTAACTGAGAACACCCTGTATAATCGATTAATTTTTTTCATTCAATATTATAATTAGATAAAAGTAATAGATTTGTCTTATCTAAAAAAAAAAATATAGATAAGTATGATCTTAAGTGAAAATTTTGTTCGGAAAAATCATAGGAATTGAATTTACTTCAACTGAAAAAGGTGAGATGGTACATTTGGAACACCCTAGACATTATCGAGAAATTGGTGAGGAGGTCAATTGGAAATAGAAGTAGAAGAAGTAGAAGAAGAAGAAGAAGAAGAGACAAATTTCGCTGCTGTTATCCGAATAGCCGATTCAATATGGGAAAGGCATTCGACGTGGCATTTCGATCCCGGAACTCATTTTCCTACGCCCAATGCATTTTCCGTGAATTTCAAAGCTCCGATGTTATTGATTCGAAAGTAATAAATCAAGCGTGCAATTGATTTCCAAATTATTATTATGATTTTTCACCAATATCGAAGTGTCTGACAATTTTCAAACAGAATATACTACTACTACTACTACTACTATTATTATTATTATTAGTAATTTGAAGTTGTTTCAACTGTTGTTTCCACTCATTCGAATTTAATAAATTAAACGTTTTCTTCTTCCTTTTTTTTTTTAATTTTTTACGCAACAATAATATCTCACGTGGAAAAATGATATACTAATATATAATTGTATTATATTTGATTAAAAATATTTATTTTCTATAGTAAATGGAAAGAAAAGTATTATAAAATTTGATATGTTGAAGTAAAATAAAATTCAATATTATGACGATTTTTGTATAAAATAAAAAAGAAAATATTTCTATATAGAAATTATAAATATTATATACTCTCTATATATGTGTGTGTGTGTGTGTGTGTGTGTGTGTTATATAATATATATAAAAATAAAATATTTTTATATAAAAATTAAATATTATTTAACGTGTTACGTAAGATTAAAATATTAACGAATATTTTCAATGTATTATTTATTCTCAAATAGTATAATCATTATTATTATTATAGAATTAAAAAAGGAGAGAGAGAGAGAGAGAGAAAGAAAAAAAAAAGGAGATAAACGAGGAAATAAAAAGCACAAAGTAAAATCAATGTAACTAAATGTCATCTTAAAATGTAATTTACGTTATAGAAAGTTTCTTTAATGAACATACTGAAGAAAAAGTTGATAGTATCATCGGTGAAGACGTTAAATGGCACAACTACGTTTTAAGAGCGAGTAAAAAAAAGCTCGTTGGATAATTACGATCTTCTTCTTCCTACGGTTACGTTTATTTTACTCTTCCTGGATTTTCTTTTTATTTTCTTTTTTTTTACCTCTTTTTTATGGCGAATCGTCTCGTTCGCATGAAAAGAATCAACTTCGGACAAATTGTATAATAAATTAAAAAATGCCATAAGTCTCGTATTAAGTCAGTCAATGAATACAAAATTTATATGTTATTAAACGATTTCATTTTTCAATTTTAATCCTCTTTACGAATTGTTTAACTTTGAAACCACGTTCTCGTATATCTTTACTATTTTATTTTATTTTATTTTATTTTATTTTGTTTTTTTTTTTTAATTTTATACGCACACGAAATATGAATAATATACATTGGAATGTATGAACAAATAAAAAAAACAAAACAAATAAAAATTATGATTTTAAAAGATCAATATTCCGATGTAAATAATATTTTATTTGTAATAATATTTTTAATAATATTTTGTAATATTTTTAATAATATTTTGTAATATTATTAATAATATTTTGTAATATTATTTTTAATAATATTTTGTAATATTTTGTAATAATATTTGTAATAATATTTTGTAATAATATTTTTATTGAATTTAATCGAAAGAAAACAATTATCGTTTAAATAAATTATTTATTTTTGTAGTTATCTAAGAGAAAAAATTAAATAACTTAGTAAATTTTTAAGTGACTTATGAGACACCCAGTATTTTATATACTTCGTATTGATCGAAGAGAGGATAGAAAATCTTTTGTCGAGTTCATTAAACTCTCGTGATATATAGGTATATAAACATCTACATACATACAAACACATATATATATATATACATACATACATATATATATATCACATATATATATATATTTTTTTTTTGTCGTAAGCTCGTTTTACGCTCGTTAGTCATTCACATTTCTTTCATTTGCCGCCATTTGTTAATTTCTCTTACAATTAATTTAATTTCGCATTTCCACGTGCCCGTTCTTTTTGCAACCCCCCCCCATAACGCAATTCACATTTCATAGTTTTAATTATCACGAAACACGAATTTTCCTTTTTAATCGATGCTTTAGTTATATCCGAATTTTGTTAACCAAACGTTCTGCTGTGATTTTATATTTTTTTTTCAAATAAAAACTTTAAATCGACAGAATTTTTATTCTACACACACACACACACACACATATATATATTTAATTTCAATTATCTCGAGATATAATATTATTTTTTAATATTTTTTCAATAAAAAAAAAAAACAACAACAATAATAAAAAAGAAGAAGAAAAAAATGTTCGAACGTGAATTTTTGTTTAGTCGAGAGATAAAACTATTTTTGAACAGTGCTCAAGGAACGAGTACAATTTGGTGATGGCACACATACATACGTAGATTGCATATATACATATATATATATATATAGATATATAGGTATCTAGGAACTATATATACTGCGACGTGCTGCTTCAGAAGAAAGAGGATTGGATCGTTGCCGAGAAAGGGAATAATAGGTGCACGCTTTTGCAAAAGCCCACTAGGGTCATTGTATCTTTGTCTAATTATTGACTTATACAGCATACTCATACGAGATGGGGTTTTTAACGATTGACTTTTTCATGCTTTTCAGAAGTTTAATCCTTCTATAACACCGATGTTATACTACTTTGAAATCGGTTATTTTCGGTAATCAACGGCCATTGATATTCGATAAATCATATATTTTTTGATTATTATTTAATTATTATATTTAATTATTATATATTAATTTATTAATTATTTAATTATTTTTTATTATATTTTAATTATTTTTATTTAATTTATTAGTTATTTTATATTATTATTATTATTATATACTAATTATTATATTTAATTATTAATATACGATAATTGATTTTTATTAATGTTTGTTTTGTTTTGAAATCTAATTAATTGTAAGAGGATTATTTTCATAGTGTGAACATTGTTTCATTATAAATTTCATTCATTGAATTCATTATATATTTAAGATTATTTAAAATAATAAAAATAAGTTACTATAACGTAACTATATATATATTATAGATAAATTCAAGATATTAAATGTAAAATAAATAAATAATAATTTGCTTGATAGGAACATTTGTTCATTCCAAACGAGAACAACAAATATCATATTTAATGTGATAAAATAAATCTAACATAATTATATACAATATATGAATACACATAAATTAAAAATATCAAATATAAAATAAATAAATAATAAATTGCTTGATAGGAACATTTATTCATTCCACAAACGAGAACAAATATTATATATACTGTGATTAAGAATATTTAAAAATATAATTAAAATAATTAAAATAATTCTATAATATAACTAAATATTATTATAATATACACATAAATATTAAATATATTAAATATCAAATATCATTATTATTGTTATAAAATTAAAATTAATTATATAATTAAAAATATTATACTGTGATTAAGAATATTTAAAAATATAATTAAAATAATTAAAATAATTCTATAATATAACTAAATATTATTATAATATACACATAAATATTAAATATATTAAATATATTAAATATCAAATATAATTCAACGATTAATAAATAACACGATAAGCAAAATTTTGAATAAAACAAACATATTAAATTAATTGGTAATTCTAAAATTAAAATAGGAATGAATCACGTTAGAAAAAGGGCCGAATGTTATTAGGAAAAAGTATGATGGGGGGGGGGTCGGGTATATGGTTTAGATGTCGTCTTGGTTGCTATAGTAGTAGATTGTATAGAATAGTAAGCTTGGTATCGCGACTTCGTGCTATGCTTAAATTGGATTCTACTCTCGAAGGAGAAGCCTTGAGAGGTAAAGGGGTTCTCGTGGTCGGCAAACGGAAATCTCTTGGCACTTCCCATGCCATTCCTCCTCTCAGCTCGAATTTCCAATCTGGGTATATTCCGAGTGAACATAGAAGTCGCCATATTTAGGACAGCATCTCTTGCATTAAAGTCGAGATGTTACATGGAAGGAGTCTCTTGAGGGTTTCCCCCTCCCCCTTTCCCTTCTCCCCTTCCCCTCCTCCACTAACACCCCCACATTCCCACCCCTTAGCAGATTCCACCCATCTCATCCTTCATCCGCCCTTTGCATCTTTACTTTTCACCCCTAAATCCTCCCCCCTCTTACCCCCACTCTACCACCACCACCCCCACCGCCCCCACCTTCCATTCCAATTCTGATCCAGTGAACATCCCTGACTACAATTTTCATCCAACCGTGTTATTCTTTCTTCTGCTATCGTAAATCGATATGTAATGGTGGATGATGATAAGACTTATCTTTCATTTTTATTATTATTATTATTATTAATTATAATATTATTATTATTATTATTATCAAAACATCCAACTAGTTTCAACTATAGTTCAACTAGTCCAACTAGTTCAAAAATAACGTTCAAGAAGAATTTATAACCCGTCCAAATTTCCTGCGATACTTATTTTGATATTTTAATTTCTGGACAAGATAAAAAATCAATTAGTAATGGTGGATGATGATAAGACCTATCTTTCTTTTTTATTATTATTATTAATATTATTATTATTATTATCAAAACGTCCAACTAGTTTAAAAATAACATTCAAGAAGTTATAACCCGTTCAAATTTCCTGTGATACTTATTTTGATATTTTAATTTCTGGACAAGATAAAAAATCAATTAAATTATTATTATCATTAAGCAAAATATTGTCTTAGATTTTTCTATACGTTTCTCCAATTTCTCTACGTTTTCAAGTTTTTTTTGTTACGTTTTATAGTGTTGTTTTGATTATATATATAAAAAAAAAAAAAAAAGAAAGAAGTAAAAAATAAATATGATAAAAATTGTATTAATATCAATACGAAAGGGTAAAATTGTTTACGAATATATTCGATGATTAGTGTAAATATGCGAACGTGTATCATTTTCTATTTTCCCTTAGAATGAAGTATTTTGAAAATATGATTTTTGTTATTTACTCATTTCTGTTTGGTCGATTGGGTCGGACGGTTCGATTTATTGTTAAACGATTATAACTAATTAGCAGAATAATGATTTTCTCGTTTTATCGTAAAACGTTTCAGTCACGCATCTCAAATATCTATTTGGTCGATGTTATCGATCCCGTTAAACACATTTACGTTATCAACAGCATACTGCGCTACAAACATCGGTTTAACGTGCCGTTTTCAAGTTGTTTGATCATAGCAAATCAATTCCTTTTTTCTATTTACATTTTTAACACCTCTTTATACTTCTATTTATTTCTATACGAAATTAATAATATTATCTACGATCGATAATTTTATTACAATAATAATAATAATAATAATAATAATAATAATAATAATAATAATAATAATAATAATAATAATAATCTTATCAATTATTTGTGTTAATTAAATATTATTCTAATATAAATAATAATAAAGTATCCCCCCCTTTTATATTGAACCATTAAATATTAATCATCTCGTCATTTTTTAACCAAATAAAATATTACAAAAGTATAAAGATTGATATAATAAATAAAATAAAATATAATACGAAATTAATAATATTATCTAAGATCGATAATTTTATTACAATAATAATAATAATAATAATAATAATAATAATCCTATCAATTATTTGTGTTAATTAAATATTATTCTAATATAAATAATAATAAAGTATCCGTATATTGAACCATTAAATATTAATCATCTCGTCATTTTTTAACCGAATAAAATATTATTACAAAAGTATAAAGATTGATATAATAAATAAAATAAAATATAATACGAAATTAATAATATTATCTACGATCAATAATTTTATAATAATAATAATAATAATAATAATAATAATAATAATAATAATAATCTTATCAATTATTTGTGTTAATTAAATATTATTCTAATATAAATAATAATAAAGTATCCCCCACCCCCATATATTGAACCATTAAATATTAATCATCTCGTCATTTTTTAACCAAATAAAATATTACAAAAGTATAAAGATTGATATAAAATCTAAATAAAATATAATTAAATATAAACATTAATCTTTCTTTCATATATCTCAGTTATATTTTTGTTTCATTCAATGCTAAACAAAAGAAGAAGAAAAAGAATAAGAAGAAGATGATGATGATGATGATGATGATGAAGGGCATAAAAATAAGAAAAAAAAAAAAGAAAAAAAAAAAGAAAAGGTTCGGTAAGGCAGAAGGGTTTCCCTCTCGTCGTCTAAACCCTTCACCATCACCACCACCACCACCACCACCACCACCAACAACACCGTTAGTAATCGTTATATAGGTCAGCTGGTCGTCGACATTCTGGGACATTAATTTCAGAAGTGTTTCTATTCACACCCCTCCTAGTAGAAGAGTTCATTGGCCCGTAAGGGCTCTTTTCACAGGGGGTGCCTGGCTCATACGGGGGTGCTGGTAGCAACCTGGTAGTAAGCTCTTTGAAACTGGTTCAGAGCGGTCGTTTAATATTAATGGCAGCATTTGCGACTACGTATGGACGACGTTTAACTAACGAGACCTGGCGATTCGGTAGACGTACTTAGGTACATACGCATACATTCTTACATATATATAGGTACATACCTACACTTGTATATTGCAGACGTTTAGAATATTTCAAAATACTTTACTTTATTTTTTTAATTATATTTTTTCTTCTTCTTTTCTTGTCTTATTTTTTATTTTAATATTTTAATCTGTGTTTTGATTGAAACATTTTGTCTTCCTAGTTTTGATTTATTTTTTTATTTTTTTTTATTTTTCTGATGGATTTTTAAAGTGCATGCACCAATCTACTTGATTCTGTAGATGTATTTAAACACATACCCATACATTCTTACACATATATATATATTCTTTTTTATTGATTTATTATTTTATTTTGTTATATTTTTAAAGTGTCGCACCAATCTACCTGACGATTCTGTAAATGTATTTATATATGTAAAAATATTTATATATGTATAAATATATGTAACACATATGCATACATCCTTACATATATACATATATATACGTATATAAGTATATACGTACACTTGTGTATTGTAGACGTTTAGAATACCTTTAAATACTTTACTGTATTTTTAATTATATTTTTTTGTCTTCTTTTCTTGTCTTATTTTTTATTTTAATATTTTAATCTTATGTGTTTTGATTGAAACATTTTGTCTTTCTCATTTTGATTTATTATTTTATTTTCTACTGGATTTTTAAAGTACACGTATCAATCTACCTGACAATACTGTAAATGTATTTAAACACATATGCATACATCCTTACATATATACATATATATACGTATATAAGTATATACGTACACTTGTGTATTGTAGACGTTTAGAATACCTTTAAATACTTTACTGTATTTTTAATTATATTTTTTTTGTTTTCTTCTTCCTTGTTTCATTTTCTATTTTAATATTTTAATCTTTGGTGTTTTAATTGAAACATTTTGTCTTGCCAGTTTTTATTTATTATTTTATTTTTTTTTTTATTTTCTGATGGATTTTTAAAGTGCATGCACCAATCTACTTGATTCTGTAGAAGTATTTAAACACATATGCATACATCCTTACATATATATACGTATATAAGTATATACGTACACTTGTGTATTGTAGACGTTTAGAATACCTTTAAATACTTTACTGTATTTTTAATTATATTTTTTTGTTTTCTTCTTCCTTGTTTTATTTTCTATTTTAATATTTTAATCTTATGTGTTTTAATCGAAACATTTTGTCTTCTTAGTTTTGATTTATTATTTTATTTTTTGTTTATTTTCTGATGAATTTTTAAAGTATACGTATCAATTAACCTGACGATTCTGTAGATGTATTATATTTAAATACATACGCATACATTCTTACATACATACACATATATATTTACGTACGTACACCTGTAAATTGTAGACGTTTAGAATATTTCAAAATACTTTACTATATTTTTAATTATATTTTATCTTCTTCTTTTCTTCTTCTTCTTCATCTTATTTTATTTTTATACATTTATTTAACGTTTCAATTGAAAAATTGTATCTTCCTTAGAAAATTGTTGACGTATTCTTTTGTATTTTATTTTTGGATGGATTTTTAAAAGTGCAGTAGCACGCATGCAACCAATCGATAAAAGCTCGATAATACTAAAAGTTGCTTTAATTGTAACTTTTAAAAGGGATCATTGATGTGCTGAGACCATAGAGAAATGAATTTAGACGAAGCACTCGAAAGCTTTCCGGATCGATTCCAATGTTAACTGTGAGCCCATCGGATAAAACTCTATCTATCTTTCTCTTTGAGTTACTAACACATAAACACACACACACATACGTGAACGTTCAGTAAAGTAGTTACATTTTGTGTTAGGTACGTATGTATATACCCGGTATATTACGAGCAGCACATGTTCTCATCGAGATACAAACATTTATAGTAAAGCATAAAGGCAAATGTTTACTCGTTTGAGGATAATTAAATGCTTGCTAATTTTATAATCTACACTGTTATATGATTTTGTTGGGAAATTAATACGATTTGATTGAAGAAATAAAATTAGAGATAATTCATATTTTGTAAAAATATATAGAATGTAAAATATATTTTTTTTCTATTAAAGAATAGAGCTTTTCAATAAAAGAAATGTATTAAAAGAATGTGCAAATAAAAATGCAAATACAATTATAATATTAGTGTACAATATTATAATATAATATTGTAATAATATTTATATAATATTAGTACAATATTAGTGAACAATATTATAATATAATATTATAATAATATTTATATAATATTATAGTATTAGTACAATATTAGTGTACAATATAATATTATAGTATTAGTACAATATTATATATAATATAATATTTATATAATATTAGTACAATATTATATATAATGTAATATTATAATATTAGTACAATATTATATTTATATAATGTAATATTATAATATTAGTACAATATTATATAATATAATATTATAATATTAGTACAATATTGTATATAATATAATATTATAATATTAGTACAATATTATATAATATAATATTATAATAATATTTATATAATATTAGTACAATGTATGCAACCTCTTTAAAAACTTTACAATTTTTACTAATTGGCAAGTGTAAAAGGTAAAATCTTAATAATAATTAAAAACAATATTATTTGTTCTATTCAAATTAACTTGGCTGCATTTTAATCTGTAATTCAGTTAATTTTTAAAATAATTAATAATAATTTGTTATATTTTGTTATGCAAATGATACGCATATTTGTGCGAATGAGTGTACATACATACATACATACATACACATATATATATAATGAATTATAATTAATTATTAAAATATTATTAATTAGATTATCGTTATAATAATATTCTTCTATATAATATAAATGAGAAAATATATAATATAGAAAAGTAATGTATAAAAAGTATAGAACAAGAACACGTATAAATACGTTCTATGAAAACAAAGGAATTTGTTAAGAACAAAAATTAAGAAGAGAGGGGTTTCTTAAAAGAAAGTCACTCAGTATTGAATGTTTTGTTTATACTTGTCTCTCCCCTACTTTTCTATATTCCAATGATGTCAGTTTTATTCTATTAAGAACGTATTTGTCGAACATGTAAACACGTTGACTTCTATGTACGTTGGAAAGGTGTTTCAATGTTTTTGTTTACTTTTCATCTAACCGTTTTCGTACTAACAGTCAGTTGCTTTTCGAACGTCGTATGGAAAGGATATTAGAAACGTATTCAATTAATTTGACGTGTAGTATAACGTATACGTGTTTTATTTTTATGCAAAACGATTTGCATATATGCGCGAGTGTGTGTGTATATATGTGTGTGTTATTAAAAAGATATATTTATAAAGTGAAAAGATGATTCGTTGGATTAAAATTTTTATCTTGCATTAAATCATTTGTTAATTTATTGATCGATAATATTATTCGTTGTGAGTGTGCGTGTATCCACGTTTAGTTTTAAATTATTAAAAACAACGAAGATAACGTGTAGTGAAGGTACTTTTAATTTAGATATTTTATTTTGTGTTTTGTGAGTGAACATTAATCCCAGTGGTGATTCTAATTGCAACGGATATGTGCACATATGTGCGAGTGTATTCATTGTGTTGGTGAGTAATATATGTATTTATATAATACAACAAGAATGAACATTTATAAAGAGAAGAGAACATGCATTCGATTTTAGTTTTTATTTTGCATTGTAGATTATTCGTTAGCTTATTGAACGATATTATTTTTATTCGAATATTCATAAAATACTATAATTGTTTTAATTATATTAATTCTATTATTTTAATACATCGACGTGTTTAATTTAAATCAATAATTTAGATAACAAAAAGAGAGTTTTTATTTTGCATTAGATTATTCGTTAACTTATTGAACGATATTATTTTTATTCGAATATTCATAAAATACTATAATTGTTTTAATTATATTAATTCTATTATTTTAATACATCGACGTGTTTAATTTGAAACAATTATTTAGATAACAAAAAGAGAGTTTTTATTTTGCATTAGATTATTCGTTAACTTATTGAACGATATTATTTTTATTCGAATATTCATAAAATACTATAATTGTTTTAATTATATTAATTCTATTATTTTAATACATCGACGTGTTTAATTTGAAACAATTATTTAGATAACAAAAAGAGAGTTTTTATTTTGCATTAGATTATTCGTTAACTTATTGAACGATAATATTTTTATTCGAATATTTATAAAATACTATAATTGTTTGAATATTATTAATTCTATTATTTTAATACATCAACGTTTAATTTGAAACAATAATTTAGATAACAAAAAGAGAAGATAATTTTCCTGTAGATATTTTCCGTTTGTTTCTTTTTCTATTTTATATTTTTTCAAATGTAACTTTAACTACCAGTGGTGATCTCTAATCGCAACAGTCGTAAAACAAGACGTTTGTTTTATGAAGTGGAAGGGTCAAGGGTTGGAAAGAGAAAAATAAAAGAGAAAAACCGAGTAAAGGAAGATAGTTTTCATTGCAACGTTAAGAGACTACTAGGATCAGAGCTTTAGGTACGAGAAAACTTTTGGATCTATTCCAAAACGTAAAATGCAACGTTGTGGTGGTACCTACGTAGGTACAAAATCAAGATTGTAAAAGTCGACGAGTAACTGTCGTAAAATGCAAGACGCAGTTCTAACTCGTTATTAACGTTCTATACAATTTCTTTCAACGCAATATATACCTCCCCCTTTCCCCCCCTCCCACACACACACACACATATATACACATTTGAACAAACTTTTATATCTTTTATATTTTTTTTTATATTCTTCGTTTTATGTTCTTAAATGAACACACTTGAAATATTAAACGTTTACGTTACTCATATGCGTTTATGCGTGTGAATTGTTATTTAAATATTTATTTAATAAATATTAAAATAAAATAAATGTATTATTTATTATTGATTTTCTTATAGTATATAATAATATATGTATTTAATGTTAATAATTAATAAATATATTAATGTATTATTATATACAAATTTTTTAACAATAAGTATATATATTATTATTTTTTAAAAAGAGATAAAATGTTAGCAATAATGTTTATCAAATTTCAAGTATAAATAACAAGGTGAATTTCGTTGTAGCAGATAACATAACTCGTATCAATGTATATATATAAGCAAGAAGTTTCACACAGTGTACTAGTAAGGGAACTTTAACGTTGCCTTTTAAAAGCAAATAGCTCAAGGCTAATAGTAATCAGACTGCATTTACTAAACCGAAGTTAACTTCGATCCAGTTGGACATTGGTCATTGGCCATTCCTTTACCGACCATTTTACTTCTACGTTAAATAATTAATATTGTTTAAACATATAAGTGAAGTATTAATTGTATAAATATATACATATATACATATTTATATAATTTCTATAATTATCATTTTTATTTAATACGAATTTTAATTGTAAGACTTGTTTTATTCTCGACACATTATTTTACAACATAATTATTGAAATTAATAAATAATTCTTGAAGAAAATTGATCAGACAATATTAGGTTGGCAACTAAGTTTCTGCCTTTTTTTTTAAATTTAATTTTAACAATGGAAAAATTACATTATTGATTAATTAATAATTGTCAATATTTATTGAATATTATTTATTAATATTTTTGATTAATAAATTTGATTAATAAAATGATTAATATTGAATATTTATTAATTTATTTTTTTGAAGTTATACTTCTTTTGACGCGTTGGGGAAAATGTAATGGGGAGTGGATTTTGTTCCGAGCGTCTGGAAAAACGACACCATGAAGTTTGTCGGTATTTACGACGCGCAGCAAAGCTATTTCAAGTATACGGCATGAAGTTGTCTTCTCTTCTTCTTCCCCTTTTTTTCTCAAGCGGGTCACCCATCCAAATACTAATCGTACTCAGCGCCGCTTTACTTAAATGATCGAAGCGAGAACTAATGCTGTAACCGCGCCATGGCTGTTGACGCGTGAAGTAATTCGATATATCTCTCTTATATTTAGTGTGGACTGATATCTATATTTTGATATTTTCTTTTTCTTTTTTTTATTCTTTCTTATATATATATAATAATTATTATTTTTTTTTTTAAGTTATTTTTTTTCTTTGAAGTTTTTTTTTGAAGTTATTTTTGAGGTTATTGAGATTATTGAGGTTATGTTCGTTTTGGTACAGCAAAGAAGTATAACTTCTTACGTGCGTACATAAGTACACACACCAGTTTTTTATTATTCTTTCTTATATATAATATATATATTTATAATAATAATTATTTGTTTTTTTAAGTTATTTTTTTTCTTTGAAGTTTTTTTTTGAAGTTATTTTTGAGGTTATTGAGGTTATGTTCGTTTTAGTACGGCAAAGAAGTATAACTTCTTACGTGCGTACATAAGTACGCACACCAGTTTTTTTTTCTATATATTCAATTACTTTTTAATTTATATTACTTTTACAAAATTATTATACTGTGAACTTAGTTGACAATCCAATACAATTATCTTCCAATTTTGTTTGTTAATAGTATGGAAAAATAGAAATATGGAGAAGAGGGTGCGAAGGGAAGGGGAATTTAGGTAGATAAAAAGATCGATGCTTTTTCGTTAATATTCAATGTACGTGAAATGTCAAACGTGTACTGCAAACCAAATTCGATGGTATTTCATAATAGCCTGAAGGCTGAGCAAGCACGAAACTAATCTACAAACTCGTTGGAAGCTGATAAGTCAAAACCCGTGTTTAACTTTGGTTCCGACGTTGCCTTCCTAGCAGAGGGTTGTGAGTATAATTAGTGATTATTGAATTTGTGATTTGCAGTTACGATTACATACAGATAAAGATAAAGATAAAGATAAAGACAGAAAGAGAGAAAGAGAAAGAGAGAGAGATAAGTAGAGAAAAAAATCGTGAAGATTTTCATTTTCTTTGTGTTTGTTAACGAACATTTGTTTGTGTTGTTTAAACGAATATTTTTTTATTATTTGCCAATCTCTTAGTGAAATATTTCATTTGATAATAATTCAATATTATACATGCAATTTATATATATATATATATAAAATTAATAATAATATTATTTTTATTATTTTTTTAATTATTTAATTTCTTTAATTTATTTAATTATTTTTATTATTTTTTTAATTAATATATAATATACACATAAAATTAATATTTATATATAATATTAAATTTAATTTTATTAAATATATATATATATGGAAGATAATTATTAATGTATATATTATTTTGTATTCATTGATTGAAACATTTGGAATGATAATAATAATAATTCTTTTTATTCGAACATTAAAATTTGTTTGCCATTGATTATTTCTTTTCTATAATGTAAATGTTCGGATTAAAAAAACAAACAACAAAACATATAGTAATAATAATAATTATATATATATATGTATATGTATATGTATATATTTTGTGTATAAATATTTTAAATAATAATCCACATACCACGTATATCATAAAATTAAAATAATTACTCTCTTACATCTCACATTTTCTATTTCATTTTTGTAACATTTAGAAAAAGATAATACAAAATCGATACCTATTCCCTACGTTTACTAGGAAAATAGGTATATCTTCCTACAGTAATAGTGATACAACAATAAGGATGTTCGAATAGTAACAGTCCCTTTTGCATGATAACCCACATATGAAGACAAAAACCTTTTGTTCGTCCTTTGAATATCACGATGACGCAAGGAGACCTTTCGTAGGAAACTCTTGTCTTTCGATAAAAGGGAAGAGAAAACGATACCTCGTTAGGATAACGAGGAACAAGAATGAAGGGAAAAGGGAGAAGGGAGAGAGTATGTAGCGAAGATCCTCAGGCAGGTGGGGAGGGGGGAGGGGTGAACGATAGTGGACTATAAAAGTATAGTAACCTAATTCTTGATATTAATTATAATACATTATTTCATTAATCTTGATTTTGACTCTTTTTAATGCTATGGACGCATATATGCGTCCAACTTAAGTAATACATGTGGACTAAGGGCGCATATATGCGCTTATAAATTGTTTTTTTTCTTTTTTTTCTAAATACTTTCCATAGTTTTTTGGGATTCAATTCTTTATTTTATAAAAATTTATAAATATATATATAAAATGTAATAAAATATTATAAATTAAAATATAAAAATTCATAAATATGTATATAAATTATATTATATATGTATATAATATATAATAATAGTAATACTAGTATCATAGTAGTATATAATAATACTAATTATGTTAATTTGTGATATTATATATTATATGTGTAATATTAGTTTAGTAGTGTATAGTGTGTGTTAGATAGTATAGTGTAATATTAGTTTACATTTATTTGAATATTATTTTCCACGAGATAGATAATTTATTTAAAATATATTCTAACATATTATTTTAATATTTAAAATTATTATTTTTAATATTTAAAAAATTAATAAATTTTAAATATTAAATACTTAATATTTAAAATTAATATTTAATTAATATTTAATTAATATTTAATTTTTATGGTTATATATTTTACGATAAGTACACTTTATTTAAAATATTATATATAAAATTCAAATTTGTTTTAAATAGTATTATATACATATATAATGAACAACTAATGACAATGATAAAGAAAATCATAAGTAGTTTTATTTAAGGGTCGTTAACTTGAACTCGTTTGTGAAAGGTACGTGACATCTGTTTCCTTACGAAGTTCGAACTTTAATTGTTACTCATTTGTAAGGATCCATTAAGACGTCGCGGGTTGGTCCGCTCTCAGACGTCATTGTAATACATTGTTGTTTGTTAATAGGAAAGTAAAATCAGAGTGAATGAGTGAGAGGTTGAAGGAAAGAGTGAAGGAAAGGGTGAAGGGTGGTATTGTGTATAAGGAAGTTAAATCCGAGGAGAATTAGGCGGAGGATAATCGAATAGGCGGAAACTGAGAGTACATGTGTGTGTGTGTTTCTATGTATGTGTTTGTGTGTATGTGTAATAGATGTAGGAAGGAAAAGGATGTTCATAATACAAGTTTGTATTTCAAAGTTTCTGATAAACTTCATTACTATTTCAAATTGTTCAAAATAAAAATAAAAAATATAAAATTAACAATATATAAGAATGATCTGTTATATATATATGTGTGTGTTATTATTTTGTTGTTAAGCAAAATTACGTTTAACGAATAGAAGTTTTGTATTCATTAATGCTCACTTTGTATTTAATTTGGATAAAATTGATAGGATAAAATGTGATCGATTAAATAATTTTGTAAGAAAAAAGAATGATTGTATTTAATATTGAAATTATTATAATAGACACAAAATTAGATTCGATTATTGTAATACCAATATTTCATCACAAAATAATATGATATTTATTAATTATTATTAAATTATATAATATTAGTTTATATATTTTTTTAATATTATTTTACAAGAGATAAATAATTTATTTGAAATATATACTACCATATTATTTCAATATATGGCATATTTAATATTTAATTATTATGATAATATTTTACGAGACGGACACTTTATTTCAATTATATAAATTCCAAATTTGTTTGAAATACTATTTAATATTTAATTAAATATATATGCAATTTTTAATATTTCTACATTATTTTACAAAACGTATATACTTTACTTAACATATACTACAATAAATGTTTTTTTTTTAATATAGCATAAAAGAAAGTAATACTCGGTTGAAACTTTTATTTTCTTTTTTAACTTGTATTTTTTTCGACATCTCGCTTGATGAAAAATCTCGAGAAAAATTCGAGTCTATCTTATATTTTGAAGAAGAAGAAAAAATATAAAAAAAAGTAAATAAGTAAGTAAGTAAGTAAGTAAGTAAGTAAGTAAGTAAGTAAGTAGAAACGTGCATACGTAAGGCTTTTCATATAAAGTAAAAACGTTTCTTTTTAGTATAGATACACGAGCTTTCTTATCTTTTATATCTTTCTCTTTCTATCTCTTTTCTTTTTTTTTAGTTTTATTCGAATCGTTTTTATCACGCAGAAAGCACCTCAACGTTTTAAGCGGGATTGCAAGACGAAAGAGAGAATAGATTTTCAACTTGTCCGACAATACACTTTTTCAGTTTTATCATGCACTTTCCCTTATTCGAAAAAATTTATTCTTCTTTTACTTTTTTTTTATTGTTATTGTTATTGTTGTTAATTTCCTGTACAGTTACGTAGACAAGATTGATTATTTTTAAAATCAATATGAGATACTCGTGGTAAAAAAAATCGTTTAATGTAAATGTGAACTCATCACGTGTGAGACTCGTGGTAGAAAGAAAAAAGAAAATGAATTAAACGTGAACCCATCACGGGTGAGACTCGTTGGTAAGATAAATTGTTTAACTCGTTGTGTTTCCGAGTAATCCGAGAATTCTCGTAGTAAAAAAAAAAAAATCGTTTAATGTAAATGTGAACCCATCACGTGTGAGACTCGTGGTAGAAAGAAAAAAGAAAAAAAGAAAATGAATTAAACGTGAACCCATCACGGGTGAGACTCGTTGGTAAGATAAATTGTTTAACTCGTTGTGTTTCCGAGTAATCCGAGAATTCTCGTAGTATACGCAGTATTCGAAACACGCAACAGCTTTGCGTGCTTTTCGATGATAAAGGAAAAAAGATAGAAGAGAAAGAAAGGAATAAGAGTAAGAGATAAAAGAAAGATGATAGTTAGGAGGGTTAGATAAAAACTTTTCGGGGGTAGGTGGGTGGGGTGGGGGTTAAGTGTATAGGGAAACGTAAGGATTACCGATTAAATAAATTATTGTTCAATAATTTATTATTAAATTATTATTCAATAATTTATTATATTAAAAATATCAAAAAATTCTATTAGTATTAATTTATTATTAAAATGATCAAAATGATTGTTCAAATAATCGTAGAATTACTTTTAATTATTATTTAATTTATATTAATATAATTATATTATTTGATTTATTATTATTAAATCAATTAATTAATTGATATATTTGATTTATTTGGTTTGTTTAATTTCGCGATTGTACGCGTTGTTTTTAAGACAATATTTCGATTGTGGTTTTATCTTTTTATATGTTTTTGTTTCAAATGAATGATGAAGTAATTTGATTTTATGGTTAGCATTGTTACACTTACCTTATTGATACGAGTATCATGGCGAATATCAGGTACTTCCCAAGCAGTGGCACGACCAACGATGTTGGTGGAATAATCTCAACGACCAGGAGGAAGAATACGTGAAGACTGATGAGGATTGATATGGAAAGGGTCACCTGAAACGTGACAAATTCTTGAATTTAACTTTTCTTCTTCTTATATATAATATAACAGATCGTTCTCTCTTATATTCAGGATATAACATAGGTAATTCTATATCTCGTACGTTGTTCGACCTATAAGAAGAATATATTATATATAATAAATATATATAACAGGTAATTTTTTATATCGGATATTGCTTCACCTATAAGAAGAAAAAATATTTTATATATATAATATTTTATATATATAATATATATTAATTAAATTAAATAATAAATATTATTATATATATCATATATAATATTTTTATAAAATAATATGTATATATAATAAATAATAATTTATATAATATATATATATAAATTAAATAAAATAAATTAAATTTATATAATACATATATTTGCAGATATTGTATAAATTGTATATAATATGCTTCACCTATAAGAAGAAAAAATATTTTTATATATATATTACATTAATTAAATTAAATAATAAATATTATTATATATATTATATATAATATTTTTATAAAATAATATATATATATATAATAAATAATAATTTATATAATATATATAAATAAAATAAAATAAAGTAATTTTATTTTATTAATTTATTTATATATATTATTATATATAATTTATATATTTATTTTATTAATTTAATTAATTATATATATATTTGCAAATATTGTATAAATTGTATATAATATATATTTTAATACTATACACCATATAATACATCCTATCAATCTTTCCTATAAATTAATATTCCTCTAAAATTGTATTTTCAAAGTATCGAAATAACGTGGAACGAAAAAAGTATCTAAATGAAAAAAACGAGATGAAATAAAAAATAAAATTCTCGGTCGAATTGTAAAAAAAATGTGTGTCAAATCAAAATTCGTCGATGAGAATATAATTCTTCTTCTTCTTTTTTCCAGTATTTTTTTTTCTTCCCTAGCGGATAAAAAACTCTTAATTAAATAAATCAATTTATCTGACGGTACGTCGTCCCTTTTAACAGGGATTAAAACCCTTCTTCCCTTTCCCTTCCCCCCCTAACTTCTCTCCCCTACTCCTGTGTCGCGTTGAGACTATTACATGGAAAGAGAAAAAGGTACAAGTTTTTTCTTCTTCTTTTTCTTCTTTTTTATTCTTTCTTTCTTCCTTTCTTTCTTTCTTTCTTTCTTTCGTCGAGACTTGGCATCCCTCAACGTATTACGAATTTAAGCTCGTTGAGAAAGAAGTTAAAAAAAAAGGGGAGTACAGGTGGAGAGGGTTCGAGGGGTAGGGGTGGGTGGAGGAAGGATGGTCGTCGAGACGAGCGAGAAAATTCGTATTTATGGGTTGGATAAAGAATACGACGAAGAAATGAGAATGAAGGGTAGCTACGTGACCGGCTAAAAGTAAAGCTTTTGATACTGACACTATTTGTTCGTATCCTTTTATTTAATAAATTACGATTAAAAACATATATTCCATTTTAATTTATTTTTATATTTTATATAAGAGTTTAGTAATCTAAAATATTTATTCGGATTTTTAATGAATATTTTAAATATATAATAATTCTATTTTTAATTTATTTTTATATTATATAAGAGTTTAGTAATCTAAAATATTTGTTCGGATTTTTAATGAATATTTTAAATGTATAATAATTCTATTTTTAATTTATTTTTATATTATATAAGAGTTTATATAGTTATCTAAAATATTTGTTCGGATTTTTAATGAATATTTTTGAAATATATAATAATTCTATTTTTAATTTATTTTTATATTGTATAAGAGTTTAGTAATCTAAAATATTTGTTCGGATTTTTAATGAATATTTTAAATATATAATAATTCTATTTTAATTTATTTTTATATTGTATATAGGAGTTTAGTAATCTAAGATATTTGTTCGGATTTTTAATGAATATTTTAAATATATCAATGTTTATAAATATCTTAAGGTATGAAGAAATGTTAATACAATAATAATATAACGAAAGTATTTTGTAAATCATAATAATTTTAGTAGATTTTTATAATTTAATAATATCAGTAGATAAAAAAATTAAATTCTGACAGGATTCCACTTTTTAAATTTTATATTATGTAACGTTGAATAATTTAGGATATTTGTTCAGAGATTTTTTAATTAATATTATGAGATTGATATTTATAATATCGTTAGTTATCACTAAAAAAATTTTAAAGATAAGCTACTGCAATTATAATATAGAAACTTTGATGAGTTTAGTAATTGAATGAAAATATTTTGTAAAAAAAATTGTAATAATTTTAATAATTATTTATAATTGAATAATATCGTTTATATTTGACTTATTAATGATTAAATAATAAATATATAATATAATAGATTTACAAAAAAATATAAAAAATCATTTCTCAAAGAATCCGTAGATAAATAAAAATCAAATTTTAAATGGAAAGATTCTTTGAACGATAATCAAAAATAAAAAAAATCTTCAAATCATCATCATCATCATCATCATCATCATCATCATTATCATCATCATTATTATCATCATTATTATTATTATCATCATTATTATTAATACATTAAAAATAATATTTATTTATCGTTCTATAATTGTTTCAACGACTACAACAAAAATAAAAACTTAGAACCGTGAGAATTTTTTCACGATAGATACAAACACGTAACACACACAAGTGTATACACACACATATATATACATATAGAAAGAAAACTTGCTAAAGCTATTTTCGTTTTGTTAAAGAAGACACGTATCTCGCTAGGCTTTCAATGAAATCGACGGCATGGGTCTGACTATCTTGAATCATTTATCTTCTCAACGTTATTCGAGTATAACTTTTCTCTTGGGATATTGTATATATACACTTATACGTTAGAACCAACACATTTACACACTCACACACGTAGAAAAACAAACATATATATATACACATATATAAAAACCACGAAAGATACTAGAAAAATATTCCTTTCTTTCTTTTTAGTATATGTGTGTGTGTATGTGTGTGAATAATGTCAGAAAACACGAATACGCATGTATTATTTTCAAGTAACACCATAAATAAGTAGTATTAATTTATTTATGAATAAAATAACTGGAAATGGTTTTTTTTTTTGATACTATATATGTGAAAACATGTGTGTATGTGTGTGTGAACAATGTCAGAGAACACGAACACGCATGTATTATTTTCAAATAACACCATAAATAAGTATTATTAATTTATTTATGAAATTTATGAATAAAATAACCGAAGGAAATGGCTTTTTTTTTTGATACTATATATGTGAAAACGTGTGTGTATGTATGTGTGAATAATATCAGAGAACACGAACACGCATGTATTATTTTCAAGTAACACCATAAATAAGTATTATTAATTTATTTATGAATAAAATAACCGAAGGAAATGGTTTTTTTTTTGATACTATACATGTGAAAACGTGCGTGTATGTGTGTGTGAATAATGTCAGAGAACACAAATAAACATGTATTATTTTCAAGTAACACCATAAATAAGTATTATTAATTTATTTATGAATAAAATAACTGGAAATGGTTTTTTTTTTGATACTATATATGTGAAAACGTGTGTGTATGTATGTGTGAATAATGTCAGAGAACACGAACACGCATGTATTATTTTCAAGTAACACCATAAATAAGTATTATTAATTTATTTATGAATAAAATAACCAAAGGAAATGGTTTTTTTTTTGATACTATATATGTGAAAACGTGTGTGTATGTATGTGTGAATAATGTCAGAGAACACGAACACGCATGTATTATTTTCAAGTAACACCATAAATAAGTATTATTAATTTATTTATTTATTTTTCTTTTTTTTTGTTGATACTATATATGTGAAAACGAGACGAGACAGTTACCTATTATTATCAACCCTTAACTGGTTCACCCTATGGTTTTCGCAAACAGACCACTTCATCGATGCAGTTAGGTCAATATTGTCTTTTACGGTTGGCACACCCTTCTACCACGATCGCTGCTCATTTAATAGCGATAATTGACCGAGCTTGTGTTTTATTACATAATTATTATCTATATAATAATAATAATAATAATTGATCGATTATTATATTATCAATGATGTATATGTATACAGGGTGATCCATTTATTGTTATATTAGCAATTAAATATTACCGTTATTTGTTATAATATAGTAAAATGTTATATGCAATAACATTTATATTCTTGAATTAAATTAAACGTATTTTTTTTTTTAGATATATCATATTAAAATCACTTTATCGTACACACTTTTTTATTAATTGTTTTATTAAACAATTAATAATAATAAGATAACAACTGCTATAATTAATTTGTTATTTATTATTTATTATTATAAAACAAAATTTATTTATTTATCGTGACAAATATATTTAACGTTTTAACTATTCTTTATCGTAATTAATTAATTTATAAAATAAATTAAAAGTATTACGTGAAATAAATTAAACGTTTTTAGAAAAATCATTTTATCATACACATTTTTTATTAATAATAATTATAATAATAAAATAACTACTACGAGTATATATATATTTGTTATTTATTATTTATCATTACGAAATAAATTTATTAATTTATCAAGAGAAAAATATTTGCAACGTGAAAACGATTTTTTATTTATTGTTAATGGGATTAAAAGAAAAAAGAAGAAGAAGAAAAAATTAGTTTATCGCTACAAATTGTGAAATAAAAATAGAATTTTGAATGATCGATATAACACGTTGAAAATTATCTCAGATGTTCCTTTAGATATCTAGGACACCATCTGTGTTCTCGGTTAGCTCGAAACGTAGAATGCCGAGTCATTAATTACCATTCGATCTTTGCTCGCTTTGGTACAAGGGTTTGGTGGGTAAGGGTTAAGTGATACCTTCTAAGGTAACATTCAAAACGTTAAATTACAAGTTTCTCTCTCCTCTTAATCGGATCAATCTAAATTCTACAAATTGGTGACACCTGTTTCAAACTGTTCGATGCGATATATAAAACGAATAATAAAAAATATCTACGAGTGGCCTTGAAAAAAATTGTACGATTAAACAAAACAGCGTAATTATTGTAAATATTTGAAATGATTTTTATTAAAAAAAAAACAACAAACGTGTATTTTTTTCACGATAAAAACGAATGAAATTATCGTATTGGGTGTTGCTTTAATTTTTTTGAAGTTATATTAAGGTTATACTTCTTTTGGCGCGTTGGGGAAAATGTAATGGGGAGTGGATTTTGTTCCGAGCGTCTGGAAAAACGACACCATGAAGTTTATCGGTATTTACAAAGCGCGGCAAAGCGATTTCAAGTATACGGCATGAAGTTGTCTTCTCTTCTTCTTCCCCTTTTTTTCTCAAGCGGGTCACCCATCCAATTACTAATCGTACTCAGCGCCGCTTTACTTAAATGATCGAAGCGAGAACTAATGCTGTAACCGCGCCATGACTGTTGACGCGTGAAATTATTCGATATATCTCTCTTATATTTAGTATGGACTGATATCTATATTTTGATATTTTCTTTTTCTTTTTTTTATTCTTTCTTATATATATATATATAATAATAATTATTTATTTTTTTAAGTTATTTTTTTTCTTTGAAGTTTTTTTTTGAAGTTTTTTTTTGAGGTTATTGAGGTTATATTCGTTTTGGTACGCCAAAGAAGTATAACTTCTTATTATTATTATCATTTATTATTGATAATAATTTTATATATTTATATATTTATATTAATAATAATTTTATTATATTATTTATTATTAATAATAATAATTATTTAATATTAATAATTTTTTTGAAGTTATTTTTGAGGTTATTGAGGTTATGTTCGTTTTAGTACGGCAAAGAACTATAACTTCTTACGTGCGTACATAGGTACACACACCAGTTTTGTTTTTATTTGTTATTGTTTTTATTATTTTGTTTCTTCTCTTCTTCTTCTTTTTCTTTTTCTTCTTTTTGGTTCATGGTTGAAGAGTAAAAAAGAAAAGAAAAAAGGAAAAAGTACAATCAGATAAAAGAGATCTCGTAACGGAAATTGGACTCTTCGTTGGATTGCTGTTCGGTTAGGTTGTTGAGTTGAGTGCATTGAACACGAATATATTTTCTAACACACTTTAACAGGAAATTCTAGTCGGTAGCTTGTTCTCAGTTAGATATACTTGTGTTATACTCATGATAATAGTTTCACATATACATATATATATATATATATATGTGTGTATGCAGATTCGTATGGGAAAGGTGCATTTTCATGTTGATTCAAAGCACTTTCCTTTTGAAGATTACTACCTGGTGGTATGTTGTTTTGAGATAACTATGATGAACTATCGAAACTAATACCCTAAACTATACTATACGAATATGAGAAAGAAAAAGTAATAGAAATAATTCGATTAATTACGAAGAGAACAAATTTCAATCAAATGTTTATTTTAAATATATTAATAGAAATATATTTGAATATTAAATTAAAATAGAATTTGGGTGACCAATTCGGTATGAATATTAATTTTATATTTTCCCACGTTTATTTACCTTTATTTTTATTCGATCCCATACCATATTTTTTAATAATTAATAAAAACCTTCTCGAATTACGGAATATTAGAAAATAAAATCATATTATGATGCAATGAAATTTTCTTTCATTTTCAATTTCACAACAAGTAGAGTTGATTTAATTTTTATTAATAAAATAATATGATATAAAATCACACACACACAATTAAATTAAATAGTTCAACGATTAAACGAATACTTTTACATTATCAAAATAATTATCTAACAATTGTAATATTTTACAAATGAAAGAAAATTTACAATAAAACAATTCGTGCTACATTCCATTAAACAATCCCACTTGAAACAATAAGAAAAATTGTCTTTTTTTTATATAATAAAATACCATAAATACTCTTACATTATACAATAATTATCTAACAATATTAACGTTAATAATTGAAATCAAAATTTGAGTATAACACAATTGGTATTACTTTCAATTAAACAATCCCATTTAAAACGTTACAAGAGAATCATTTTTTTTAAATCCACATGATATACATACATACATATATCCACACATATATACTCACACATATACACACATATACTCACACGTAAGTGGCATAAAGCATTTTCAGGGCGTCAATCAAGCGGGCTGAATCGATAAGCAATATCTCGGTCCGGTGATTGACCTGCACCAGCCAATGCGACTATCGAAATTACATCTTCTCTCTCTCACACACACACATACACAGACACACACATATACACTAACTCACTCATCTTTCTCTCTGTTTCTGTCTCCGTCTATTTTCGTCTCGCTTGCTCTTTCATGCCGTCACCCATAATATGGAAAATCATGGTCTTAAACCTCCCCAACCATTCCACCTCACCCCCACGCCCCACTTCATCCCCCACCCCTTATTTTATCCTCCAACTTCTACCCTTGTCTTTTCTATTCTCTCGAAGCTTTGTAGATTGCATCGAAACTCGTGTTGGATACAAACAGTGTATTGTGGTAAATAATAATTCGTTGGAAGCAAATTGAATTTATGGTTGGTAATATTATGGTATTATTATTACTATTATTACTATTACTATTAGTGGTATTTTGATAGGAGATTAATTTTAGTTGTTTGTAGTAAATCGGTGTATGCATTTTATTAGAATCGTTTTATACGTTTTTTATGTTCTTTCTTATAGATTATTTAATTTTTTTTTGATTAAATAAATGGTCCAGTATATTATATAATTTGTTTCTAAATAAATATTAATAAAATTTCGAGAGAATGATTTTATTACGTTAAAATTTAAATACAAAATTCATATACGATTCTACGAACTTTCTTTCTTTTTATTTTTATTTTATTTTATTTTAATTTATGTAAACAAAATTATTCCGAGTGTTACGTTAAAAATATGTCGAAACATTTCCTCCTTGTATAATATTACGAATATAAATATTATAAATATTATAAATATTATAAATATTTGTTGTCTTATCGTTGTATATTATTCGAAATTAAATCAAAATCAGTTATACAATTTTAATTAGAAAAATATAGATTAAATTTTCGTTATTAATTGTATTATTATTCAATTGTTGTTAATTGTTTTATTGTTGTATTATTGTTCAATTGTTGTTAATTGTATTATTGTTGTATTATTGTTCAATTGTTGTTAATTGTATTATTGTTGTATTATTGTTCAATTGTTGTTAATTGTATTATTGTTGTATTATTATTCAATTGTTGTTAATTGTTTTATTGTTGTATTATTGTTCAATTGTTGTTAATTGTATTATTGTTGTATTATTGATCAACGATCACTCAGGTAATTTATTAATAACGAATCAATAAACCTTTCTTTTTTTTCTTATTAATTTGTTCCTTCCGATAATCGAATATAACGGGTGATAAAAAACATACCGAACAAACGGATCGCTTGTAAGTGTTTTTCTTTGACAAGATTTCACACGCGTTTTGACAACCGAACGAACCTTTTTTCCCCCCCCCTCTACTTGTTCCTTCAAATCAAACGATAATCGAAGGATATACCGAGTGAGAAAAGATTGTTGATCTTTTAACGAAAGAAAAATATTCTACTGTTTTTATTAGACTCGTAAGGAGACATCTTTTCTTTTCTTTTCTTTTCTTTCTTTACATTTTACTTACACTCATTCGTTTCTCCTTTGATATCCTTTTTAATACCTCTACTCCTACTACTATCTTCGTAGTTTTTATATAAGAAAACCCTTTGTTAACGTTTTCTTTCTATATCTAAATCCAAAGAAACCACCAATACAAATATTCTTGTTTCCTTGCTAAGAATGATAACACAAACACCTTCCTTTTTCTTCTTTTTTAATCCTTTTTCAAGGTTTATCCCTTTGGTGGTTTTTTTTTCTCGTGTTTGAATTTTTATTATATTTATTATTAATTTTTACATGATTTATTATATGTTTTTAAATGCAATTGACATATACAATGAGCCACCTTTTAACATTGTACATTTTTTATTATTTTTATTTGATTTCAATCTATATAATCTTTTTCTATATATAAATTCTTATGAAAATTATTTTATTTAACTTTTAAATTAAACGATATATCGTATACACACGTGTAAATTATATTCACGAATAATTTAAACAACGTGTTTATTTTCAACATATTATCAAAATGAAAAAGAAGAAAAAGAAGAAGAAGAAGTACGTTCGAATTTGTTTCCGATTATTTTCTGATATTATATTACTAGATTGTTTATTACTATTATTACTAGGTCGTATTATTACTAGGTTCAGAAGAAAATAAAAATAAAAAAAAATAAAGAACAAACCTGAAAATATAAAAAGAGGGGAAATAAAAGTAAAGAAAAGAAAGTAAAGAAAAAAAGTAGAAGAAGAAGAAGAAGAAGAAGAAGAAGTATCAGGAGGAGGGGGTTGGGGTGGGGGGAGAGGGTAAAGGAACCGATGAGATGGGTGAGAGAGGTTGAAATAAAAATGAAAAATAGTTGTAGAACCTTTTTGTAAGCCAAAAGTAACCAACCACCCTTTCCCTACCTCATCCCTTTACAGATAAGGGAAAATAACGAGGCCGAGAGACAGAAGAGGAAGAGAACTAATTCGGTGCATATTTCACACGAATTTCTCTATCTCCATTTTATTTCGTGTTCCTTCTGTATTTTTTTTTTTTGTTCTTTATCTTTTTTCTTTTTTCATCTTCTTTTAACTATGCACTTGTTTCTTTTAGTTAAAAAGAGAGAGAGAGAGTATAAAGGAAATTAATTACTTTGATATATTTCAATTTTTTTTTATGTGTGTTCTACACTTTTGATCAATTGTTGTATTATTAATTTATAAAATCCACGAAATGATTAAATAATATTTGTTAAACAATCGATATACACTTAGCTTATTTTTATAGTAATTTTATATTTATATATTATTTATTTATTAATATTTATTTAAGAAATAAATCGTTATTTGTTAATATCGTTATTGTATATTATTTTAATCGAGATTATTAATTTCATTTTTAAGATTGATAATATGAAACAATAGAATAATACGTTTTATTGTATCGTTGTTTAAACCGTCTAACAAATAATTGTTAAAACAATTTAATAGTTTTTTAAATACGTTTAGAAGAAAATCAATTTCAAAAGTAAATTAAAATGATTTCAACTGATTGAAAATTGAGAATAATATATTGAATTGAAAATTGAATAATTTCTTGAATTGAAAATTGAATAATTAATTGAATAATCTCGTCCCATAATTGGGCCCATAGATCGAATATCGTTTAACTTTCAATAAAAATCAATTAATTAAATCTTTGATATTTTTTATATCACAATTCGTATTGTTTTTATATTTTTATACGAAATATATCAAATTATTTTCATTGGTAGTTTAAAATACTATTAATTCTCATTCTATCTATCTATCTATCTGTCTATCTCTTTGTATGTTTCTATCAAATGATCGAGTCATGTCATGGTAGTTTAGAAACACCGTGTTTATGGAGAGAAACCTATTTCGATTGATCAAGTACATTCTCGAATCGTTTTAACATAGGTATCGTTCAACGAATTGGTCGTTTGAAACAACTACCATACCAAATCGATACTCTCTTACATACACACACATACTCACATTCATACAAAATCACATACACATACACACGTATATAACATATGTTACATTTACTCTTTTCGTATTCTCTCATTTTGTTTACTTTGTGGTAAATCGTAATTCTATGGAAAAGGAAAATGTTAATCAAATAAAATTGCTAACTTTGATTACGTATAATTTGTATAATAATAATAATAATAATATATCGATGTATAAAATGATTTTTTAAATCATTTTAAAGATCGAAGTTTTTCTTTTTTCCAACAGAAATGTTTTTTAATTAAATAAATTTAAATTGTAAATTGTGTGTTAATGAAAAATATATTTATAATATTGGATAAATAATCTGATTATATGTGAATTGTAGAAAATTTCTTATGGTATAGTTACGATGATTTTTAAATCATTTTAAAGATCGAAGTTTTTCTTTTTTCCAACAAAAATGTTTTTTAATTAAATAAATTTAAATTGTAAATTATGTAATATTTGATAAATTATTTGATTATATGTGAATTGTAGAAAATTTCTGATGGTATAGTTACGATAGTATAAAAAATAATGTTAATCATGATATCCATGGATAAGATAGATAAATAGCACTCTATTATTAACATTTCCATTTGTTATTTTAATTTTAACTTTCGTTCGCGACGAGTTAAATTATTCATAAGCGATAGATAGAAGTTTCGAAAAGTTTCCTTTAAAAGATCTTACTCAAGAATTCGAGAGTTAAAGTGAGTGAGAGAGAGAGAGAGAGTAAGAAAGAGGTAAGATAATTTTCTTGCTTCGTTTGATAAGGTTTCAAGAAATACTAAAATGAATTATAATTGAATTATAAATAGTGGTAACTTTTTCATTAATAATTATTTCCATTTATTTGTTATCAGTAATTTATTAATAAATAGTGTCAGAATTTTCGTAGAATTATATTAAAGTAAAAAAATTAATAATTTTTGTGTGTGTATGTGTATTAATTGTCTAATTTATTATATATATTTATATCAAATATTATTTCATTTTAATTTATTATTAATATTTCTAGAATGAATTATAATTGATATATAGATACTCGAAAATTTTTTTATTAATTATTTCCATTTATTTGTTATCGGTAATTTATTAATAAATAGTGTCAGAATTTTCATAGAATTATATTAAAGTAAAAAAATTAGGAATAATTTTTGTATGTGTGTGTGTATTACTTGTCTAATTTATTATATATATTTATATCAAAAATATTATTTCATTTTAATTTATTATTAATATTACTAGAATGAATTAGAATTGATATATAGATACTCGAAAATTTTTTATTAATTATTTCCATTTATTTGTTATCAATAATTTATTATTAAATAGTGTCCAAATTTTCGTAGAATTATATTGAATAATATAATTTATTATAGTTTATTATATATGATATAATTATTGCATAAGATTTATTTGTTTGTTCTTTGTTTTTTTATAGAGTAAAAATGGATAACAATTTTTTATTATTGTGAAATTTATTATATATATATTTATTTGTCAAATATTATTTCATTTTAATTAATACTAATATTATTAGAATGAATTATATGATGTTTAATAAATATTGAAAAGTATTAATATTAGATTATAAAATACGAGAAAAGTTTATCGTATTAATATTAATGAAAAGTTGTTATGAAAAGGATATTTATTTACAGAATAGTTAGATACGCTTGAAAACTCCTTTATAACAATTACAAACGTACTTTACGTTTCTCTTCCTAAAGGATCAAAAGGAAAAGCTTTCAAATTTGAAACACTCGATTCGATGGAAGCTAATTTCTCCGTTAAAGTTGTGAGAGATTGAGAGATGTAATTTATCAAAGTTCGAAAACTAAAAGACTCATTGAAATCAGTATAATATTCTCTTAGATTTGACTTATCCTGTCAATGATTTCAATTTCTTCGATGTAAGGAAATTATTCACATAAATCAATTAAATGAAATTCACACCTAATGTGTATAAATAAATAATAATTTTTATATATTTTGCATTGATAATTAACAAATTATTTATATCACCAATGTTTCATTATAAACAATTGAATCATAACTTTATTTCATTTATCATGGTAAAAAATGAACGTTTAGGTTTAATTGACAGATCAATTACAAACGAATGGTTAATTAAATCAAATAATTTATATAAAAATGTATCGAATAAAAATGATATATTATATACTTGCCTTTTCTCCGCTGTCACTTGGTAAATAAAACGTCAGAACGGTAAGAAAAGAGATCCCCATACAAGGTATGATGATGTTGACGGTATAGAAAAGTGTTTTCCTTCTCATCGTAATGTTGAATGTTATATCGAGGTATGGTTCGTCGCAGCACGTATAAAACTTTTCGTTTCTGAAATAAAAAAGAAAAAGAAAAGAAAAAAAAAAAGAAACAAAAAAACGAACATTTGAATAATTAAAAATACAACAATTTTATATACTTAATCTAAATATAATTAAACAATTTGTGTATTTAACAGACGAACAAATTATTATTTATACTTGACGAAAAAAGTATTCGTGTATCATTTAATATATTATTATTTTATTTAATATATTTATTATTATATATATATATTATTTAATATATTATTATTATATTTATATTTAATAATTATTATTTATTAAATTAAATGTGGATGTTGGAATTGTTGCCAATTACTTTAATAGAATATTGTAATATTTAATTGAATTATTAATTAATATTAAAAAAAAAAAACACACACACACACACTTACCGTACTGCAGGCACTTCTAGAATATCCCATTCAACCGACATATAGAATTCTGAAAGATCTACTCCCACGTCCACCACGTTACTTCCGGATTTTTCATCCATGTGCCTTAGATCGACCTATGTGAAAAAACAAAATGGAGAAACAAACAATTTTAGCCATCCGGTTTTGTAATATATTGATTTTTATATATATATATATATATATTTATATATATATTATAATTAAATTTTTACGAGATATATTTGCTCATTTTCAAAACGCCATGCCCACGATAATATAAAGCTTTATCTCTGAAATAACGAACCTGCGAATTTTATTTTAAACTTTTAAAAAAAGAAAAAAATATATACATACATACATACATATATATATATTTATTAATACCTTGTTATAATATCTGATACTAATGTTTAAATAGAAATAATTAAAAATTTATTTTGGTTTTTTCTACTTCGCAAGTTCGTGATTAAAGAGTATTATTACGAATAATAATAATAATCAAAATAATAATAATAATAATAAAAATAATAATAATAAAAATAATAATAATAATCAAAATAATAATAATAATAATAATAATAATAATTTGTAAACAAATTCCGAGGAAGTGCACGTCTTGAGATGCACTTTGATGCCCGCCAAAGCGTAAACGGAGCAAAATAAGATCTAACCGTTGGAATTGTTGTTCAGATTATCAGTTCGAACGATCGTTTGATTTATGAACATTTCAACGATTTCTTTTTCCAATTGATAAAACGATTACATTTTTATAGAAAAATATATTATTTCTGTTCCTTTTTTCTTGTATTATTAATTATCCAATTAATTTTATTGGCGCGTACTTTTGAAATCGTCGAAGCATGAAATCTGACCAATGATTCCAACGTTTTCGCTCAACGTGGGCGTTGCGAGCTTAAATACTAGCCACTGATGAAACAAACGCTTCTCGATTGGTCGAATCGTCGACCAGGGTTGTATCAATTCCGGGAGCCAAAAAAAAAAGTTACTTTGAGATAATCTTTTGTGAAAAATATTTGTATTATTTTTACGATTTAACAAATAAAATATTGGATTAATTTTCTCTCCCCTTTCCCCGCCACCCTATCCTTTATAATTCAACGTTTTACGTTTGCACAAAGTTGGGGAAAGAAATGTAATAATATTATTTGTGTTATATTTAAACATAATTATCTGACTTTATCAATAATAATGAGTAAAAATTTTATTTAGAAATGAAATGAAATGAAATAAAAAATATATTATTATGGATTATTGTTTTCGAATAGTAAAAGAGTAAAATGAATTAAATATATACAAAGGATATTATATAAATATAAAATGGTAAGTATTTCTTTTTTTTTTTCCCGGATTTGACATAACCCAACTTAAATCTACGTTCACTAGTTATCCTTTTTTTTTTTACTAGCCACTCGAATATTTACACCACATTCAACGTACATTCGCGCTCGTACGCGTGCTTATCGTTAATTAGAAACAGGCTGTTATAAAATACACAAAATATATACATATATATAATATAATATAATATATTGTATATATATACTGGGTGGGCAACTAAGTTGCAGCTATTTTCTTTAAATTCTTTAAAAGTTTATTTTTTTCAATAAAAATGAACAATTAATTAATCAATGATATATTTTCTTCCTTAAAATTTAAAACAAAATAGCAGAAACTTAGTTGCTAACCTAATATATATATATGTATATATTTATGTATATATGTATATGTATAATGTATCACAAAAAGAAGTAAGTTCCCAGGCAACGATGATCATAAGAACACTGACGACAGCATCGCATCGCTAACAAACAAGTGAAAAATGGTTTCGATGAATGGATACCTAAAAAAAAAAAACAAAACAAAACAAAAAGTAAACGTACCCTTTCGTTTATTTTATTAATTAATTTCTTTTTTCTTTCCTCTTGCTGGTAGATTTTCGTTGTAACATTTGTCGAAGTAAAAACAAAATTGGATCGATTATTTTTCGATATCTTTTTATTTTCTCTTCTCGTTTAAATTTATTTATATTTAATATTGTAAAATAATTAGGAATAATAAAAGAAGAAACGAAGTTTGTTTTTTCTATTTTTTTTTTTTCTTTTTTATTAGATACCATTCATCATTTCTAGGCGACTAAACGAATGTCGAACTTTATGCACAATTATTTCTTTTTTTTTCTTCTTTCAATTAAATACGGCAGACCTTTTCTTTCGACAAAAACGAAGAAGACGAATTGAGGAAATGGAATGAAAGAGAAAAAGAGAGAGAGAGAGAGAGAGAAAGTGTGTTTGTATGTATGTGTACGAAAATATGACTAATTATTAAAACCACTGATTGCAAATTTAAATTATTGTTTTTTACCTATTTGATCTACAAATTGAACTATACGTTTAAATGGAAAAAAAAAATACTATTTTCTTAACACGTTAAATATTCTTTTCTACCTTTCAATCTAAATATTAAAAATTAGCGAATGCAATTTGTCCATTCTAAGAACAATTACTAAAAGCATTTATTTATTTATTTGTGATATAAAAAATTGTAGAAAGTATTGTTATCCTTTGCTGTAAGAAAATATTAGTTTGTAATATCTGTTTTTTTTGTGTCTTTATGAAGGAAGTGAGATGATAGGAAACAATTAAAGGAAAGAAAGAAAATAAAATAATAAATACTATAAGTATAGTCATATTTTTTAAAGAAGTTTTAATATTTGTTGTTTCATATGAAATAAGTATTTTTGAATACTTCTTGAGATCGTAAGAGAGAAAGGTATAAAAATGAAGAAGAAAATAAAGATTGTAACATAAGTATATTAATTTTTAATACAAATTTATATATTTCTTTTTAATTTGAATACTTTTTAAGATCACAAGAGAGAAAAGTAAATAAAAAGTAAGATAAGTATATTAATTTTTCATAAGTTTGTATATTTTCAATGAATAAGTATTTTTGAATAAAATTTTAGGTTAGGAAAATTCTGATAGAATTTAATATTCGAAATGTAAGAGAATTTGTGATTAAAGTACGCTTAATTTAACACAAAAAAAAGATAGAAAGAGAAAGAAAAAAAGAAAGAAAGAAAGGAAGAGAAAGAGAGAGAAACTGACGACATTAAATTAGTCCTCCTCGTGGATTTAAAATTCGTGTTAACCGTTATCCTCTTCCCCCACCCTACTACTACTCTTCTTCTATAGGTCAAGTAGGAGCCATTACCTGTACTCGTGGCAGCGAAAATATTTCCGACATCTTGTTAAGTTAAATGCATTTAAAGATGTGCGAGAATGTGCAACTTGCAGTTTTGTATATACTTGTAGGTTTTGTATATCGTAAATGTACTCAAATTTCTCGTAGTAGAAGTAATTTACATTAGTTGGTACGTATAATAGAAAAAAAAAATGGCTGTCTCTTCTCTTTTCACTATAATATACTAACATATACACACTCACATGTGTATCAGTATATAAGTTCTTTTACAATTTGTTTCTATGAACGCTTTTTCTTTCTTTCTTTTCTTTTTTTTTTCTTACAATTTAAAATCATAATTACTCTCTGTTAATTAATGTCAATTAAAATATATATAAATATATATATATATGTATATGAAATTTTATTTTGTTGATTACAAAAATTTAATCTTTGCAAATTTTTGTTCCAACTGTCAACATTCGGTAAATTAATTCAACGAAACTTTGAAATAATTATTTAAGTGCAATTCTAGGTTATGTTCTTTATGAAAAGTTAATGAATTAGTATCGTCAAAGTTAATTACGTTAATTAATCTTTTCTTGTTCAATTAAAAATTATTAACTGAAATTTATGCTAATCTGACTGACATTAAGAGGTTAGGTGTTTGTCAAAGAATACATTTTTTTTTAATAGGAAAAATCTTTCTCTTTCTAGTTGTATATTACCATTTATCAGAAATAAAAATGAAGTATTTAAAATGTCAATATTATCTGTGATATTTAAAGTCATAAAGTTTAATTACATTATTCAATCTCTCTCATTTTATTTCTCTTGCAATCTTTATCTCTTTGCTTATCGGAGATTAAAGAATTAAATTAATTGGTAGCATGATGCCCAAGAGAGAAAAAAGAACTGTTTTTCATTTAACTGATGGTCAAATCTTTTAAACTTGATGAAAGATACTTCATAAATGGTACAGTCTGTATAGAAAAGTATTAAATTACGTTTATTTATTTCACCTGTGATTAATTACAATATTTGTTTAACTCTTTTATTCATTTTAATTGAACTATTTGATACCATTTGTTAAACTTTTGATATAATAACGTTTAATAATAATAATTGTTTAACCCTTTAGTCCGATAATAATAAAACGTATTATAAATAAATTAATATAAAAATTAACGTAAAAATTAATTAGAAAAATTGTTGACACCACTTTTTGAGATTCGATTTAATTTTAAAATAATATTAATTTTAATATTTAATATTTAATTTTATAATAATTTTATATATATATATATATTAAATATTAATATTTAATTTTAAATATAATATAAATAAAATAAGTCAATATGATTAAAAAACTGGATTAATAAATTTTCTCTTCAAGAAAATATTAGATTTTCTAACTTTTGAAGTTAAAAAAGAAAAAAAAAAAGAAAAAAGTAGAACGGAAAATGGTGTCCTTGGTCCTTTTAGCTTAGGAGAGATTCGTTACAAGTTTTGTAGCAAAACGTGGGTGGCAGATGAAAGGAACGTTGTAATAGAGTTGTGAGTTGCAGGTAGTGATGGTGGTGTTGGGGGGGGGGTGAAGGGGTGAGGTGCGAATGTTCCGCCACACTTTCAACTCGATTTTTCACACAGGAAAATTCGTTTTTCCTTTTCTCCATTTTCTTTTTCTGACTTTTCTAAAAAGCGGACTTAGAAAAATAAAAAAAAGAAGAAGAAGGGTCAAAAGGGTAGTAAAGCGACGGTTTATTTGGATTCCCTTTTCTCGTCGCTTCTTGATTAAAGAGATATACGCGTGCTTTTCATTTAGATGGCGTTTTCACTTTTTTTTTCTTTCTTTCTTTTGTACTTATCCTTCTTCATCCCCCATTTTTCATTTCTTCGTAAGAGGTAAAAATTAATACGGCCCTGATTAAAACGCGACACGTGAGAATGAAATCATCAAATGCAATTGTGTTTCCTTATATTTCTTTTTTATTATTATTATTATTATTATTATTATTATTATTATTATTATTTTTCTATATTATTTTGTCAACTCGGTTGAATTATAAAAAGAAAAATTTAATTTCATACAAAAGGTAAAGGGTGGTGGTGGGGGTAGTGGTGGTGGGGGTTGATGGTGGTGGGGAGGAGGAGTATGTCATCCCCCATTTTTCATTTCTTCGTAAAAGGTAAAAATTAATACGGCCCTGAATTAAACGCGAAACGTGAGAATGAAATCATCAAATGCAATTGTGTTTCCTTATATTTCTTTTTTATTATTATTATTATTATTATTATTATTATTATTATTATTATTATTATTTTTCTATATTATTTTGTCAACTCGGTTTGATTATAAAAAGAAAAATTGAATTTCATACAAAAGGTAAAGGGTGGTGGTGGGTGTTGATGGTGGTGGGGAGGAGGAGTATGGGGTAGAATGGTGGAAAATTTTCCTTCGGATTTATATCTCCTATACCATGATGTAATAAATCACGCCAATGGCGCATACGTTATTCACCAATTCCCGTGTACGTCACCAAATGGTGCGAGAGCATAATCGAGGATAACTCAATAAATATTTCATGCCTGTTGGGAGCACGGGTTGACGCGTAAGATCGATGATCTGCCGAAGTCTCGAATGACTATACTACCCTTTTGCTTAGCCGTATTCTTTTCTTATCAATACTATTACTACTATCACAACTACTACTATTACTTTCTATTTCACTATTATTATTACGGAATTTTTGTTTTATCTTAAATATTATATTTTCCTTTGTTTCTTTTATTTTGCTTCTTTTGTTTTTCATAAGAAAAACAAGAGGAACTTAAATGACAAAAATAATATTATAAAAAATGTCATAGAATTTTTATTTTATCATTCAACTAATTTTTTAACTACGCGTTTATTTATTAAGTATGAAAATTTTATTTAATTATAGTTAATTTCAATCTTTTATTTGAGTATAAAAACTTACTAAAAAATACGATGCAAATAAATTAAATATTATTTTTAGTTAACACGTTATTACATATGTACTATGTAATATTACTGTTATTATGTTATATCAATTATTATATATATAAAAAAAAATATAATTATTCGTTCAATCAAATATACAATTTTTGTATATTATCATTTCATAAATATTACAATTATATTATTTTAATATATAAATACTATGAAATAACATATTCATTGAATTTAACACAAAATATTAATGATAATATAAATATATTTATACCAATAAATAATAAACTATCTTTCAACTTTATAAATCTCATTCCAATTGCTAATTTTCGATTTGTAATTTTCATTTTCAATATATATATATACACAAATTACGAATATTCTTTTACGAATGTCTAGACATCAGTGAAAACCGATACCACTGACAATGAATTCACTTATCGAACCATCAACAACGTCACCCTTTTTTCTGCATCATAATAGGGGAGTGAGGTGTGAAGGAAAGGTGATGGGAGGTGATGGGAGGGGAGGGGGATGGTTTTTCTTTCTCTTTTCTTTTTTTTCTTCTGTCTCACATTCCCTTTACCCCACCCCCACTCTCGTCCCCCTCCCCCGTAGACTACCACTCTGTTTCTCCCTTTCTATCTTTCTCCCCGTTTTACTATCGTGGCAGGGGGTGGAAAGGAGGGAAAGAGGGAAAAGGGGTTTGCAACATCAACGTCAATCTTTCCTTTCCTACTGGCAGCATTTGGTTGCATGCGAGAAATCGACTTTCCACGTAGAGAACGAAATGACGTGCGGAGAAATTGAACGCGCCGACGCGTGAAACGGCAGAGGCGGCAGCCCTATTCCGGCAGCCCTTATTCCGGCAGCCCTTCTCGATTATCGTTTCTCTAGTTTTTTTCTATTTCACGATATCGAACGTAGTAATTGTTCTCCTATCACTTTAAGATCCGTATTATAAAACACACGCGGTGAGAAAAGGGAGGAGGAGTGGGGGTGAATGTGTGTGTGTGTGTGATTATAATTGGATCGTTTACTATTTTAACAGTGGTTCGAGATCATTTCTAGTTTCTTTTTTTTCATTTTATAATTTTTTTTAAGTATCCATAATATATTTTAAAGTGATATTTAATTTTTCGTAATTGAATTTAAATGATATGTACGAATGAGTAATTATGAAAATGATTGTAAGCTCATTTGCAGACCGTTAATGTAATATATTATTTGAATGAAATTGACTTGTAAAAAAAATTTATCATATAATCAAATTACATATCGATAAGTTAATATTGCAGAAACGTTGTCACTGACTCGACATATTATTATTAATTTATATTTTTGAATTGATTCATGTATTAACTTTTAATTTTTTTCGAAACAATAAAAAACAAAGATGCACCACTTTCAAAATAAACGATTCATATAAATGAATTAATTACAAAATACTGATCAAATGAATACAGTAGATAAATATTTAATGTATAATATAAAATAAATTATTTCTTTTCCTACGAGAAAGATTGATATAAGTAATTTACTTATTCTTGTTAAAATATTATACCACGATGCAATTTGTTTCAACGTAAAAGAACATTATAATCATCATCATTATCTATGCAATTTCTTATTTTTCAAGATGTTTTTATCATTTTATTTTATTCATCGTCCATCCTTTTCACATTGTTTTTTCTTTCTTTTTGAAGTTACACTTATTTTCGCGCGTTTGGGAAAGAAACGACGAGACTGTGAATTTTTACGATGCGCGCGCACAGCGACACGAAATTAACGGGATGAAGTTAGTCGGTAATTACGGTGCGCGCGCACAGCGATATGAAATTAACAGCATGAAGTTAGTCGCGTCATGGCCAGCTTGGTGCCATTGTTCACGTGTTTGATTTAGTTCCTGAACGCCAAATTAAAATTTTAAAAATATGCAGCAGTCGCACTGAACCAACAACAAAATCAAAAACAGTAATTGACGAATAGTCATTGAAAAAAAAAGTGTCAAGAAACTTTGGAAATTATTCAAGATATGATGATTTGATATTTTTCTAACCTATTCCCATAGTATGAGGTGGAACTGTGTAACAGTAATATAGTAGAACATACATAAAATACACATAAGAATATTTTATATGTATGTTATTGTGAAAGATTTATTATTTTCTCTTTAGTTTTGTTAAAATGACCAAAAATTATAATTTCTTACGTGAGTACATGAGTACACACACTCGTGTGTTTTTTTCTTTTTCTTTTTTTTTCAAATGCATATTTTTCTCCGAGCAAAAGCTGCCGTCGGGGCAGTCAGTACCCCTCACCCCCCCAACCCCTTTGGCCCCAACCAAACCCCGTTAGTTCGTTCTTGTCCCCAGCGTGTATTCCATAAATGCGTCGGACTGCGAACGTCATTAATTATCGTTAATTCGAACTGCAGCAGGATGCTTACATAAATTTTAAAAGGGGGGAGGGGGCGAGGGGGCGCGAAAGCATAATAAATCCACCGACTACAAATTTTCCCTACTTTTATTAATTATATTTCCTCTGGCTGCTTAATTCGCATTTTTAAAACGATCGATAGGACGAAATAAAAAGAAAAAAACAAAAAATAAACGACGTACGAATAAAAATATCTCGACAATTATTATTATTATTATTATTAGATTTTTTGAGTATATAATGTTATTCCGCGTTCTCGATTCATCGTTTATAAATAATATATAATTTATATTTATAGTTTATGTTATATATATATAATAATTAATTTGATTTATAATTTATTTATATTCTTCTGTTCGAATAACTTTTATCATATTTTTATATTCGTATGTGTGGTTTGTTTTTTTTTTTTACAAGAAAATTTATGCCCGACCATTATTATTCATATATATGATATTATTTTGTTCAAATATTACTTTTCTAATATTTTTATATTAAGTATGTTTTGTTTTTGCTTCTTATTAACGCGTACACGCAAAAATATATCTCAATCATTATTATTATAAACATTTTTACATATTACAAATGTAATATTATATTCTTTACATTTCAAATTACTTTTATTATTATTTTTCTTTTCTTTTCTTTTCTTTTTTTCTTGCGACGTTTATCATTCTCATAACACTCGACTTTACTTTACTTTCCATTCGCTTTCCTTTCATTCATTCGTTTTCTTTTTTATTTTCTTTTCCTTTTTTTTTCTCCGCAAGGTTCTTTAAGTAAAGAAGAAAAATACTTTCGAGTACGTGTGAGTTATAAAGAAGTTTCTCTTTTTGATATTACCCATAGAGCATGGGGAAAGTAATAGTAATGGTGTAGTAGTAGTAGTAGGAGATCGGTGAAAGTCGATTTAAAGGGATTTCACGTTTATTCAAAGAGAACTTTTTTTGTTTGTTGAAGGCTTACCTCCCTTTCCCTCCCTTCCCATCCTTCCTTCTTTCGCAACCTCTTCCTTCCTTATACTCGTTAAAATGAAAATTGCTCGCGTATTTATTTACGATTTAATACGTCTCGTTCGGTTGACTATGAAACAAGTTAACTTTCATCTTGTCACCGATATTAATTTTGTAAATTGTTTTATTTAATTCAATTCTTTCCTCTCGATTAAACTAAAATTTTCTACGATTATTTTGCATTTGTATTTATTTATATATATTATATACATGGATAGATTAAACACACACACACACACACACATACTCTTTCTAAGTACGTGTATCTCACGTGTAAGTATTATATTAAAAAACTGGTGCGTGTACTTATGTACGCACGTAAGAAGTCATACTTCTTTGCCGTACCAAAACGAACATAACCTAAATAACCTCAAAAATAACTTCAAAAAAAAACTTCAAAGAAAAAAAAAACTTAAAAAAAGAATTATTATTATTATATATATGAGCCGTTTATTTTGAAAGTGGCCTAACTCCATTTTTCATTTTTTTCCGGTTACCCACGGTAACATGTACAGCTTCAAATTATCTATCAATAAAGCATTTAAGATTTTTTATATTCCGAGTAAATACGGTAATTCTGGACACATAAGTTTTCAGAGTTAGTTGAATCACTGAACCGTTTATTTTGAAAGTGGCCTAACTCCATTAGGAGTAGAGATTTTGGTGTGGTAGAAATGGCATTAAAAAAAAATAATTTACTCTTTGTCCCCCGAGAGTATTACAATATTATCAAAAAGTGTCGGAAAGGTAATAACTTTATTGTACATGAAATGAGACAAGAAGATTTTGTATCAACAAAATTATTAGAAGACGCAATTTTTAAAAGGGTCAAGAATTCTAACGGAGAACCAATAAACTGGTTAAAAATATGTTGGATGCGTTTTGTCAAAAATGAATAAGATTTTCTATAAGACATCAATGAATGAGAACGAAAATTTGAAAGTCCTGAATTTAATACCACGTCGGTGTAAACCAAGAAAGTTCGAAAATATTGTATTGACACCACTGTATAAAAATATAAGACAAATTACAACCGCAAAATTCAAAGACATAATTGACTTATTACGATATATAGCACCGGAACATCATGATTTCTTTAAATCCCTTTCACATACGCAAAATGTAGATGAGTAGAAAATTGTTTTGTAATTTATGTTTGTAAAAAATATTTTGAATCGCATAATTTATGTTTTTAAAGTGTTACAAAGATATGTAAAATAAAATAAGTATTGTTTTTTCGCAATTTGAAGCATCTTAAATTATGTTGAATGGACTTCGGTTCCTTCAAATTTTATAACGAATCTGTTTGTTAATTTTGAAAGTGGCCTAACTCCATTCTTGGTAAGAAAACGCATATTATTCATATAATAATTGCCATTATTTTAATATGAACTGTAAATTGAACACCTTTAGATACACTTAAGCAACATAACTCATTGTTATTCTTTATGTATATTTTTAATTGCATTGAAACGCCATCCTTTAAATATCTCAATTTAAGGTTATATGGAGTTAGGCCACTTTCAAAATAAACGGCTCATATATATATAAGAAAGAATAAAAAAAAGAAAAAGAAAATATCAAAATATAGATATCAGTCCACACTAAATATAAGAGAGATATATCGAATTACTTGACGCGTCAACAGCCATGGCGCGGTTACAGCATTAGTTCTCGCTTCGATCATTTAAGTAAAGCGGCGCTGAGTACGATTAGTATTTGGATGGGTGACCCGCTTGAGAAAAAAAGGGGAAGAAGAAAAGAAGACAACTTCATGCCGTATACTTGAAATCGCTTTGCCGCGCTTTGTAAATACCGACAAACTTCATGGTGTCGTTTTTCCAGACGCTCGGAACAAAATCCACTCCCCATTACATTTTCCCCAACGCGCCAAAAGAAGTATAACTTCAATAAATATTTATTATACTCCCTCCCCCCTCCCAATCCGTTTTAAATTAACGAGCAAATGCAATCAATATTAATATCGAATTTTCGTTTCGTAACTATAATTCATTTTATTTGAAAATAGTATTACATACACTCTCTTAGATTAATATAATCGAATTATAAATTATTATACGTTAAAAAGTATTTAACAAAATTACTTTGGAGATGTAACGTTTAATTTGAAAATTGAAATAATTCGTATAATTTATCTATTAATCTAATATAATTGAATGAATACATACGTTAGAGTTGGAATAAGAAATAAGAAGCAGAAGAAGTCAAATAAATTAAAACAAAAGGATAGAAAGGTAAGAAAATAAGATGAACGTCTTTGTTCGAACGGGAAACGAGAAGGAAATAGTTGTAAACGGAAATAGCAATGACAGTATCTCGTAGATCGAGATAAATCGTGTTAATGAATTCTCAACGTCAAAATAACATCTGCCCGAAGTGGTACAATTATCGAGCGACCTACATTTTCGATTGGTGTTCTCGTCAAATTCGTAAGAACTAAAAGGTACAAGGTCTTCTTTTTTTTCCACCCCTAAGTGCTTCTTTAATTATCTTATTCACTTATTTTCTTTTCTTTCCTTTCCTTTTTTTTCTTATTTTTTTCTCTTTTTTTTTATTGACATACGAACAACTCATTTGTCAAATCGATTATTATTTTCTATTAAAAAAAAAAAAGACTGAACTAACGATAAGAGATAAAATTTAATAAATTATTTGATTTAATTTCTTTTCTTTTTATATCATTTATTATTAAAATTTAATTGTTTTTTAATGTATCAGTGCTTACTCTAATTTGTTAACAAGCAAATTTATTTCGAAACTAATTGGTTAAGTATCGATATTTATCAAACTGCAATTATCGTACATATTTACTCATACTACAAACAAGATTGATAAACACTTTAAATAATTAAAACAAAGTACTTAAAAGAACATGAATTTATTTGATAAGACAAAAGAAAAATATAAACCCTTTGATTGCTATGGACGCATATATGCGTTTGATCAAAATTACCAGAATATTCCAAACGTGTTTGTCAATATTAATGTAAAATAATATGACATTGTTTAACGTATTGATTTTAATAACATTATAATTAATAAAATATATATTATTTATTATTAGAATCCAACTAATAATATCTCGTATTAATAATAAACTAGGAAATTCCATTTCCCACAAAACATACTTCAACCAAAAATATTCGCAACATTCAAAAGTATGAAAACATATTATCGAAAGAATAGAATTTTATTTTTCAATGGTTCCCCGTGAATAAACTTCCTCCATAAAATAACATTTTAACTGTGTCGGCAGGTCTACGACCTGACTTTGAGAACGCGTGCACGAATCAGATTAGATTGTAAGCACCTGGGCAGGATGGGTGCCGTGTTTCGAGATTGCGAGGATTCAGGCAACGATCGTTGGGCTGGGAAGGGGGTGGGGGGTGGTCAGGTAAAACGAGTTAGTTTGTTGTATAATAGTCGGTACTTTAGAACCATACTCTTCTACTGTCTTTGTTTTGCTATATCGTTTTTCTGCATTTATTATAATAAATATTCATATGTAGATGAATTAGTATACCTATAGTCATACACATATATAATATGTCGGAATAATACACACACTATGTGTGTAGGTGTAGTATTTATAGAGAAATATAATATGCCATTGTTTTCGTATTCAAAGATTCAACTTCGTTGATGATTATTTTTGCATACACTTTATTATTCTATTAAGTATCGATATTCTATATATGTTTTCTTTATTTTTTTTTTTGCTGTACACGTGTAATCTCAAAAGAAAGAAAGAAAGGGAGAGAATATGAGTATTTTTTACAGACGGTTATAATAATAGGAAGGAAAATCCAATCGCAGATATTATTGTAAAATTTTTTAATTAATTTTCTGTATGTATATATATATTTGTATTTTCTTTTTGATATCTTTCTTTACTTTTTTATTTTCTTTTTGTCAATATTTAAATGTCAGTTTGAACAATAAATTGTGTCAACGTTGTATAAATGCATCTCCTATGTAAAACAATGAGAAAAAAGGAAATAACGTGTATTACGTGTGATACTTTAAAGTGATAAATAACTACACACACGTGTACGTGTGTGTGTGTGTGTGTGTTTTTGTGTGTTATTCTAAAACACGTTTATCGAATATTTTACTTTATTTTATTTTATTTTAAAAAAGTGAGAATTTTCTTTTTTTATTATTTAGATAGGAATAGATGAAATATCGGATTAAAGAAACAAATCCTAGAAAAGAGAAATGGTACTGGAAACGTGTATATGTGTGCGGGAAACAATAATAAATACGAGATTCTATTCGATTCATCAAATAAAAAAAATTCTTTTTCTTTTTCTTTTTCTTTCTTTTTTTTTTTCCTATTTTTTTTTTCTCACTTTACATCGTTGCAATATACTCTAAAGATTAAATTATTATTATTATTTTTTAACGTTATGTAAATTTCAATTATACATTTACGAGTACGCATAAATTTCCCGTTTGAGAGAATAATTCGTTTTTATAATGAAGGAAAACTTGGAAGAAGAGAAGAAGAAGAAAAAAAGAAAAGTAATCATTGTTATTATGCAACGTGATTTTCGAGTAAATCCGGCGTGACGATTCATCCCTTTGGAAAAAAACGTTCTACTTTCTTTCCTTCTACAGTATATATTTATATATATATGTGTCCTGTGTTTATATGTGTATGTCATTTTTTGTATTTTTATTTTTTCTTGTTTTTTTTATTTATACAAACACACACACACACACACACATTATATTTTTATTCTTCTTCTCTTTTTCTTTTTCTACCCCAATCCCCTTGCCTCCCCAATGATAATACGTTTCGTTCGTTTTTTATATTTGGTTTTTGTTTTTTTTTATTTTATTTTTCCTTTCTCTATCCACGTTTCGTTATTAATTATAATTTTCGCTCGAAATCCTGACAATTTGTCTATCTCTGTCTCTCTCTCTCACTTTCTCTCGTTTCTTTTTTTCTTCCTTTCAGTCTCCCTTACCGTGATGATGATAATAATAATAATAACAATAATAATAATAATTATTATTATTAACGAAGACGAGAAATAATTGTTTCTTTTCTCTACGAAAATAATAAAAGGAATTATTTTTATCATTATTTGTTGTAAAGATTTTGTTAACTTTGCAAAAAAAAAAAAAAAGAAGAAAAAACAAACGTGAATTGTTTTCCGTGTAATCGCATTTATCTCGATCTGCAAATTTTCATCGAATTAATAATAATAATAATAATAATTCGTAGAAAAATTGTTTTTAACGAAAATAATTTCAACGAATAGTATTAACAAAATATATATATAATATTATATTATATATAATAATAATATAAAATGTATAAAATAATATAAATAATATTAAAATATGAAAATATAAAAATATAATAAAAATATAATAAAAAATAAATAAAAAATATAATAAAAAATAAATATAATAAAAAAATATAAAATAATATAAAATATAAAATAGTATATATAATAATATAAAAATTGACGAAAATATTTTCATTTTAAATGATATATTTATATAATTATTATCATTTATATCAGAAACATGATTGAATGCAAAACATTTTGGTTTTCTATTATTTAATACCCGTTTGTATATACCTACACACTTACATTCGTACATACATACATACATACATACATACATACATACATACACACGTATATATAAAAGAAAGAAAGAAAAAAAAAAATAGAAGATATTTCACGTAAAACCTGATGATACCGCCATTTCGTGCGATTAATCTCGCAAGAGAAAGTTTCGTCGTTTCCTACCAACTCCTCCCACCCCCTCCCCCTAACCCCTCTCCACCCCTGAAATAAAATATTGGACGTGCATATATTTCATAGAGCACAACTACCCTCTTCCCCCCCTCTCCACCCGTCCCTGTTCCACTCTTTGTTGCATCACGAAAGCTTACACGGATTATACCAAGCGAGAAAAAAAATGTAATTCAACATTTTCAATCTAAAAACCGCATACGCACATTTATAAAAAAAAAAGAAAAAAATTCACAATAAATTACGTAAAAGGGGGTATAAGATAGTTGGAAAGATAAAAAAAAAGAGCAAAAGTAAAAAGAAAATTCGGCATTACGCGCCGAAGTATTAAATATTATTATTATTATTTTGTTTTGTTTTGGGAAAAAAAAACAAGAAAGTTAAAAAAAACGAAAAGGCGTGAAACGGGAGGGGGGAAGAATTAAGGGTGGGTGATAAAATAGGGTGAGAACGGTGAATTGGGATTTCTGTAGAAAAGCTCAGCTGCGAACGCGTGCATGTGTCTGTGTGTGTGTGTTTTTTTTTTCCCCATGTAAAGGAATAATAAATTTATTTCCCCATAACGCGTTTATCGAATAAATATTCATTGGAAAAATTCTTTTTTTTTTCATTTTTTTATTAGAAATAAACAAAAGGAATATTATTTTCGAATATCAATCGTCTTTTATTCTTCTTCGCGTTTCTCCCCACCGCCCCCCAGCCCCCAGCCACCAGATAACTTTCGTCGTTTATTTATTTTACTTTTGATTATTGTTTATTTATAAATATTTCTTTTTTTAACGCACTAATTTTTAAACGAAACTATCGTGTAATACGTATAAATAATTATTTATTTATTTATTTATTTATTTGTTTGTTTTTCTTTCAAATAGTCGCACCACACACACACACACACATACGTACACGCAAATATATATACACGTATAGACGCATCAACGTAAATTTTTCTTCCTAGAGAAACAGAAAGCTTTCCTAGGCTGCTCAAAAAAAAATAAAAAAAAACACATACAATTAAAATGCTCCCTATGCGTTAATAAAAAACATCGAGCTTGCAGTATTTGGCACTCATAATAATTCTATGTATGCCCTAGTACTGCACAACGTATATATATATATATTTACATACACCGAACAATGATATACACATAGCTATTATATACATATACAATTGAGTCACAAGAGTATTCGTAACTCATTTCTATTTTATATTTGAAATAATTCATACGTTTACTCTTGTAATGCAATCATTTTTCTATTAAGGGAAAAATTTCATTTAGGATTATTCTATTATTTTCTAATTGATATACAATTTTATTGGAAACAAATAGAAATTATAACATTAATTGTCACATGAAGAGTATTTATTAATAATTTATTTCAATAGAAAATTATACTTTCTATCTTTAATTTTTTTCAATAAAATACTTTTTCTATTTTATACTAATAAAATGATTAATAATTAATTAATTATTTTTTAATGCATTTTGTGATAGTTTTAAAACAATTGAACTTTCGTAAAATTTATAATATATTTCTCTTATAATTTATCATTATATTAATAATACTTATTATTTTATTATATTGTAAACGCTTATGCAGGTCGTGCACGTTGGCGCCTGCACTAGTGTGAGTGCGTGCGGATGTTTGTTTAGTATATCGATATTCTTAAGATTAAGTGTGAGAAACAGAGGCTGTATGCGTCACCCGTGGAGGGAGGCCGATGCTTCGTTGTTCGATGGGAAAAGTACAAAAGGGCAGTCGGACATTACGGGTGGTAGTAGGAAGTAGCAGTTAGTTAATCTTATGTTCTTATGTGCTGAGTAGTAGGAAGTAGGAGTGAGTTAGTCTTATGTTCTTATGTGTTGAGGAGTTTACAAATTTCAGAAGTGGGATGTTTACAAATTTCAGAAGTGGGATTCAAACTCGCTAAATTAGAAATTCGCGATTCGCGCGTGTGTTATGAAAAGTGGGATTGAATCTATTACGTTATTAGTGAAGTTATTAGTGAACTTACGTGTTTGAGTGACTTAACATTCGAAATCTAAAAATTTAGAAAACGTTTGCATTGAAAGTGTCTACGAAAATTAAGAAACATGGCAACTTACGACGACGGAGCGACCGCCTTAGAAACACCGGCCACCGAGGACGGCGAAGTAGAAAGTCTCCGTCGGCAGGTAGAAGACCTTATGCGTGAGGTCGGGCAACTCAGGGGAGCAGCGGAACAACGACCAGGAGTGAATGATCGACACCGCGAGGTCAGCTTAAGTGTAATCTCTGGTATGATCGACGTTTTTGATGGAAGCGTTGGTACCTTTACCGTCTGGGAAAGACGAGTGCGCTATATACAACGAATGCACCAGCTTCGGGATACCGAAATTGTTATGATAATTAGTCTAAAATTGAGGGGAAAAGCATTGCGATGGTTTCACTCAAAACCCGAATTCGTGACTTATGGAATGGAGGAATTATTAGCAGCAATAGGGAAGATGTTTAGCTCGCGACAAAGTGTTATCACGTTGAGAAGACAGTTTGAGGAACGTAGGTGGAACGGCAACGAGTCGTTTAGAGATTACCTACATGACAAAATGATTCTGGGTTACCGAATTCCCCTCCCAGAACAAGAAATTTTGGAGTATGCGATAGACGGCATTCCAGACATTGCATTAAGAAACCAGGCCCGGATGATTGGTTTCCGAGACCAGGAGTCGTTGCTGACGGCTTTCGAAAGTATTACGCTATACGCCGGGTTAAGGATGCGAGCGACGGGCCCTCGAAGTCCTACAAAATACGAAGGAAGGCGGCCGACGGGAGAAGGAAGAAGAAAACCGATCGACCATAAGAGGCCGTCGGAGGAAAATTATGCCAGATGCTTCAACTGTGGAGAGACGGGACATTTTGCGGGGAACTGCCCCCGTCCGAAGAGGGAAAGAGGCAGCTGCTACAAGTGCGGTAAACATGGACATCTTAGACCAGAATGCCCGGAGAAGGGTGGCAAAGTCCACGGCGTCACCAGGAGCTTGACCATCGATGACGACTACATCAGGAAGATAACTTACGATGTCGATTCAGGCAATACACACTACATCTTAGTTTTAGACACCTTATTGGATTCCGGCAGTCCCGTGAGTTTCATAAAGGAAGGGTTAGTGATGGGACCGATCGACCCTGCGCCGGAACGCGGAAGTGAATATTATGGTATTAATCATAGTCGTCTGCGAGTACACGGCTCGATCCAAGTTAGTTTAGAATTAGATGACGGCGAAAGAGTTGACACTCGTCTGTTGGTAGTACCGGATACTACAATGGTGAACTCCGTTATTTTAGGTCGCGACGCATTAAAAAAATGCGGATTAGGTTTAAGCAGAAAAGATAAGCTCTCCGAAGAAGAGATAGGAATAGATCAGATAATGAATATAGAAATAAGTGATTCCACCGATAATCAAACCATCGAATTAGACATCAATCCCGAAATCGCGGTGGAAAAACAAAACGAATTAAAGGAAATCTTAAAGGTAAATTACTTAAATGCACCTCGTCCGGAGAAACCTAGAATAAGCATGGAGCTGAAATTAACATTACAGGAGCATCAGCCGTTTCATTTCTCTCCCCGTCGTTTATCGTTTGTCGAGAAAAACCAAGTTCGAGAAATAATAGAGGATTTACTAGAAAGAGGGATAATTCGACCGAGCGAATCGGATTACGCGTCCCCTATTGTGTTAGTTAAAAAGAAAAACGGTAAGAATGGGATGTGCGTCGATTACCGCGCGTTAAATAAAGTCACAATAAGCGATCGATATCCCTTGCCTCTAATCGAAGATCAATTAGATGTATTGAACGGGAAAAAATATTTTAGCCTACTGGATTTAAGAGACGGTTTTCACCAAATTAGAATGGCCCAGGAGTCGATTAAATATACGTCATTTGTCACACCTCAGGGGCAGTATGAGTACGTGCGCATGCCTTTCGGTTTAAAAACAGCCCCATTAAAGTTCCAAAAATTTGTTAACGCGGTATTAGATGACTTAATTAAAACAGGAGACGTCGTCGCGTATATGGATGACTTTTTGATTGCGACTACAAATTTAGATCATCATTTAAAAATTTTAAAACTAACACTTAAATTACTAGCAGAAAATAAACTAGAATTACGGTTAGATAAATGCAAGTTTTTATTTACAACGATCGAGTATTTAGGATATCAGATTACGGAAAGAGGGATCAAGCCGACTGTCAGTGGCGTAGCGGCTATTGAAAATTTCCCGATACCACTTAATGTCAGGGACGTACAAAGGTTTTTAGGATTATGTGCCTATTTTAGAAAATTTGTGGCGGGATTCGCCCTTACGGCGAAACCACTTTATGACTTACTTAAAAAGGATGCGACCTTCGCTTTCGGCAAGGAACACCTGCGAGCAATGGAAGAGTTAAAAGATAAATTAGTTAACGCGCCAGTATTAGCCATCTACAACCCAAACGACGAGACAGAATTACACTGTGACGCGAGTTCCGTAGGTTTCGGTGCAGTTTTAATGCAGAAAAAGCCAGATTTGAAATTCCATCCTATCTTTTATTTTTCGAAACGGACCACGAGTGCAGAAAGTCGCTATCACAGTTTCGAATTAGAGACCCTTGCAATAATTTATGCGTTAAAAAGATTTAGGATTTACCTGCAAGGGATCAAGTTTAAGATAATTACAGACTGCAATTCGCTCAAGCTCACTTTAGATAAAAAAGATATCAATCCTAGAATCGCCCGCTGGGCGTTAGAATTGCAAAGTTACGATTACACCGTCGAACATAGGGCGGGCACGCGTATGGCGCACGTAGATGCTCTTAGTCGATCAGCTTACGTTATGGTTGTGGAAGACAACACCCTTGAATTTAACTTGTCGGTGTGCCAGAATCAAGACCCCGAGATTAGAAAATTACGCAGCCGGTTAGAAACCACCGAAGATAAGTTTTACGAAATGAGAAATGGCTTAGTATATCGGAAAAAGGGCGATGAACTTTTATTTTACGTACCGTCGGCGATGGAAGGAGCTATTATTCATAAATATCATGACGAAATGGGCCACTTAGGAGTAGACAAAACTCACGACATTATTTTGCAGAACTACTGGTTTCCAAATTTAAAGGAGAAGGTATCGGTCCACATTCGAAATTGTCTTAAGTGTATATCTTACAGTCCGAGTTCGGGTAAACCGGCGGGCAGCTTACATAACATACCAAAGGGGAACGTTCCTTTTCACACGATACACATCGACCATTTTGGCCCTATAGACAAGCAAAGGTCGACGAAAGCGTATATATTTTTGGTTATAGACGCATTTACGAAGTTCTTGAAATTGTACGCCACTAAAACCACTACTAGCAAAGAAGCGATTAAACACCTGACAGATTATTTCCACAACTACAGTAAACCCGTGAATATTATATCGGACAGGGGAACATGCTTTACCTCGAAAGAATTTTCGGATTTTATGTTAAGTTCAAATGTGAATCACATAAAGATCGCCACGGGTTCACCTCAGGCAAACGGGCAAGTCGAAAGGTATAACAGGACCATAGCGCCAATGTTAGCCAAATTAAATGACAAGTCATCGGGGAAAAATTGGCATCAATTTTTAACGGATATTGAGTACGCTTTGAATAACAGTCCGAATGCATCAACCGGGGAACCTCCTAGTAAATTATTATTCGGTGTGGTCCAGAGAGGTGACATTGTCGATAATGTCCGTAGTTATTTAGAAAACACCATCGCGAATAGCGAACGCGATTTAAAAGCAATTAGGAATAAGGCCAAAGATAGAATGGCTGAGAAGCAAAATTATAACAAGAGGTATTATGATAAACGCCATCATAAGATACGGTCAGAATTTAATGTTGGTGATTATGTGGTGGTAAGGAATTTTGATAGCACTGTAGGGATTGGAAAGAAACTGATACCAAAATTTAGGGGTCCGTACGAGGTTATAAAGAAATTACGAAACGATAGGTATGTAGTTGCCGATATAAGAGGCTTCCAAATATCTCAAAGACCGTATCAGGGAACATGGGAATATTGTAACATGCGTCCCTGGCGAGGAACGGAACGGGCCAAAGAATAAATATTATTTTAGTTATTGATTAGATCGAAAAGAAAAAAAAAGGGAAAAAGAAATATTGTATCCGAGTAATTTTATTTCTTATGTATGCGTTTATTTAATCTTTAGACCCTTTTTTATCAGCATTTTTAGGACCTTTTATACTAGCCTTGCGTTTGCGTTTATTTTGTAATTGTATTTCTTATGTTGGATTATCTTATATTTTTATTCTTTCAGATTATTACTTTTATTTATGTATTAATTTTGAATGTATTCTTATGTTTGTATTCATGTACTTCTTATGTATGTATTAACCTTATGTTCATGTTCATTTTACGTTGCGTCTTTATGTATGTGTGATGGTCTAGTGACCGAGGGCGGTCACCGTCAGGACTGGCCGATTGTAAACGCTTATGCAGGTCGTGCACGTTGGCGCCTGCACTAGTGTGAGTGCGTGCGGATGTTTGTTTAGTATATCGATATTCTTAAGATTAAGTGTGAGAAACAGAGGCTGTATGCGTCACCCGTGGAGGGAGGCCGATGCTTCGTTGTTCGATGGGAAAAGTACAAAAGGGCAGTCGGACATTACGGGTGGTAGTAGGAAGTAGCAGTTAGTTAATCTTATGTTCTTATGTGCTGAGTAGTAGGAAGTAGGAGTGAGTTAGTCTTATGTTCTTATGTGTTGAGGAGTTTACAAATTTCAGAAGTGGGATGTTTACAATATTTATAATAATTTAAATATTTTTAAATATTTATTATATTAATAATAATAAATTATATTAAATTATAATAAAATATTATTTATATTAATAAAATTAATATCAATTTGAAAGTTGAACAATCCTAATATATATTTATTATAAATAAAAATTAAAAAACACATTGCATTATAAGAATATATATCAATTCTATAAAATATAAATATAATAATTACGAATATTCCTATAACTTCACTCTATATATTATATATTATATATATATATATATATATAGATTTCAATGCAGGTTGTTGTATAATATGTATATATATGTATAACGTAGCGTGATCTGCAACGATGCATCTGTTTGCGTACGTTTTGATAAGTCTCATATATATATACATACATACACATCATACATATGTATATATGTATGTATGAACTTGCGTGAGAATGCAGCAGTATGGTACGAACGATATTTCTATGTGTGTTTCTATGAGAGAATTGTCGCGAAAATGTTTGTATAAATGTAACCGCATGTTTGTGTTACTCTCTCTCTCTCTCTCTCTCTTCTCTTTTTCTCTCTTTTTTTTTCTCTTTGCGGTACATGTGTTTGCGTTAGTGAAGGTGACAGTCGAGTGCAACCGAGCCGTAGTAGAATTTTCGTGGGTGTCTCTTTAACACCTTACCCAACCCTAACACACACGCACCATACACACACACACACACACTTATGTATTTTCAGACTTTAGTAGCTTTTACTGGGAAAGTAAAGAGTAGAGTAGAAAATGTTTCGTATACAGTGGCTTGCAAAAGTTTCGGGACACATCCTATTTTTGTATGTGTATGTATGTGTGTGTCTGTTAATTTTCTCACCAACGTGTGTTGTTTTTTCAGATAAAAAATTTGATATATATATATGTATTATATGTTATATTAAATGTGTTAGATTTGTGGTAAAAACTATCATTTTTTATTTGATTTTATATTATATTTTATATCTCACACATTTTATTATTATTTGATTATATCAACGTGTACTTTGATAAATTATTATTTAACTTTTCAATTTTTAAAAAACAAAGAAATAATATTTTATATTAACATTCTAGATTTATTTTTATTTGTTTGTATAAATATTTGCAAAACTATAAACGAATAGTTGTAAATGAAATAATATATCACAATTAATTGAAAAAAAAAAAAACTAAAAATGATTGAAAACTTTTGCACTTCACTGTATATCTACCTATGCATTACATGTGTACATATATATATATAATATATATGTGTGTATGTGTACGTATGCAAATGAGAGAGCATTGGTTGCACTCGACGTGTCATCCTTTTGCGACTATGCGACGAAAGAAAAAAGAAAAAACAAACAAAACAAAAACACGAAAAGGAACGAAAACAAAAAAAAAGAAAAAAAGAAAGTGTCTGCATTATCAATGCACCGGGTTGCATTGGCGAATCGTACAAACCAACAACATCTTACGTAAAGTAAAAGAGTAAAGAGTAAAGGAGGAGGAGGAGGAGGGGGAGGGGGAGGGCCATAAAAAAAGCAAAACAATGAAAGAAAACACGTTCTCGACGCTACTGTAAATACCATGGTATAAATAATCGAGCATTCCCCCCATGGAAAAGGTATAAAATTGTGTGTAATCACGTGATGTAAGGTGAATTAAATTTGATTCCTTTTTTTTCTTTTTTTTTTCTTTTTTTTCTATTTATCTAAAAAATAATTAACTCGATTTTAGCACCAATCTTATAATGTTATGTTAAATATTAATAATTATATTCAAGACCACCATTATTATTATAATCATAATCATCAGCGTATTCATTTTTCTAATCATCGTGGATACCTGTTTTAATCGGATTTATAAATTTGAAGAGCAAATTAAGTTCAACACTTGAAATCCTTCTAACTTATCAAGTTAACGTACCATCCCCATAATCCAAAGAGCTAATCAAAATCACCGATCTATGAGATAAAGCAAGTAAGAGCGAGAGAGAGAGAGAGAGAAAGAGAGGAAGTTAGAGAAGAAGGAAAATTAAGGAAGACTTTGGTATTTTCACTAAGATTAAGATTCAAACCATTAACCATCATGTGATTTGAATAATGGATCGTTGACAAAGTCCTATCAAAACTGGTTCGAGTAAATCGTTTTATCGTTCGTTGCACTTTAATTATTTCTGTGTTTAGGAAATAAGGAAGAGGAGAATAGGATTGATTTTTGTTATTTTTATAAAATAATTGGGTCAACCGACACAATCATTTTTTAATATTTAATTTATATAACACTCGATATATATTTTTATTTTTTCAAAACTAATATCATTTATTTATGGATTAAATTTAAAAGATATTAGACAAATTTAAATTGAAATTTTTTTAAAAGAATTAAATCTTAATTTATTAATAATATTATTATTGTTATTATTTCGTTGACACAATGTTTAACAAAAATTATTAGAAGTAATCGTACGATGTTAAAAATTGATTAAAAGAAATAGAACAAAATTTCATCAAAGGTTTTTACATTTCTTTTCTTTTTCTTTATCGAGTGACAAAAAGGATTGATTTTTGTTATTTTTATAAAATTAATGGGTCAACCGACACGATCATTTTTTATATTTAATTAATATAACACTCAATATATATTTTTATTTTTTCAAAACTAATATCATTTATTTATGGATTAAATTTAAAAGATATTAGACAAATTTAAATTGAAATTTTTTTAAAAGAATTAAATCTTAATTTATTAATAATATTATTATTGTTATTATTTCGTTGACACAATGTTTAACAAAAATTATTAGAAGTAATCGTACGATGTTAAAAATTGATTAAAAGAAATAGAACAAAATTTCATCAAAGGTTTTTACATTTCTTTTCTTTTTCTTTATCGAGTGACAAAAAGGATTGATTTTTGTTCTTTTTATAAAATTAATGGGTCAACCGACACGATCATTTGTTATATTTAATTAATATAACACTGGATATGTGTTTTTATTTTTTCAAAACTAATATCATTTATTTATGGATTCATAATTTGAGTATTGATAAAATGATAATAAATTTAAAAGATATTAGACAAATTTAAATTGAAATTTTCTAATAAGAATTAAATCTGAATTTATTAATAATATTATTATTGTTATTATTTCGTTGACACAATGTTTAACAAAAATTATTAGAAGTAATCGTACGATGTTAAAAATTGATTAAAAGAAATAGAACAAAATTTCATCAAAGGTTTTACCTTCTTTCTTTATCGAGTGACAATAAAATGAGAAAAAGAAAAAAAAAGGAAAGAAAGAGAGAGAGAGAGAGAGAGAGAGAAAAGAAGAGCAGAAGTCGGGTGGATGGGGAGAGGGGGTGGGGGCAGGAGGAGTATAAAAGAATCGAAAATAAAATGGTGGATCTCACGGACGAAATGAAATTCCGTTTGAAACGGGAAGTATATTCCATAGGCATTGCCGTATATCCCCTTTAAGAGGCCCTTAGGGTAAAGTATAGTGCTCTCATGGCTTTAACACCAGGAACGGTAAGTCGCTGACTCGTTGAGTGGTTCATGTCAACGTGACCGGGTCAGAGAACGGGCCGATATTTGTTGGGACACGCGACTCTAACGTTGACTATGGCTGTCAGATGGGGTTTTTTTATTTTTTAATATTAATCCATCTTTAAATTATATTCTTCTTCTTTATAAATTCATCGATTGAAATTCTTTGCATGAAATTTTCTTTCGAAATATGATTCAATTATCTTCGAACAACGTTTCTTACTCATTCGATCAAATGTTTGATTAACAATTGTTAATTTGAAAAATTCATTTATATTAATTTTATGAAAAAATTATTAACCCTTTGAGCTTTATGAAATGTCTGACCATATAGGGATCGGTTTTTTATACTACTTAAAAGATGTTTGATCATGTAAGATTATTTACTTTTACTACTTAGAAAATGTCTGACTATATTTTCTTATACTACTTTAAAAATGTCTGATCATAAGAATATTTTCTTATACTACTTATATGATGTTTGACCATTTACTTATACTACTTAAAAGATGATCATGTAAGAATATTTTCTTGTACTACTTAAAATATGTCTGATCGTATAAGAATATATTCTTATACTACTTAAAAGATGTCTGATCGTATAAGAATATTTTCTTATACTACTTAAAAAAAATTGTCTGACAATATAAAAAATATTTCGCGTTTGATGAAACTTAAAAAAGGAGTAAACTTTTGTATTCTCGTCTTATATAAAGATAATTATAATTATATTCAATATCAAAGAGTTCTATTTTTCCATAGAAAAGAAAAAAAAACATAATGCCTCGGGGGAGCCGATAATAAAGTATCCAAAGCATTTTTTTATTTATTCCAAAAATCGTGACAGATTTAATTAGCAGTAGAAAATTATTCTTCTTATATACAGGGTGTCCTATATAACACTAGTCACGATTTTTCAAGTACTTGAGATAACCTGACTAAAAAAATACTTTAAACAAAAATTGATGTTTTTTCTCCATACCAATAACTTACACTGTACACGTATTTATAATGTTCAAAAGGTTTATAATACCAACTAATAATAAACAAAATAATTACTTAAAAATATTCATTTATAAAATACACAAATACCCGAATAATTATCGTAAAATATATCTCAACACTAATAATTTTCACTCTACACGTATTCTAAGTGCTCAAAGGGTTTATAATACCAACTAATAATAAACAAAATGAATTATCAAAAATATTCATTTATAAAATATACAAATACTCGAATAATTATCATCAAATATATCTCAACACCAATAATTTTCACTCTACACGTATTCTAAGTGCTCAAAGGGTTTATAATACCAATTAATAATAAACAAAATAATTTCCCAAAAATATTCATTTATAAAATATACAAATACTCGAATAATTATCATCAAATATATCTCAACACCAATAATTTTCACTCTACACGTATTCTAAGTGCTCAAAGGGTTTATAATACCAACTAATAATAAACAAAATAAATTATCAAAAATATTCATTTATAAAATATACAAATACTCGAATAATTATCGTCAAATATATCTCAACACCAATAATTTTCACTCTACACGTATTCTTAGTGCTCAAAGGGTTTATAATACCAACTAATAATAAACAAAATAATTTCCCAAAAATATTCATTTATAAAATATACAAATACTCGAATAATTATCGTCAAATATATCTCAACACCAATAATTTTCACTCTACACGTATTCCAAGTGCTCAAAGGGTTTATAATACCAATTAATAATAAACAAAATAATTTCCCAAAAATATTCATTTATAAAATATACAAATACTCGAATAATTATCATCAAATATATCTCAACACCAATAATTTTCACTCTACACGTATTCTAAGTGCTCAAAGGGTTTATAATACCAATTAATAATAAACAAAATAATGTATCAAAAATATTCATTTATAAAATACACAAATAATCGAATAATTATCATCAAATATATCTCAACACCAATAATTTTCACTCTACACGTATTCTAAGTGCTCAAAGGGTTTATAATACCAATTAATAATAAACAAAATAATGTATCAAAAATATTCATTTATAAAATACACAAATAATCGAATAATTATCATCAAATATATCTCAACACCAATAATTTTCACTCTACACGTATTCCAAGTGCTCAAAGGGTTTATAATACCAATTAATAATAAACAAAATAATTTCCCAAAAATATTCATTTATAAAATATACAAATACCTGAATAATTATCATCAAATATATCTCAACACCAATAATTTTCACTCTACAGATATTCTTAGTACTCAAAGGGTTTATAATACAAACTAATAATAAACAAAATAATTTATCAAAAATATTCATTTATAAAATACACCAATATCTGAAATAATTATCATCAAATATATCTGAACACCAATAATTTTCACTCTACACGTATTCTTAGTGCTCAAAGGGTTTATAATACCAATTAATAATAAACAAAATGAATTATCAAAATATTCATTTATAAAATACACAAATAATCGAATAATTATCATCAAATATATCTCAACACCAATAATTTTCACTCTACACGTATTCCAAGTGCTCAAAGGGTTTATAATACCAATTAATAATAAACAAAATAATTTCCCAAAAATATTCACTTATAAAATACCCGAATAATTATCGTCACAAAATATCACTCGTTTTTTATCCAAGGATAAACATTATCCAACCCTTGAACGTAATCGTTATCCTACTTATGGTCTCCTCTTATTAAAAAAAAAAAAAATAGAAAAATAGAAGAAGAAGAAGAAGAAGAAAGAAGAAAGAAAGAAAGAAAGAAGAAGAAGAAGAGACTACTTCCTTTTCTTAAGCTCGTTTCCCTCGAAACCGGCTCGAGGCATTATCCTTTAACTCAATTCTCTTGAAAGCTTGAGGGTAAAGGATAGAAAGGTGGTCGAGGGGAGGGGGGTTGAGAGTTGAGGCTTGAGGATTGAGTCTGAAGGTGGTAGTAGTGGTTGGCGACGAACAGGGAGGGGGCAGGGAGGGGGGACAGGGAGGGGGCTAGTATGGAAGGTTTTAAGGGAAGGTACAGGATAAAAGGAGAGAAGTTCGTAGCCGACATGAGAGTTCATATTAACGAGTGCGCACGTAATCCGGAAGGATATCGATCGAGAAACTCGAAGCCAAATTTCCTTCAACTTCGAGAAACGTCCAGGTTGGCTTTGCCTTTGTCAATATGTCTATGTGTTTCTACCTAAGTATATACACGTGTACGTGTACGTGTACGTGTAACATATAAGTAAGTAAGTAAGAAAGTAAGTGTGTGTATGTGTTGTATTATAACGTATAGGAAGACAGGATATTAGCAAAACTATGAAAAACCGATTGAGATCAAGAAAATGAGAAAATGATTGAACGAATGAAATGCTTCTTTTTTTCTAATAATATATACATGTGTGTATGTGTGTGTGTGTAGATTGATATGTATATTGATCGTTTTAAATAGTGTTGTGTTTCTAAGAGTAGGAAACATGAAGGGAGAAAGAAGAAGAAGAAGAAGAAGAGGAGGAAGAGGTGAAGGGGTGGGGAGGGGGGGAGTAAAGAAGAAGAATATTGCAGTATGGTGAAGCGTGATTGGTTGGAAGTCAATTTGTATTCATACATTCTATGCTATAGTAATAGTGGTAGTTGGTAGTAGGCTATGTATAAATGTATATATTAATGTATATATGTATATATATATGTATATGTATATATGTAGATAGTAGAAGCAGAGTATAGCATAGGATAGCATAACCATAGCACAGGAGGGTGTCGCGATTGGCATAGATTTTATTACTGGATGAATCGATACATATACATGAGTCGACAATATTCAAGTGGAAGTGACAGACTGTACAGAAAGTGTGAGAGAAAGAGAGAGAGAGGGAGGGAGTGGGAGAGGGGGAGGGGGAAACAAAGGGGGGAAGGTTATCGATCGATTTGATCCTCCTCCTTCTACTTCTATACCACCCCCTTTTTCTACCCCTATTCAGCCACCCACTCTTTCTAACACTCCTACTTTCTCAGTTGCACACTAGTATAACACATGCAGACACACACACACGAGTGTGTTTCTAATTGTCCTTTTTTATTTTCTTTTCTTTTTTTTTTTTTTTTTTTTCATTGTTACGATGGTTTAATTAGGGATGGTTAAAATTTGTCAATTGATCGGTTACTCGTTGTATCAATTTATTGACGTAGAAAAATGAAAATCGTTTGTTTGAAATTTATCCGAAAAAATATATTTATTCGTCATTTTCATGAATATATTATTATTATTATTATTATTATTTGATATCACGTTATATTTTGTCAATATTATAGAGATTATTTATTACAGAATTATTATAGAATAATTATTAATTAGAATAAATATTAAAAGTATATATTGAAAAAATTATTAATAATATAATTAAATATTAAAAATATATATATTATATAATTTATTATAGAAATAAATCTTTAATGTCACATTTTTCATTTGCATTATATTCCAAATATTAAAAATTATATATTGAAAAAATTATTAATAATATAATTAAATATTAAAAATATATATTATAAATATTATATAATTTATTATAGAAAAATTATTATTATTATATTATTATTATTATTATATAAATCTTTGAAATAACATTTCTCATTTGCATTATATTCTTATACAATTATCAAAACAATTATATATAATTTTACCGCGTTCCGAATTGTTTCTTTTTCTTTAAAAAATAAAAAAAAAAACAAGAAAAAAAAAAGGAAGAGAATTTGTGGGGAATAAAATGGGGAGATGATAGCAAAGGATGATCATCACGCTTACGGTGTCGGTAAATTTAATAGAAAACCCCCGGTGCGAAGAGCCCGAAATTCGAGGGATGTTCTCTCTCTCTCTCTCTCTCTCACTCACTCTCTCTCACTCTCTTTCGGTGCTTACAAAAGCTTATGCGAGCTTTAAGCCTGGTACGAAGAGATACGCGTTGAAATAAGCGTATAGAATTCTCTTACATGTTAGTGTACTACATGCAACGAAATATCGATCCCTTCTCTTTCTCTCTCTCTCTCTCTTTCTCTATGTCTCTGTCTCTCTTTCTCTTTCTATCTTTATACCACCAATGAAACACATGCGTGTACAAGTATGTAAAGGATGCTGCCATAAGTGAAATAGTCGAGAAGGAAAATTTTTGGATGGAAAAATGTTGTAAACGTGGAATATGTGTTGTGGAATATGTAAGGGGTTTCTTATATTAATTATTATGGTTTATACTTGAAGAGTATTCTAATGCGATGTATTCTACGGTTATGATTTATTTTTAATTGGAAATTTGTATTCGAATGAAACGTTGATTTTTCTTTAGAGTTATGTTTAAACAGGGTGTAAATAACGTTTGGAAGTTTGTTTAAATGTTTTTTCAATTCTATGGTGTTACAGAATGTTGCTTATGGTCATTTAACGACAAATGTTTATCATTGGTCGTATACTAAATGAATTCTAATATCTATTTTTGTATTTTTTTTCAAAAAGCGTGTTAAGTATCCCCATGCAATAGTAATTTCTATGGGATTGTGTAAGCTAAAACTTTTGTATTTCATTGTCAGTTATTTTAACAAAATTCAAACTATAAGAATATTAAAACAAAATAAATAATCAATTGATTTGATCAGACACACTGGAATACCCCATTAAATGATCGAAAGTTTTTTAGTATAATTATTCGAAAAAATAAAATGATCTCGTTTTCGACATTTGCGATATAATGATTAATTAAATTCTTACTTTTGTTTTTTTTTCTTTTCTTTTTTTAAAATTTCTTTTCATTGTCAGATCATTAAGGAAACAATAGGAAGGAAAGTACGAAACGAAGGTTAATGGTGGATTATATATTTCACAAATACATGTATATACTTGTATATACTTGTATATACTTGTATATACATGTGTAAGTATATATATTATACGTTAACAAAAGAGAAATGATTTGGAAGGTGAAGTCAATGGAAAGTTTACTGTGTTAACTGTGTCAAGTCGGTGGAAGATGTTTGTTCCGGTTGATCGATACTTCGATTTAACCTTCGGAATGTCCACTCGTGCGATAATACAGGGCCGTAATAAATGTTAAATTGGTATGGAGTAGAAAATATAATCACAAATCTCCAAAATAATTTTCATTTATTCGTAGTTCGAGTAATCGGTAAAAGGGGAAACCTAACCTAAAAGTTAAATTCGTATCAATCAATGATTTATCAAAATTGTTTAGTGTTCCTGGTGAATTTGACTATTTTAATATTCACGTATATTGTTAATGTATTATATGATATTAAATAAGAAAAATAATTCAATGTTAATATTGGTCACACACAATCAAGATTTATAATCAAAATATGAAATACAAATAATTGTAATAATAATAGTTTAGCTGTTTGTTACTATGAATATTTGGTGTAATATATCAATGGTATTTACTATTCGACATAAACACATTCAAAGTTAATTAATATTTCGTTTCTAAACATCTAAATGTCTGTTCTTGACAACACATTGATATGAATTTCAACAATTTACTGTATAATATTTACTGTATATTATTATTATTATATTACTTATATTCAACATTTTATAATTTAAAAAAAAAACATTCTATGTGATCAGTATTAACATAACATTATTTTTCATATTTAATATCATAAATTATATTAATAAAATTTGAATATCAAAACCTAAAGGGGTACCATTTATATCATCGTTTAATCATTAATATAAAATTCATTGTGAAAATCAATTATTATCACGAAAAAAGAAAATGTTCGATTCTAATTATACAATATTATTTCAATTAATTACTCGTTCAATTATTAATTCAAGAATAATTACAATTACTTATATATATATATAGGCGTTACTAACAACTATACTTAGAAGATTTATCAATAATTCATAACACTTAGCAAGATCAGAGGGACACATAATCGAACCTAAATCCTACCTACGTATATACAGTTCTGCTTTCATATTTGCAACTATAACTACTAAAACCGCTGCTATATAATACATCCTATGATTTTCTAAAGGTCCCCTGTTTACAACAGTAACATCAACAACACCAACAATACCAATTCAGAGACAGATATAGGGTTGAACGAACAGAATTTCACGTTTTGTGGTTGGTGGAACAGAATTTCGTATTATAACCAATCAAACGTTTTCGAATACGTATTACATACACATGTATGTGTATACATATACACACGTATTTTCATCACTATTATCAATCGTATTTTTATATAAACTGATAATGGTATTAGGTTTAATTTTTCATTCAATGAAGAGGAGTAGGAGGAGGAGGAGGAGGGGGGGGGTGAGGAAATATACAAAATCCACACAAACACACACACACATGAGAAGTTATATTATAATTATGAAATAATTAATTTTGGTTCTTTTGTGTTTTTACTTTTCTCTTCTTTTTTTTTTTTTTTTTCATAAAATATTAGAAAAAATTTTATACCTTTCCCACTAAATGCATCGAGTACTTCTAATTTTCTATGTATTATTATCATACGTAGGACTATAACTATACGACTATAAAATAACGAAACGGGATAAAAAGAAATGTAATAATATTCAACTATATATTCATTTTTGATTTTGATATTGGATTTAATCTCGACAAGAAAAAAAAGAAATACGCGATAGTTTTTCTCGTTGCTATTGAAAGCTCACTTTTGTCTTAGGCGAGGATCCGAATTATTATATTATTATTATTATTATTATTATTATTAAAATGATTATTTTTAATCGTTAGTTTTATTAATGTTCATTTGTTTTCTTATAAATAATATTATTGCTACGAAATATAGATTTATTATTACCACAATTTGTTATTAATTAATTAAATGAATTAAAAATAGAAAAATAGAAATAATAATTCGATCCTCGCTTAGACGAAAAGGAATACTAATAAAACGTTTGCTGCGCAAAAGGAAGATAAAATATATTTTTCTTTATGAGATACACTAGAATAATTTAAACAAATATTGGTAAAACTCTTAAGAATAAATCGATGGTAAAAGAAAAAGAAATAAAAAAAAAATAAAGAATAACAACTTAGAATATTTCATCATTGCCATATATAATATAATTATAATTATTAATTATATAATCACAAAAAATCACACACCGCAAGTCCAACAACCATGTATCATATATATGTATATATACATATTATATATATATATATATGTATATATATATATATGTAAACTATAATATATCATATATTGAAATCATAAGTCACACGAGTTACGGCCAAAGAGCAGCAAATCCGTAATAATGATAAACAACGTGAAGAGAATGCATTCTCAACGAGATTCAACGAAAAGGAGCAGGAAACGCTGAAAATAAAACTACGAGGAAACGAATGAAATCAAATTTATAATAGGAAACAATCAATCTGGAGAGAGACACATAATATATATATATTAATTATATATTATGTATATTTGTGCGTGTAAACATATTTATATACATATACAAGGTGTCAAGTAATTGGTGTTACAAATGTTGAAAATGTTTGAATACAATTTTTGTTCATAGAATATACTTTGTTTTTGAGAGAAAAATAAATTTGAAAATTTGTCGAGTGTTTACACTTGACTCGATGAGTTATCAATTTTGGAAATTAAAAGTATTGGTCAATTAATATAAGAGTTTAATTGATATATGTAACAATGATTGTAAAAAAAAATTATGAACGAAGTTAGAATTTTAATATTTATTTTTCTCCAAAATACGAAATTCAGTATGAATTAATTGTATTCTACATTTTTTACTTGCAATTATGTAAAATTATTTTCTGCACATTTGTAACACCAATTTAAAGGATACCTTGTATATATTATATATATTAGTATGTGTAAATATATGTTGAATGAATGAAATATTGAAATTGGATAATTTTAAGATTCATATAATCGTTTGATATATGTCAGAAATATTAATTCGTTCTTTCATGTGAATTTTAACGTTATCCAATTAAAATCTTTCACCATAACATATATATACATACACACATATATATATATTGATTGGTCAAGTATAAAATTTGTAAAAAAGAAAACAAAATTGACAAATATGATGCACTACAAATTTCATACTTGTGTTTGCAACTAAATTACCGGCGTTTCTTTTTAATTTTTTAACTAATTAATCAATAATTTATTCTCCCTTGTTAAAATTAAAAAAAAAAAAGAAAAACGACAGGAACTTAGTTGCCAACCCAATATACCTACATATATATATATATATATGAGTCATTTATTTTGAAAGTAGCCTAAATCCACATTAATATTTGATTATTAACCTTAATAAAATCTACAACAACTGTAAAATGTATTAGTCATAAAAAAACACTTCTAAGAAAAAAGAAAAAAGAAATAATTTGGACTTAGGTAACTATCAAAAACAAATGATCACACTTGTATATAAAATATGTATTACACGTGGTATAATTCTCGAACGAAAAAAAAAATAAAAAAAAATAAAAGAAAAACAAAAAAAAAACGATTTTGGAAGGAATCTGCGATGATCGTGCTCCGATTTGAATATCGTGGCACCTTGAAACCGTCATAGGTCCAGGAGCCTAACTTCAAAACACAGGTCTGTACGTCGTACGGAAAGAACTCAACGTCGATGGAGCAGGAAGACTTATAAACAGCTGGAGGTTGCCATACGACCAATCCTGTATGGTAGACAGTGGCCTTGGTCATCAGTGTCACCTCGTAGTTCCCATCTGCGCTGTAATCACCGAAGAAACGTGCCGAACGTGATCACGATCGGCTCTAATGCAACAAGAAAAAGAAGAAGAAGAAGAAAGAACAAAGAAACAAAAAAAGAATTAAACGAAACAAAAAAGAAAAAATTATATAATATAAATGTTTTGTTATTATTATTATCATTATCATTATTATTATCTTCTTCTTTTTCATTGGCTCGTAATAAAAAAAAAAAGAAAATGATCATTGGTCCGTAACCGATCGTACGTCATATAATTCCGCTAACAAATTCTATAATCCGGGAACAGTTTAATCACTAACGTGTCTTATAACCTAAAAATTAAGTAAGTAAGTAAGTAAGTAAGTAAGTAAAATAAAAGTCAATATTAAATATATATTAACGTGTGTCGTAAGAGAAATCGAATGAATTTTCAATCATTTTATTATATCGACACAGATTCGATCTCTCTTTCTATATATATGTATATATAAATTATTATTATTATTAAAATGATAATATATATATATATCTCTCTTCTTTTTGCGTTAATATCGAACGAAGAAGAGAACTTAAGTGATTGATTACTCGCTATATATATATAATAAATATAAGAAAAAAAAAAGAAACATACAAATACAAATAATTGTGGGCTATTTGCTCGTGGGTTTTGTTTGCTGGGCTTTGAGGGGTGTGGGGGTAGGGGGGGCCTGTTATTTATTGCATATTCGTTTGTTAATAATATATATATATATACACACACATATATGTGTGTGTATATATATATATATTATTATTATTATTATTTTGGCTTAACGGCTACCATGCGAGTGTTACCTTGAAGCCGTCATAGGTCCACGAACCGAACTTGAGGACGCAGGTCTGCTCGTCGAATGGGAAGTACTCCACGTCGATCTCGCAGGATGACTTATAAATGGCCGGGGGCTTCCACTCGACCAATCCTTGATGGTAGATTGTGGCCTTCGTGGCCAAGGTCACCTCGAAGTTGCCGTCCGCGCTGCGAGCGAGCACATTAGTGGTTCTGGGCGCTGCGGCGGTCGAGCTTACTTTGTACTTCCGATTCGATACCAAGCCGTCTTTTTTTTTTTTATTTTGTTTTGTTTTGTATTGTATTGTTTTGTTTTGTTTTGTTTTGTTTATATTTGTTCAATTTATCATATTTTAATAATCATCCCACACTCTTCTCTCTCTCTCTCTCTCTCTTTTCTTTTCTTGTCTTTGGTTCTTACTTTTTTTTTCCTTTCTTTTTTTTTTTTCTTTATCTTTTTATTTTTTTTCGTTTCGGAATATTTTTCTATCAATTTTTTCCTCTATTTAATATTTTATTTTGTTTTATTTTGTTTTATTTTATTTCTTATCATTGATTCCTTGTTTTTTTTTTTTATAATAATAATAATAATAATTATAATAATATCATACATTTATAAATAATGTATTATGTAGTATATTATATGATTATTATTATTATAATTGTTACATTGAATTTTCGTTCTTTTCTTTTTCTTTTCTTTCTCATATTCTCATATTCACATACACACACATATACACATGCAAACATACACACTCTCACGTACATTACCAAGCCGTTTTCGAAGTTATACTTCTTGTGGCGCGTTTTAGTCCACTGAAATAGGGCCAGACACCTTAAATTGGGGGTAGGAAGGGGGAAATTGATCTAAGGGTAAGTCGACGACGCATCTTTGTAGCATTTATTTCTTCTCGTTTGCTAATCTTTCTATATTTTTCTCTCTTAGGTAAAAAGTTAATAAAACTGACAAAGATTATTCCTGGCATAAGAAGAAGAAGAAAACTGAGAATAAGAAGATAAGGAAACACAGAGAAATTTAGTTTCGTAATATGGGACCCATTTCTATCTTTTTTCTAAAGTTTCCTGATACTAGGAGGATAATCATAAGACATTCAATGGATCAACACACACAATGGATCAACATCAGTTTAAGAACAACGTACAACGGTTTTTTAATTAATTATTATAAAATATATGTTATTTATCTTAAAAATCAGATCTACATTAAAGAAATGTAAAAGAAACTTTCTGTACAAGATTGAAATTTATAAAATATACTTAAATTAAATCAAATAATTTGTTGAATTATTTATATTACGACAAAACAATTCCTAAACGAAAAATCCAAACAGGTGAACAGAAAAAAAAGATATAGAATAATGCAACGTTAAGGTAAGTTATTTTTTAGTTACTAAACTTTAAACGTAAATACGAGTTCCAAAACTAACAAATTAAGAAAGATCGGTGGCTCAGATTTTTCCAAGAAATGACGTCATTTCCAAAAATTTCGGATTTTTCCAAGAAATGACGTCATTTCCAGGAATTTCAGATTTTTCCAAGAAATGACGTCATTTCCAAGAATTTCAGATGACGTCATTTCTAGGAAAAGTCCGAAATCGAGATACCTCCTCGCACATCATATTATCCTGTTACAAAATTAAATTTCCGACAAAATTTCAAAGTTTTCTCGACAAAATTTCAAAGTTTTCTCGAAAACCGAGATTGTTAACAGGATCACATGATGTGCGAGGAGGTATCTAGATTTCAGCCGTTTCCAAGAAATGACGTCATTTCCAAGAATTTCGGACTTTTCCGAGAAATTACGTCATTTCCAAGAATTTAAGATTTTTCCAAGAAATGACGTCATCTGAAATTCTTGGAAATGACGTCATTTCTTGGAAAAATCCGGAATCGAGATACCTCCTCGCACATCATGTGATCCTGTTAACAATCTCGATTTTTGAGAAAACTTTGAAATTTTGTCGAAAATTTAATTTGAAATAAAGATATTTAAAGAACTGAAAAGTATGATTTAAAAAACATAAAGAAAGGATTGGGCGTGCCACTTCCTCACACATTATGTGATCCTGTTAACAATTTCAATTTTCGAGAAGACTTTAAAATTTTGTCGAAAAGACTTTAAAATTTTGTCGAAAATTTTATTTTGTAACAGGATCACATGATGTGCGAGGAGGTATCTCGATTTCGGACTTTTCCAAGAAATGACGTCATCAGAAATTCTTGGAAATGACGTCATTTCTTGGAAAAATCCGAAGTTCTTGGAAATGACGTAATTTCTTGGAATTTCTGATGACGTCATTTCTTGGAATTTCTGATGACGTCATTTCTTGGAATTTTAGATGACGTCATTTCTTGGAAAAGTCCGAAATCGAGATACCTCCTCTCACATCATGTGATCCTGTTAACAATCTTGATTTTCGAGAAGATTTTAAAATTTTGTCGAAAAGACTTTGAAATTTTGTCGAAAATTTAATTTTGTAACAGGATCACATGATGTGCGAGGAGGTATCTCGATTTCGGACTTTTCCAAGAAATGACGTCATCAGAAATTCTTGGAAATGACGTCATTTCTTGGAAAAATCCGAAGTTCTTGGAAATGACGTAATTTCTTGGAATTTCTGATGACGTCATTTCTTGGAATTTCTGATGACGTCATTTCTTGGAATTTTAGATGACGTCATTTCTTGGAAAAGTCCGAAATCGAGATACCTCCTCTCACATCATGTGATCCTGTTAACAATCTTGATTTTCGAGAAGATTTTAAAATTTTGTCGAAAAGACTTTGAAATTTTGTCGAAAATTTAATTTTGTAACAGGATCACATGATGTGCGAGGAGGTATCTCGATTTCGGACTTTTCCAAGAAATGACGTCATCAGAAATTCTTGGAAATGACGTCATTTCTTGGAAAAATCCGAAGTTCTTGGAAATGACGTAATTTCTTGGAATTTCTGATGACGTCATTTCTTGGAATTTCTGATGACGTCATTTCTTGGAATTTTAGATGACGTCATTTCTTGGAAAAGTCCGAAATCGAGATACCTCCTCTCACATCATGTGATCCTGTTAACAATCTTGATTTTCGAGAAGATTTTAAAATTTTGTCGAAAAGACTTTGAAATTTTGTCGAAAATTTAATTTTGTAACAGGATCACATGATGTGCGAGGAGGTATCTCGATTTCGGACTTTTTCAAGAAATGACGTCATCTGAAATTCTTGGAAATGACGTCATTTCTTGGAAAAGGCCGAAATTCTTGGAAATGAGATACCGATTCTTAATTTGTTAGTTTTGGAACTCGTATTTATGTTTAAAGTTTAGTAACTAAAAAATAACTTACCTTAACGTTGCATTATTCTATATCTTCTTATTCTGTTCACCAGTTTGGATTTTTTGTTTAGGAATGGTTTTTTCGTAATATAAATAATTCAACAAATTATTTGATTTAATTTAAGTATATTTTATAAATTTCAATCTTGTACAGAAAGTTTCTTTTACATTTCTTTAATGTAGATCTGATTTTTAAGATAAATAACATATAATTTATAATAATTAACTAAAAAAACGTAGTACGTTGTTCTTAAACTGATGTTGTTGATCCACTGTGTGCCTTGATCCATTGAATGTCTTATGATTATCCTCCTAGTATCAGGAAACCTTAGAAAAAAGATAGAAATGGGTCTCATATTTCGAAACTAAATTTCTCTGTGTTTCCTTATCTTCTTATTCTCAGTTTTCTTCTTCTTCTTATGCCAGGAATAATCTTTGTCAGTTTTATTAGCTTTTTACCTAAGAGAGAAAAATATAGAAATATTAGCAAACGAGAAGAAATAAATGCTACAAAGATGCGTCGTCGACTTACCCTTAGATCAATTTCCCCCTTCCTCCCCCCAATTTAGGGTGTCTGGCCCTATTTCAGGGGACTGTTTGGGAAATAATGATGTGAGTGAATTTTTTCAATGCGCCTGCACAGCGACACAAAATTAACGGGATGAAGTTAGTCGGGATTTACTATGCGCGCGCACAGCGATATGAAATTAACAGCATGAAGTTAGTCGCGTCAGGGTACCGTATATGTGAAAAATCATTTAGTTCTTTAACTGATCACTAGATGGCGAATACCATTTGATATTTCTCACAAGTAAAATACTATATTTGGTTTATATATTATTCTAGATAAATTATGTAAATTGTATATAATACGCATATGTGTATAATATATTATTTGTATGTATGTATACGTAATCGTGGAAGACCGAAATTGGAGAATGTAAGGATTCACATGTAAACTTAAGACCAATAAATTTTTGATTAGTTATATGAATAAATAATGGATAATGGATAAATAATATTCGGATAATAAAAATGGATTAAGACTTAAATTTGTCAGCTGTCTGCTTAATTCACACTCATAATTTTTCTAAACTTTTTATATTACCATTGAATATTCAGTGTTTATTATAATTTTTTAAATTGTATCATTCGTTTTATTTTGTTTTGTTACGCCAAAGAAGTATAACTTCTCACGTGCTTACATAAGTACACATACAGCCGTGTTTTTAGTTGATTTTAATTTTGAAAAATAAATTATCGTTAAGTTGACGATATTTGAATAAAATATAACAACACGAGGATTTACATTTATTATAATCCTTCAATATACTTTCTTATTATTTATTTATTTTTGTATATATATTTTCTTTTTATATTCAATTATTATTTTAATATCTCACTTTCTTTTTATTACTTTTCTTTTCTTGTCTTTGGTTCTTTTTTTTTCTCTTTCTTTTTTTGAATATTATTTTTATCAAAATTTCTCTCCTTAATATTTTATCATATTTTACTTTTCATCATTGATCCCTTGTTTTTTTTTTTTATAACAATAATAATAATAATTATATTATTATACAATTAAAAATATTATTATATAATGTATTATATAATTATTATTATTATTATTGTTACATTGCGAATTTTTATTCTTTTCTTTTTCTCCATATCTTCTTCACTTTCTTTGTTTCTTTCTTTCTCTCTTGCACACACACATGCATAAAAATACTTTCTCTCTCTCTCTCATCACATAGTGCCTTTTCACAAACGCATACACATACACACGTGTAACTCTGTGCGTGTTATGTTTTCTCGCTTCAGAGTTTTCTCATTGAGTTTTCTTAAACAACAGAGCACACGCCACCCTTAAATTTTGTTCGATGTTATTATGCGAGCGTTTTTTTTTCTTTTCCTTTTTTTTCTTTTTTATTAGGAAGTCTTCTTTCCTTTTTCTTTTTTTTTTTTTAATACAATAGATAAGAATGTTTTATTTTGTTCTCTCTCTCTCTCTCTCTCTCTCTCTTTCTCTCTCTCTTTCTCTCTCTCTTTCTCTCTCATTCTCTCATTCTTTCATTCTCTCATTTACTTGGCGAGAAGAAAATCTTTTTTTTATTTTTTTTTTTTTTTACAAATAAATTTCGACGTTCGTGGAAAAAAAAAGGACGAGCGATTAGAGTCGAGATTGATATATTATTTCGAATCAATCTAATATCATCATTATTATTATTAACATTATTATTTAAACAATAAAAGGCTCTTGTTTCGATCGAGAAAAAAAATACGTTTCGATCTTACTTTTTTTCGTTTGGTTCTTTTCAATATTAATTTTTGTTCTCTTCGTATTTCTTTCGTATTCATTTTTCAACCCCCCTCCCATCCCCAACCCTCTATTACTCTATTCGTTGTAATCAATTAAATTAATATATTATATTATATTATTATGAAGTTTCTAAGTAATAATATAATATTATATTCTCTTTTTTGAATGAAAGTTTTGCTCGTAAATTAAATTTCTTCATTCGAAGTTTGAATACTAAGTAAGCTAAACGTTAAGAAAATTCAACTGAGAGTTTACTCTCTTTAGTCTTAGAGAGAATAGCGTATTATTACAGGTATAGAGTTCTTCAAATATTTACCAACGACGTCTATAAACCGCCCGAATATTCATTTACTTAGCACGTATTTAGTCTCAGCCGATAATTATACGAGATTATATGCGTTTCCTATCATGAAAACGTATTCCTTTGTTATTCAAATTCTATTAATCCAATTCGTGAATAATAATAATAATAACAATAATCATGTAATATAAATTGCATTAAAATTATTAAATCAATTTTTCATATTTTATTTTCAACTAAATTTTCTCAATCTGACAAAATTTTAAACAAGAAAATACCCTCAAAAATATTCACATAATATATAATAATATAAATAATTATCCTGTTAATATAAAGATCAACGTAGTTATCAGTTTCTGTTAAGAATCTCCCCCCCCCACCCTCTCCCTCAATGCTATAAACACACCTCACTGAAACGTATTTTAAAAATGATAAATTTTGTAATTTTTACTATTTGTTTTTAACTTAAACTGAACAACACTTCCCTTCACTTTCCCCCATAAAACAAACCTGATGCACTTTTTATAGATCAACCAAAACCCATTAGGACATTTTATGATATATATTACGTATTTGTAAATTGATCGGACAATGTATGAAAAAAATATGCTCAAAGTATACACTAACCAATCTTTGTACATTGACTGTACATTTCTGTATATATATACCTATACATATATACGCAAATGTAAATAGAAAGATAGGAAGAAGGATGATACTCATGAAATAATCAACTACTTCGTAGCATCGAGAGAAATGAAATGAAAAATTGCTCTTCGCTGTCTTGCTTGCTTACTCTTTCTCTCTTTCTCTCTTTCTATCTTTTATTTTTCCTTTTTTTTTTTTTGTTTTTCAATCCCATCTAGTTCTCACGAAGCAACGAAACGGTCTTCTATTATAGTCCTCGAAAGCCTGGTCAATCGATATATTTCACTGGGGAATCGAAACAGTGGCATTATCGTCGTTCACGTCTTCTATCACGGGGTTGTTACTACCCCTTTCTATTTTCGTTTTTTTTTGTTTTTCTCTCTTTAGATGAAACAATACGTCTTCGACAAGGAATGTAAAAAAGAAACAAACAAACGATCTGTTATATCGGTAAATAGATAATCGAAAAATTGTCAGAAACGTTTGACGAATTTTTTTGCTTTATTCGAAATTAATGGGGGAGATTAATGTACTTTATTTTTCTTTGGTTTGTTTATTATTAAATATTTGGGATTTGGTATTGGTGTATTTTTTAATAAATGATTGGTATTTATAATTTAATAGTTAATATCTAATTTAAGTATGGTTTATTTTATATATATTTGTTTTTGAATGTTATTTAAAAATATTTTTATGTTGTTTTTAGATTTATTTCATTGTTCTTGTTAGAAATGTAAGTATTCTTGGATATAATATATATATTAAATATTTTTTATATAATATATTATATTGTTCCCAACATAGTACTTATATATTTTTGTATTATATAACTTGTATATTTTTTAAAAATATTTTTCTGTTCTTTAATTACTTTTATATCTACCTCATCATTCTTGTTTTACTTCTGTGTCAGAAATGTATGTTGTGTTCTTGAGTATAATATATATATTACATATTTATTATATAAAATATTATATTATACCCAACATAGTACTTATATATTTTTGTATTATATAATTTGTATATTTTTTAAAAATATTTTTCTGTTCTTTAATTACTTTTATATCTACTTCATCGTTCTTGTTTTACTTCTGTGTCAGAAATGTATGTTATGTTCTTGGATATAATATATATATTACATATTTATTATATAAAATATATATTATATTATATTTAATACAATACTTACATTTCTGACTATAATATATATATAGATTTTCTATCTTGAGTATAATATATATGTAGGATTCGTGAAAAAAATGTGTCGTTGGACTGACTGGACCGGGATTCGAACCCGGATTCTTCCGCTTTCCGGGCGACTGCTTATGCTCTTTAACCATTGAGCTATTCAGCTTCTCACGAATGCAATTACAAAGTTTACGTTTAGGATTGATTTCTGAACTCTTCGTACAATTATAATAATTAATTCAAAAATTTTCTAATATAAGATTTAAATTAAACATTTTTTAATTATATATTTGAATAAAAATATTAAATTTTGATAATGAACCCCCTAAAATAATTACAATCGATCCATTTATTTGACAAAATAATTAAAACGAATGAATTCTTTTCTTTTCAACGTAAATAATAGAGTCTCAAATGATAAGAAATTTAGACAAAACAACAACAACAAAAATTGGAGATACACATTTAGGTAGTTTCTTTAGTAGCTATCTCCTTTAAAGCTTAGACCATCGGAGATTAAAAAAGAAGGAAACTATTGGCAAGGAGTGGCGGAGGAATCTCCTAGATCTCGCAAGTCGTTTTCATCAGCAGTCTGAACTTCAATTCCACTTAACCACCGAGACCCACCCTTTTTACCTTTATTCTTTCTTTCTTTATTTCTTTCTCTATCTCTATCTCTCTCTCTCTCTCTCTTTCTATTTTTTTCATTTATTTTTTCTCCTTCCTTCTTTACCATCCCTCTCTTTTATTTTCTTTCATTTGCTTTTTACATTATTTCAATCTTTCTCCTACTTTCCGAATATATTTCTTAAAATATACGAACAACCCTGTCGTGAAATATTTCACGTTGCATCTACAATATTCTTAAATTAACTTTAATACGTATTATTTAATCGAAAAAAAAAAAAGCAAAAATCCGTTTAATTAATTATAATTATTCTTTAATTAATCTCAATGAAAATTTAATAAACACTCGAAATAATAATTATTTTCATATCATTCTTAGATATAGTTAATTATTTTTCAATTACGTTATATAAACTATTCGTTAAAATTAATATTAAATAATCTCAACGTAAAATAAGGGAATAACAAGGTGTGACCAATCATCGTTAAATCCAATTGATATGGTTTCGATAGGAAGATTATAACAATTTTCGTACACTGGTAGTACGAAAATGGTAGTCAGCCAGGGATTATTTCAAAAGCTGATTATTTTGATCGATCCAATACTATATGGTACACACACACACATAAGTATATCTACCATTCGTATACTCATACAGACATCTATATATTCGAGATAATCATAATTTATACGGTGTCTTTATATAACAGGGTTATAAGAAGATAAATTCCATAAAATCTAGTTTAATTTCGTAAAATAATGTTAAAATCCCCTATCGTACACTATGAAAATTATCTCCCTGTTATAATGACTGAACTTAAAAAAAAATAATAATAATAATAATAATATATATGTATATGTATAACACATAGAGAGAGAAGGACAAAAATTTATGAGAAAAAGTTCTCGAGTAAATTGACAAAGTTTTCTAATAATGATATCCTATTAACGAACCAACTTTATCTCGAGACGCATTATTTTCCTGTCTGATAATGATCGAATGGTTTGAATTTATCAAACAATATGAAAGATAATAAATCTAATTCTCAAAATCAAATTGTTATTTATAAATTAATCGATTTTGAATCGTTCATTCGTAAATTTCGTGTAATAAAATAAAATATGATACTAATTATAAACCTTTTTAGTGATGAAAATATTTTTAACTGTTTATTATTATAAATAATAATATATAATTAATTTATTAATATAATTAGATATTATATTTTAACCAGAGATTTAATAATCAATTATATTGATTAATACAAATTTTTGTGTGACAAAATTCAAAACAAATATACTAATTATAAACCTTTTTAGTGATGAAAATATTTTTACCTGTTTATTATTTATAAATAAGATATTAATATATATAATAAATTTATATTAATATAATTAGATATTATATTTTAACCAGAGATTTAATAATAAATTATATTTATTAATACAAATTTTTGTGTGACAAAATTCAAAACAAATAATTAATACGTAAACCAACATTATTTAATATTAATATTAGAAAAATTACGTGCAACTTTTGTGCAACTTTTATCAAACGCATATATGCGTCCACACCAGTCAAATGTTTAATTCTGTTGTCAAAAAATTAAGCTTATACAAATATCGCGAGGAAAATTTGTCCGAGATGGGACAAAAGTATCGCAAAACGAAACGAAATAAAATAAAATGAAATGAAAGAAAGAGAAAGGATGAAAATCTTCAATTTGGATTTGGACCGAGATAAGAAAAAGATCGGGGAGGTGGTGGGGGAAGGTTTATATGATGGAGTGAAGAAGGGGGAATAATCCAAGAAAAAGGAAGAAATTTGATACATCGTAAATCGAGAGAGAATCGAAAATTTCGAAAGGTTTTTCCTTCGATAAAGAAGAGGACTCAATTTATAAAAGCTCCGTGTTTGTAGGAAACGATGTCTTACGATAGACACGAGGATTGGCTGTTTCACGCTTCATACTCCTCCTTCGAACCCCCTCACATCCTACACAACCAGTCCTTTAAGTTACAGAAAATAGAAGAATCTTAATTTTGAAACTTAAACGAGATAAAATTGTAAATTATTCAAATTAGTTGATTTTTTTTCTCACGATTTTATATAATTTATTTATATTTTATATATTATTAATTTAATAATAAATTTGATAAACAATTTTTCTGAACAAACGATAAGTTTCAATCGAATATATTTATTTATTCGAATTTTGTACCCTGTTCATTTACCAATCATATTACGTCCCTGATGATTTGTTTTAAACCGAAACAAAAATTAGTTTGGATAGAATAAACATTTTGTTTATAAAAAAAAACCCCGGTGATTCTATAAACGAATATTAAATAATAATTCGTATGTAAATCACGAACACTAAAATCGGGTGTGTGTGAAAATAGTATACAATGAATAAAAAATAGAAAATATATTTTGTTTCAATTAAAAGAGAGAGAGAGAGAGAGAGAGAGAGAGAGAAAGAGAGAGAGAGAGAGTAAACGTTGAAATTTGATGAATTGATTGATAACACGAACTTATGCTAATCAGACGAGACCAGTTTATACTATTCGAGCGTGATTGGTAAGAAGAGAATTACGTGATCTAATTTGAAATTCAATTCGAATTATATAGACAGTGCGTGATTTCGATGAAACTTCATTACTAATTTACTATTAAGTTAAGTATCATAAGTCAAATGTTAATTATATCCAATCGATTATCGAATTTTATTCGAAAACGTATGATTTTCGTTTGTTATTTAAAGATAAAGTGAATGAGAAAAATTAAAGATATTAAAGATAAAGTGAAAGAAGAATTTAAAAGAAACGTTGGAACGTTCGATGGTCAGCGTTTTTCGGATGCGGAAAAAAAATGGATGCGGAAAAAAGATGGATGCGGAACAAAGATGGATGCGGAACAAAAATGGATGCGGAACAAAGATGGATGCGGAACAAAAATGGATGCGGAACAAAAATGGATGCGGAACAAAAATGGATGCGGAAATGTAACCACAATCGGAAGCGGAAACGGAAACTGGTATTAATACATTGCAATTACAGTAGCATCTTATGGAAAGCCACTATAGTGGTCCGTAGTATCTCAGTGGCATCTCATGGAAAGCCACTATAGTGGTCCGTAATATCTCAGTGGCATCTCATGGAAAGCCACTATAGTGGTCCGTAGTAACGAAAAGGTTAATTTTAAATAATTTTAATGAATATATCAAACTATACGTTATAAAAGTATTATAAATCAAAAAGTAAATTATATCCAATCCATTATCTAATTTCATAATTTTCGTTGGTTATATAATTATTTAATGAATACTAAACTACGTGTTAAAAGTATTTATAAATGAAAATGTAAGTTATATTCAATCGGTTATCGAATTTCATTCAAAAACGTATGATTTTCGTTTGTTATTTAATGATAAAGTGAATGAGTGAGCGAGAAAGAAGAATTTAAAAGAAATGTTGGAACGTTCAAAAAGAGCGTTTTTTGGATGCGGAAATGGAACCACAACCGGAAGCGGAAACGGAAACTGGTATTAATACATTGCAATTACAGTAGCATTTTATGGAAAGCCACTATAGTGGTCCGTAGTAACGAAAAGGTTAATTTTAAATAATTTTAATGAATATATCAAACACTATACGTTATAAAAGTATTATAAATCAAAAAGTAAATTATATCCAATCCATTATCTAATTTCATAATTTTCGTTGGTTATATAATTATTTAATGAATACTAAACTACGTGTTAAAAGTATTTATAAATGAAAATGTAAATTATATCCAATCGGTTATCGAATTTCATTCGAAAACGAATTGTGTTTTTTATTCGTAATTTGATCGATATAGAAATAAAAATAATTGAAATGAAATCGATTGGGAGACAAACAGACAGACAAACAGACAGAGATGGGGGTAGGGGGAGGGGGTGGTACTGTAAGGAATTCGATAATTAAAAAATTCTCAAAAAGGGTAAGCGGGGGAAGGGGCAAGGGGCTTTCCAGTAATTAAAGACATGTTTTTGTCCATTGATCTAGAAGAAAAAAAAAGAAAAAAGAGAAAATGGGAAAATGGGAAAAGTAAAAGGTAAGAATGCGAAAGAAAATGCCGAAGAAATTCTATTACATCTCTACTTTGTCTATTTCTATCTCTCTCTCTCTCTAACTCACATTAATTTTTTTCTTACTCTTATTTTTTGTTCCTCGATTTGCCATTACGTAGTTTAAAATGAATATACAGAATTAAAACGAGCTTTCATAATTCTTTTTATCCATCCACCCACCCATCTATCTGTCTCTTTCTATCTAATTCGCAAGATCCTTTTTTTCCAAAGTACGTTTCATTATTTAAAACTTTGAACACACTTCTTCTATTCTTTTTTACTTTTTAAAAGAAAATAAAAAAAAGAAAAAAGAAAAAGAAAAAAGCAATTAAATCGGCCTGTCATCCGCGGCCGTTGCCATTTGATAAATGAACTCTTCGTGTGCCTCTACAAACCTCTGACTTTTTTTTTTTATTTCGCTTTCTCTCTTCGGAAAAGAAGCTTCATTTTCTTCTAATTCTTATTCTCCTCATTCTTCTTCTTCTTCTTCTTCTCCTCATTCTTCTTCTACTTCTTCTTATATTAGTGCATTTTTATTTTTTTATTTTTTTCTTTTACTTTGTTTAGGCTATTACGTTAGCATGGTTAGAAGAAAAAAAACGATTTGTACGAGTTACTTTGAGATTATTTTCTTTTCTCTTATGGTGTTTCTATTTTTCTTTTTCCTCATCTGTCTGTCTATCTGTCTGTCCATCTGTCTGTTTGTCTTTATGTCTATTTGTACGTCTGACTAGTTTGCCTTGTTATATAATGTATTATAAATTCTCGTTTGTAAACCTCATTAGGATCGTTCACGTAGTAGTTTGAGTGTTCTTCATTAAAGTTAACTACTCTCTCTCTCTCTCTCTCTCTCTCTCTCTCTCTCTCACTAGGAGGATAATAAAGCTAGAGTAGAACTTTGTCCGAAACGATTCTACTAAGTTCAGTTATTTTTCACTTTCCCCTAGGAGATAAACGAGACAGCAAATTCCAACTTATACGAGATATATATCGGAAAATAAAATATTTGAAAAAAAAGGTGCATCTAACCCGTTACAGTTTTATGTACTCTTTTATATATATATATATTGTGTGTGTGTGTGTGTGTGTGTTTGTGTGTGTATATTTCATCCACGTTGAACGATTAATGAAGATTCTTCTAGCTGATGGGGTAAAGTAACTTGAACTGGTGTCGGTATCGTTTTCCACTCATCGTAGTTGATTGTTGTCTTGTTTTTCTTTTTTTTTTTATCAAAGAAACGATCGAATATGAAAAAAGTAAATATGAAAAAAGTAAATTTGTAAAAAGTGAATTTACTTTTTTATATTTTATTATATTTTTATTATGTTATTATATATTATATTTTTATTATATTATTATATATTATATTTTTATTATAATATTATATATTATATTTTTATTATATTATTATATTATTATTTTTATTATGTTTTATTATATTATTATTATATTTATTATTTATTATTTTTATTATATTTATATACAATGAATGAAAATTTCGTATGAAATTCTATCGTATCGGTTGAAAGAATGATTTTTCAGATTGAAATTTTGTATTTCGAGTTATCGTTTTGTTTCAATGTTATTCTTTTCTTTTGGTTTGTAATTTTTGATTTATCGGATCAAACGGTTTCTCATTATTTTGATTTTTTTTTTATTCTCATTTATTCTGTGACTCTGTTACAAATTTTAATTCATTTATTGGAGAAAAAGTATCATAGAGAAGTTATGGGAACAATTTTTCAATTGTCACTGAACTTATGTTAATTATTATTATTATTATTATTATAAATGTTTAATACCATATTATTATATTTTCTTTTATATTATACGTTATTTTAGATAAATAAGTTAAGTTTTGTAATGAGAAAATGGTTTCGATTGCGATGGAAAATATTAAAAAAACATTTTATAAAATTCCTAATAAATTCTAATACAAATATTAGATTCTTTTTCAAATTTTCTTTATCTATCATATATTAAACAAACATGTAAAAAATGTAAAAATATAATTGTCGACAATTTGTTTCACATATTATAAATTAAAAATCAAAAGATAAGTTAACACCAATATGAATACACTTAAATCACATAATTTTACACATTAAAAATAAAAAAGGATAAGTTATAAAAATCAATATATATATGAGCCGTTTATTTTGAAAGTGGCTTAACTCCATTTTTCATTTTTTTCCGGTTACCCACGGTAACATGTCCAGCTTCAAATTATCTATCAATAAAGCATTTAAGATTTTTTATATTCCGAGTAAATACGGTAATTCTGGACACATAAGTTTTCAGAGTTAGTTGAATCACTGAACCGTTTATTTTGAAAGTGGCCTAACTCCATTAGGAGTAGAGATTTTGGTGTGGTAGAAATGGCATTAAAAAAAAATAATTTACTCTTTGTCCCCCGAGAGTATTACAATATTATCAAAAAGTGTCGGAAAGGTAATAACTTTATTGTACATGAAATGAGACAAGAAGATTTTGTATCAACAAAATTATTAGAAGACGCAATTTTTAAAAGGGTCGAGAATTCTAACGGAGAACCAATAAACTGGTTAAAAATATGTTGGATGCGTTTTGTCAAAAATGAATAAGATTTTCTATAAGACATCAATGAATGAGAACGAAAATTTGAAAGTCCTGAATTTAATACCACGTCGGGATAGACCAAGAAAGTTCGAAAATATTATATTGACACCACTGTATAAAAATATAAGACAAATTACAACCGTAAAATTCAAGGACATAATTGACTTATTACGATATATACCACCGGAACATCACGATTTCTTTAAATCCCTTTCACATACGCAAAATGTAGATGAGTAGAAAATTGTTTTGTAATTTATGTTTGTAAAAAATATTTTGAATCGCATAATTTATGTTTTTAAAGTGTTATAAAGATATGTAAAATAAAATAAGTATTGTTTTTTCGCAATTTGAAGCATCTTAAATTATGTTGAATGGACTTCGGTTCCTTCAAATTTTATAACGAATCTGGTTGTTAATTTTGAAAGTGGCCTAACTCCATTCTTGGTAAGAAAACGCATATTATTCACTTAATAATTGCCATTATTTTAATAGGAACTGTAAATTGAACACCTTTAGATACACTTAAGCAACATAACTCATTGTTATTCTTTACGTATATTTTTAATTGCATTGAAACGCAAACCTTTAAATATCTCAATTTAAGGTTATATGGAGTTAAGCCACTTTCAAAATAAACACGGCTCATATATATATATATATATATATGATATATTTGAAATCACATAATTTTACGTTAAATATAAATAAGATAAGTCAACATTTATATAATATACACAAAAAAAGAAAAAACCATCACGAAAAATACGTTTTTTTTCGTATCACACGTATACGCGAATCAATTTATCTTCTATGTAAAATAACTCTATATACACAACATCTCATTGTGAATGATCTAGAAATACTATTAAATAGAGTACCACTATGCGAGCATTTTCACGGATCTCAAGGTACAAGGTAGAAAAGTTTTTGGTGGCATTTTCGAAAGGCAAACTTCCTTCGCAGTTTACTCAGCCGTGCGAAAACCAACGCTTACGTTTCAAACAATAAGAGAAAAAGAGATAACTATACACACGTACAAGAAGAAATAGAAGTAGAAGTAGAAGAAGAAGAAGGAAAAGGAATATTAGAATGAGAGGAAACATAAAAGAAAGAAAGAAATAAAGAAAGAGAAAGAAGGAAGGGGAAAAAAAAGTATTCAGGCGTGAAAAGTGGAAAACAGAGGGGTCGGTTTCGGAAGAAAAAGGAAAGGAAAAGTTGAGAGGGTAGGTAAGAAGAGGTTCTAAGGTATAAAGGGAGGGGGAGAGGGTGGAGTAAGGGGGAGGGAAAGAGAAGAAAAGAGGACTCTTCGGATATCTCGTTATCCCTTTTTTTTTCTTCTTTTCTTTTCTTTTTATCTTGCGAACCAAGGTTACGTAGGAACCGAAGGATTGCTTCGAGAAAATGACGCGTTAGTATTAGTGGCAGTGGTAGTGGTAGTGGTGGTGGTGGTGGGGGAAAAAAGGTGAGAGTGTAAAAGAGAAGGAAAAAAATAGGGAAAAAAAATAAAGGTAGAAGAAGAAGAAGAAGACTGACTGATTTAGCAAAGAGTGCACTCCCAGTGCAACACAATGCAAGTCGATGTTACATACTTCTCGTGGTAGTGGTAGTGGTAGTGGTATTAATGGTAGTGGTAGTGGTGGTGGTATTTTCAGTCTTTTTCCTTTCCATCAGCATTGATTTTTCTTCTTCTTATTATTCTTCCTTCCTTTTTGTCTTGCTTTCTCGTGCATTATATTTTTTCGGATTTATATCTTTCTGATTTCTTTGATTACCTTTTGTTTTGTTTTGTTTTGTTTTGTTGTGTTGACTTATTTTTCTTTTTCTTTTTTTTTTTTTATGTATGTTTGCATCTGCCAAACAGGGTGATGTTTATTATTGTTAATATGGAAAATTGTTATTTGTTTTAAAGGGGTTTTGATTTTTGGTCTACTAGTATCTTTGTTCAGTTCGAATGAAATTAATTTTGTATATAGTTTTGTTAATAATTGTATTTTTTGTTCTTTCTTTCATTTCTTTTTTTTTTTATAGATCGATAATAAATTTTAGGATACTTTTCATTGGGTAATATTAGAAGAGAAGGTATTGATACAATTGATTAATATTAGAAATGATTTCTTTTTAAATATGATTATTATATTAATATAATATTTCATATGTTATAGTAGAAAAATATTATTATATAATAGATCCTATTATTATACGAAAAAAGTGGAATAAACGAGAATAATAAAAGAATACAAAGAGATGAGGTGGAAGAGAAAGAAGAGAAGAATAAATTTTAAAAAATATTATCTATTAATGTTATCTGTGTATAAACCAACATTATCTACTCTTTTATAACCCTTTTTACTATTCATTACAGATACTTTCTATTCTTTCTTTTACTTTTGTCCCATTCCATTGAAGAGAAAAAAATAAATATAAAAAAATATTATTTATTATAACGTGGCTCGTATCACGACACATTATCTACTATTTTATTTCTCTTATTATTATCTGTTACAGATATTTTCTATATTTTTCTATTTTATCTATTTTTTCTTTTACTTTTACCCAATTTCATTGAATGGAAGAGAAAGAAGAGAAAGAAGAGAAAAATAAATTTCAAAAAATACTATCTATTAACATAATTCATATCAGTGACACATTATCTACTCCTTTATTCTCTTTTTTACCATCTATTACAGATATTTTCTATTTTTCTATATTTTCTTTTACTTTTGCCCAATTTCTCATTGAATGGAAGAGAAAGAAGAGAAAAATAAATTTATGAAAAATACTTTATCTATTAATATTATTCATATCAATGACACAATATTAACTACTATTTTTTATTCTTCTTTTTTTGCTATCCATTACAGATACTTTCTATTTTTGTACTTTTTCTTTTACTTTTTCTTTTACTTTTTCTTTAACTTTTACCCTATTCCATTGAAAGAGTCAACGATCGTTGGAAAGGTCGGTTATTGAATCGGAACGTACACCGAGAGAATTCATATTCGTTGAATTCCTTCCGTCACCTATTTTCCTTTTTCCTCATGATGCTATGGGAAATAAAGGTCCTGAAAGACCAGAGAAGTATATCCTCAGCCTTTTTATGAACCACTCGCTAGCTTTCTTCTTCTTCTTCTTCTTCTTCTTCTTCTTCTTCTTCTTCCTCTTCTTCTTCTTCTTCTTCTTCTTCTTCTTCTTCTTTTTCTTCCTCATATTCTTCATTTTTATCTTCATCTTCTTCATCTTCTTTTTCTTCAAAGATGGTTCAACGAACGAAAGAAATACGAAGATGGGAAGGAACGAATAAGGGTGATAGGGTTGTAGAAAGAAATAAAGAATGGAAGGTTTGAATCTTTAGCTTTAAAAGTCAATGGGGGAACTTTTACAACCCCCATTCTTCTTTTCTATTATATTCCAAAAGATAAACCGTATTTTAAAGAGTCGTATTTGAATGCTATCAGAAATAGAAAAAAAAGTACCAAACTAACCTATAAGAAAAATAATGCGATGATATTCATTTTTATTAACTATCTTCTATTCAACAATATATATATATTGTTGGAATAATAATTTAATAGAATATTAATAGTAATAATAATATATTGAAATATTAAAAATGGTAAGAGTATATTTATATATAATATATATAATATATTAGAATAATAATTAAAATTAAATTCGAGATAATAATTAAAATGATAGAAATGATGCATCGAAGTTAATTCAATTTGTAATTATTATTTAATATTAAAACAAATACAACGATATTTATAACAAATAAAAGAAACATATATACATATAAAAAAAAGTGATATAAATAAAAAAGATAATTAATAAAAATATTCAACTAAAACTGATATGAGTATATAAAAAAAAGTAATAAAAAAAAAATGTATGATAACAAAAAAATATATATCGAGACATCTAATGAAATTTAATAATTAGAAAAGAAAAAATATACTTTGGAAAAGACAAACGTTCAAAGTATCATGATTGAAACGTTATAACGGGTGTCGCGTTTGTAATGATTGGAAAAATGTTTGTAAAACTTGTAGAAAATCGTAAATCATTGGATGATGTTTCTAGGATACCAAGTATACGATGCGTATATTCCGAATTAAATTTCGATGCAGGATGCATCGCTGTATTGCATATTGCACTGTCACTGAAACGTTGCGAACAAATCTGTGCCAACCATAGACGACCGTGATTCCCGTTTCCGATAATGACAGATCTGGAAAAATATCGATTCGTAGCACAAACCGCGTATTTATTATTATTATTATTATTATTATTATTATTATTATTATAAATTATAATTAATTATATCGATCATATATCGATAATCATAATCATTGTATTACAGTTCTAAAATAAATATATTTATATATAAACATAATTCCTAAAAAAAATACGCGAAATTGTGTGTGTGAACTAAGTCCATTTATTTAAATAAAAAATATAAAATGTTTTTTTTCCTCCTATGACAATAATGTTTTTAACTCGTACGCGATATTACAGGTCAACAAAAAAAAAAAGGAAAGAAATTTTAAAATGGACTTATGACACTTTCCAAATAAAAAAATATCTATGTGCGTGTGTGTGTGTGTGTGGCTTTTTTCCGTATAGAAAAATCGAACTTCGATATTTTTACGTATCCTTTTTTTTTTCTTTTTTTTTTACGGAATATCCAAACGAATTCCCGATACGTCAGCAGCCAAATTTCATTGCACCATTCGATGTTTCCGAACGCTTTTCATTCGTTCGGATATATGCATCCTACGTACGTATGTATGTATATGTATGTGTATATGCATTTATATGACAAATGGGTATAGTCAAAATGTAACTGAAAAGTTAGACGCGTATACGACAGGCAAATATAGGAAAGAAGCCATTCCTACTTTCATATTTTATGCTTTTATATTGAGGAATATAATCCTGAAAATAAAAAAAAAAAATAAAAAAAAGAAGAAAACCCCTAATCGTCGTTTTACTATTTTTTTGTTGTTGTTGTTCGTTTGTTTTCATTTTTCTAATTTGCGTGATGAATATTTTAATATTTTTAATAAATAATCAATATGTAATTCTGAAGAAAAAACCTACTATTATAATAAATAAATTGAAACATTTATTATATGAAAATATGAAAGTAAAGAGAAAGAAATGTGAGAAGAGTAATAAAAGGTTTCTCGGATAATAGAAAGCATTTTCTTTTGAAACGATGCATTGTAGTAAGACATCAAGTGGTTTTTCTTCTATTATTTATTTTTTTTCTTAGAACAAACCCGTCTATTCTCGAGAGGTAAGTTATATATTATACTTTAAAAAAGTAAGTGCTCGAAGAGAGAGAGCTAGCTGGGTGTTATTGCAATAACAACAACAAAATAGAAAAGGAAAAAAGGACGATAAGAGGTGGTTCGAGAAGAAAAAGAAGGGATGAAAGAATAAATTTAAGGATCTTATCAAAAAAAAGAAGAAGAAAAATGGGAGAATATTTTCTATTTAAATTTGAATATGAATTACTATAATAAAATTTGCTCATCATTGGTGGTTAATTTATTTATAAAATATTGGTTGGTTATTTATAAAATAAAATGTAATATGATATACGATATTAATATAAAATAATAAAATAATAAATAAAATATATAATATAAAACATACTACTACAAAAAAAAATACCCATAAAATAAATACAAATATAAAATAATATATAAAATACAACGTATATAATAAAAAATAAAGGAAAAAAAGGGTTGAAAGGTAGACGGGGAAGGGGTAGAGGGGTGGAAGCAAGTGATCTTACTTGGTTCTATAGGGTGGTTGCTTTTCGACGTCGTTCGACAATGTCTGCCACTTGGCACGTTGACGCACACCATCAAACTTATTTTCCTTACGCCTTCCATTCACAAAATTCTCTAGCAGACTGGATCCATCCCCGTTTGACGTTTTCTTCGTAAATTCCTTCAAGCGAATAAACTCAAGTGTATTTTCAAATGCCTGAAGGGACTCGACGAACCCGTCTCTGACTTTGTTCAATCCTGCGCAACAGTCTCTTTCAAGATCGTGAATCTTTTGCTTGTAAAAGCTTGACATAGACATAGAACTACATGATTCATCGTACGAGTCCAATTCTTCGCGTAATCGGTCAACTCTTCTTTGATATAAATTGCTTTCATCTAACCTTTCATTATTCCCATTTGAGCAGCTATCCTAATCGAATATAAACACTTAATATTTTTTTTTTTTATTAATATAACACTAATTTACAGTACATCTCTGTTGCCGGATAAAATTTGATCGATTAATAAATATTTATAAATGATAAAAATCAAAAACAAAATAATTCGAGCTGCAACGCAAATTTTTTTGAGGTTAGGTTTGACAAAAACAGGTCTTAAGTGGAACATTATCAATCATACAATTCACTTTAACAGATAAAAAGGTAAATTGTGTAAACTAGTGTAATAATTACTCCTACAAATGTTAAATTCGAATGTTAATTCATTCAGTCAGAATCAAATGTTCATTCAACGTGTAATTTAATGTTTTTTTTGCAATATTGTTATTACCTGTTCTACAAATATTAAATTCTCAATACGTAATTAAATGTTTTTTTTGTAATATAATTATTCTACAGATGTGAAATTCAATATGTTGTAATTAAAAAACTCGAAATGATTTATTTTATATTAACACGGTTTTGTTTGAAGTAATTTTTGTTTCGACTAATTCGAATAATTGTTCCGTGGCACGGAAACGTGTTAAATAAATTTATATTAATAAACGAGTTCTATTAAAAACGAAACCAAAAATGGCGTAAATATTTCAACTATTAATAATATAATTAAATTTTGAAATAATTTATCTTACTTATTTAAACCAATATTTCTATTATTCGATATATTGTATAATAATTAGAAAATAAATTGGACAATCATATTACTGACATTTTCAATACAATAATTTATTACGAAAATGTATTTAATATTACGTGTTACCCCCCACCCCTGCCACCTATTACATCGTTAAATTAAAAATATTATTTATTCGTATATTATTTACATTAAAAAAAAGAAAATATCGATAAGAGTTATGAAAAACTTTTGATATACGAACTAAAAGGAAATATTTTTCAACGAAATTTAAACTCACGCCATTTCCTTTCCTAAAGTGTAAAACTTCGAGAGGATATTTCGTAGGTTTGCAACCATTACCACGATTATTGTAACGAGGATTATCTAAAAAAAAAAAAAAATGAAAAAAAGTAGACAAATCATATTTAATCTAACAAGGGGAAAAAAAAGAGATTATTATCTCGTTGACAAACAATTAGAAGTATAAAAATGAAAAACGTGTACCAAATTTGGAAAATAGGTTATGTTCGTTATCCAAAGAAATATGTTTAGTTTTAACATTTCCCATTGATTCAATCAAATAATTCATTTCATTATTAAGATTTTCCCTTTCCTGACGAAGGGTCATTCGTAATTGTTTTAAAACATTACGAAGTAATTCTATGCGTGGCAACAAATCAGCCGAATCTTTTAGGTTACGAATTACAATAACATTTTCATTTTCGTCGATGTTAGCCATATTTTTGTTTCTTCTGCTTTTAAAAATATTCTTTATTTAATTGGAACCACTCGTAAACGAGGTTCGTTAATGACCTCGTAACTTTACGAAAGGGACGTTTAATCTCACGAATTTCTTTCATCCCTATATTTTGTTCTCCCTTTTTCTTATCAACCGAACACACTTGGGAACTATCTAAAAATATATTTCAAATGACATTTGGCGTGTTCGATAATCGATAATATTATGAATGATATTATCTCGATGTATTTTTGTCTTTTATCAAATAAATCTCTTGTTTTTTTTTTTTTTTGGAAGACTTGATCATAGGTTCAAAAAATTTCAAATAATAATAATGGGAACGTTAATAACTTGATTATTATACACTTACTTATAATTTTGAAATTAATTATATATTAAACATATTATTTTTGTAAAAGAAATAAAAAAATAATACTAACACCATACACGAATTGTTATTATAATAAACCCTTTAAGTAATACAAAAAAAAAGTATTCGACACTTATCAGAAATGATTAAAATATATGTTTACGATATGAAATTATAAAAAAATAATCGAAAATTAATCTATTCGTGTTTTTTATTATTTTCTTCTTGTTTTGTATTTCTAATTTGTTTGAAGCTACCAGTTTATTACTAGCAGTTGAGAATATTTACTGGTCAAGCTAATTTTCGTGATACGTATACCCATTATATATGCAGATATTGCAAATGAAGAAAATACGTTTATGAAAGTGCTGGAATAACTACTATACTAAATATATACATATATAATACACATACAAAACTTCGTAAATATCATAGCAGGGAGTTTCCTACGTTATAAATTTATCGCGCGGTGCTAGCAATTACCTGGCGACTACGAAACTGTTCCCTCGTTTATTTTCCACGCTTGGGATGCGATCATCCCCCTCCCCCTCCCCCTCCACCCAACTTCACCCTCTCCACCGTTTCCTCCCTCTCCAACGTAGGTCCATCCAAAGAGAACATAAAACACGAGAAAGAGAAAATATATATAACGTTGTACATATTATGTATTTCCACCTTTCCCCCCTCCCACTCCTCCTCAACGATAAAATTGACTATACGTAATTACATTTTCATTTTATGAATGTTTATCAAAATATTTTAACGCGGTTTTTATGTTAAAAAGAAAAAAATGACAGAGATAATCGATTCTATTATACTTTGCACACATAAATCTCGTTCGAATTGGTTCGAAAGAGATATCAAGGTTGATTGATAAAGAAGGTATTATTATTTCAATGTTTCTAACATGAATTCACAGAATCATTCTTGGAAATGGGCTACTTGATTCAACCCAACCCAATCCCGTTTCGTCAACGAAATTTCATTGATCCTCTTAATAAAGCTTTCGACACGTACCCACGTACGTCAAGCAATCAATAATTGTATCAAACGTAATTCTTTACTTGCCAATTCATTTCTATCTTCAATTATATATATTGTATAAAATAAGTATGTACAATGTGTAACACTAATACAAATGTTAAAAAGTAGGTACGTATTAAATATGAAAAATAAAAAATTTTTACTGTTTTGTAAATAGAAAAATTGTATTATTAAAAAATAATCCAAAAGTTTGTTCATGTTAATTAAAAAAAATATAAGAAAAACGATATATCATAGCTCTTTGAATTGTATGTTGAATGTACAATGTGTAACACTAATACAAATGTTAAAAAGTAGGTAGGTATTAAATATGAAAAATAAAAAATTTTTACTGTTTTATAAATAGAAAAATTGTATTATTAAAAAATTATCCAAAAGTTTGTTCATGTTAATTAAAAAAAATATAAGAAAAACGATATATCATAGCTCTTTGAATTGTATGTTGAATGTACAATATGTAACACTAATACAAATGTTAAAAAGTAGGTAGGTATTAAATATGAAAAAGAAAATTTGTACTGTTCTGTAAATAGAAAAATTGTACTATTAAAAAATAATCTAAAAGTTTGTTCATATTAATTAAAAAAAAAAAATATATCATAGATCTTTGAATTAAAATAAAAATGATATTAATGGATTGTCCTGTAATCGATGATACAAACAATATATAAATATATGAACAAATAATATTTTATTATATTAATTAATTCATGTAAAATACGTCCATGTGAATATCGTTAATTCTAGTACGTACAAATAATATTTCATTGTACATTTTCAATTAAATATTATTTCATAAATATAATAAAATCATTCTCCTAGATAACTTGTAACTATACCAATTGTTACACGTACACAATCACGTTCCATTTATTTCTACAATACTTTTTATATTTCGTTTTAAAAAAAAACTGGTGTGTGTACTTATGTACGCACGTAAGAAGTTATACTTCTTTGCCGTACCAAAACGAACATAACCTCAATAACCTCAATAACCTCAAAAATAACTTCAAAAAAAAACTTCAAAGAAAAAAAATAACTTAAAAAAATAAATAATTATTATTATATATATATATAAGAAAAAATAAAAAAAAGAAAAAGAAAATATCAAAATATAGATATCAGTTCATGCTAAATATAAGAGAGATATATCGAATTACTTCACGCGTCAACAGTCATGGCGCGGTTACAGCATTAGTTCTCGCTCGATCATTTAAGTAAAGCAGCGCTGAGTACGATTAGTATTTGGATGGGTGACCCGCTTGAGAAAAAAAGGGGAAGAAGAAGAGAAGACAAAACTTCATGGTGTCGTTTTTTCAGACGCTCGGAACAAAATAACTCCCCATTACATTTTCCCCAACGCGCCAAAAGAAGTATAACTTCAAAAAAACATAACAAACAAAGTATATATTGACCGATCAATTAGCAAAATCTCATAGCGAAAATAATTCAAAAGTGTATTTATCTTAATTAAGAACAGGATAAATCTTTCAGTTTGATAGTAAGTAAACTATATATATATAGAAGAGCTTTAAGTTTCGAAACTAATCTTTGGAAAGACGATGCCAACGGTTAAATCGACGCTCGTATTTGTTTAAACGTTTGGAGGTATTACTCCGGTGAATGTTCGTCGTTTACTTATGTGCAACATCTCCAGAAAGGGATTCCCTACGATTCTCAGAAGATAGCAAGTAATAGTAGTAGTAGTAGTAATAGTAATAGTATCTTTACTCTCTAGTTTTGTCCTCGTTTCGTATTCAGATTTTGAGACTCTCCGCTTAAACTGTGTTTACCAGTTTCTGGACTATACTCTTCGGAGTAATTCAAGAGACGAAATTTGAAAAGAATGGTAGACTAAGAGATAATACAGCGGAATACGAAGGGAAAATGAAAGATCATTTGTCGAAATATCTAACCGAGAAATTATTCGAATTTGTATTGAAAATCATTTGTCAGTATTCGCATACTTGATTATTATTATTAATTATTATTGTTATTAGATTTGTACGTATGTGTGTGTATGTATGTGTTAAATTATGAGAGGATCGTTATATTACATCTGACGAGTATTTACAATCGACAATTCGACAAGAGAATAAATCAAAATTCAAATCGTATAACAATATTTCATTTATCGTTCGTTCTATTCGATATCAATTATTGTTTCATATATTGTTTTTTTTTTTATTCCTATAATAAACTTTGAAAGAGATTTTCATTTCGTTCATTTATTTAACAGGTAAAACACAAATTTCTATTTTTATTTGTCCAATCGTTGTCAGTCATTAATCAACGTTTCTATATTTTGTCATAAATAAATACGATTAGTGTTTCAATGAAATATTTGTAAAAAAAAATTTAACGGATGTTCCTTTAAAAATAAAAGCCCGTCCAAATTCTATACACTTTCGCAACAAAAGGTTTTAATGACAGAATAAAAAGAGAGAGTGAGAACAAAAATTTGGAACAAAAGTATCGTCGAACGAATTCGTTTGAACTAAAATATTTTATTTTTTTTCATTTATATATTTCAAACTGATCCGATGAAAGAACATGCTCATCGTAATGCAAGATTTCATTTCGAAATCATTAAAATCTATTCAATATTAGTAGAAAAAATATTTAGCCGAACTTTTCAAAGAAATTGCAAAGATGCACAATTTACAGCATTGCATTCTCTGACATTTTATGAACCTTTGCAGATCGATTTATAACTCGACAAAGTATTCCACGCGTAGAAAAAAGAGTCTACTTTAATTTAATATAAAAATTATTAAAATCCGCTTGCTACAAGTATACAAAATATTTACCCGTACTATTCAGAAAAACATTTCTTCGAAATCCAGCGTTGAAATGAAACATTGTTCCTTTATCAAATTACTTTTATTAAATGTTGTTTATATGCCCTTCCGAATGTTGCGCATGTGTATAAAGGTAATAATAAACCTAATAAATAAAATTGAAGATTATAACGTTCTATTTTTAGTATTCTTTTAATTTTTATGCAATTTCTTAAATAAAACTACACTATTAAGATATAATTATTACAATACATATATATTTTATTTTATTATTATATTATTTTATATTTTATTTAATATAGTATTTCATATTTTATTTATTATATTATATTATATGATTATATTATATTATAATATATTTTATTTTATTATATTATTTTATATTTTATTTATTATATTATTTTATATTTCATTTAATATAGTATTTCATATTTTATTTATTATATTATATTATATTATAATATATATTATTTTATTATTATTATTATTATTATTATATTATTTTATTTTATTATATATAATATTCGAAAAAAAAAAATAAATAAAAAACGATATTTTCCCATAAAACTGACCAAACTCTTTCATTTCGGGACTTGTCGAAGAATATTTTGCTTCTCTCTATCGTCAAATATTTATGGAGAAACTTTTTTTTCTTTATGTTTTTTTCTATTTTTTTTTACAGACGTAATATAAATGTTCAACGTCTATTTCGTATGCATCGTATCGGTTAAGAGTTCGATAGATAACAAGAGTGAGTGAGAGAGAGATAGAATGTATGTGTGTTTTGTGTATGTGTGAGTAAGTAAAGCTAGTTTCGAAACACTATAAGTTACCATACGATATGCGTTAGGTTTGGAAGTATTTTGTACACCTTACCGATCAATAAAATTTCATTCTCTTTTCTCATATCACATAACACCATATATATACATATATGGTGTATATATTAGCAAGCAAAAAATAACGTTTTATATTCCAAACTGATATAAACGCGAAACAATATCAAACTCGTAAACGACACTTCTACTAAAACTTAATCAACCTACTACCAATTTGTTCTACATAGTTCTTTCTTTTTATATTTTTTGTTTTTTTCCAAAGTAAAAACTACAGAAGCAAGATTGTTCCTCGAGTTTGTTTTTAATACGTTCGTTGTTTGGATAACTTATGCGTGCTTAATAAAATATTGTTTTTTTTTCTTACTAAAAACCGTATTATGTAATTGAAATTTTTTTTAAGTAGAATCAGAAATAAAATAGTTATTTAAATGATTTAAATAAATTTGTGTTATAAATCATATTAAAATTATAATACGTAAAGTGTTCAATTACGAATTCGTTTTTCTTTTTTTTTTCTGTATTATTTTAATTTAACAGGTGAATATGATTTATTTAAATAAATTTGTGTTATAAATCATATTAAAATTATAATACGTAAAGTAAAGTTCAATTACGAATTGATTTCTTTTTTTTTTGTATTATTTTAATTTAACAGGTGAATACGATTTCTTTAAATAAATTTGTGTTATAAATCATATTAAAATTATAATACGTAAAGTGTTCAATTACGAATTGGTTTATTTATTTTTTTTTGTATTATTTTAATTTAACAGGTGAATATGATTTATTTAAATAAATTTGTGTTATAAATCATATTAAAATTATAATACGTAACGTGTTCAATTACGAATTCGTTTTTCTTTTTTTTTGTATTATTTTAATTTAACAGGTGAATATGATTTCTTTAAATAAATTTGTGTTATAAATCATATTAAAATTATAATACGTAAAGTATTCAATTACGAATTGATTTCTTTTTTTTTTGTATTATTTTAATTTAACAGGTGAATACGATTTCTTTAAATAAATTTGTGTTATAAATCATATTAAAATTATAATACGTAAAGTATTCAATTACGAATTGGTTTATTTTTTTTTTGTATTATTTTAATTTAACAGGTGAATACGATTTATTTAAATAAATTTGTGTTATAAATCATATTAAAATTATAATACGTAAAGTGTTCAATTACGAATTCGTTTTTCTTTTTTTTTTCTGTATTATTTTAATTTAACAGGTGAATATGATTTATTTAAATAAATTTGTGTTATAAATCATATTAAAATTATAATACGTAAAGTGAAGTTCAATTACGAATTGATTTATTTTTTTTTGTATTATTTTAATTTAACAGGTTAATACGATTTCTATTTGTTCCGTTTGGTTTTCGCTTTCGTTTCGAGAAAGAAAAGAAAACAAAAAGGGAACGAATGAGAAAGAAAATGTGCGATCACAATTGGATACCCTTTCCCAGTCAAGTACAATCGTATTTAATTAATAAACGAATGAACCGTGGATATATAAAAAAAAGAAATAAAATAAAAAAGCACCCAATGCGATTGCCAACATTAGATTTTATTTGTTGAGAACAATTATGATCGAATTGAATTGTCAGCACCCACAGTTATTGTCGAAGGGCTGCCTATCAGGTTTCGATTCACCTTATTTTCGTATTTCAATTTTCTTTTTTTTTTAAGCTCCTTAGATTGTAAGATGTTTAATCGAGCAAGAGGAACCCCTCGTGTGGGGGGAGGGGGGGGTTCCTTGCGAAAGAAAGAGCTAAAGAAAAAAATATAAAAGAAAAGAAGCTAGGAGTGGTAAGAAAAAAGGGTTAGGTAGGGTTTAGTATTAAGGGGCTCGAAGGTTGGGATTTTTCATCACGTTAATGCATGCAAGAAAATTCCAAAGGTGTAATGAACGCTATTAAACGAAGTACCGTTAGCCTTCGACTATTCCGAGATGACGTTGATTTCTATACGTTGACCCACTGTTATTAGAAATATCTACAAAGAATGTATGTGTGTGTGTACGTGTGTATTTCTATGGTACCGTTCGTATATACGTAGATGTTCTTTATATTCCTTGACAAGGTATAAAAAAAAAAAAAAAAAACTACTCTTCCACAGGTTAATTAACTCTGTAGAATGTGTCAAGTAATTTTTCATTTACGTGTATTTTCTGTGTGAGTATCTGTATACTTCTATGTATTTATATGTATTAGTAATTTGTAATATTTTTAATGTTATTTATATCATTGAAAATGTACAATCTTTTCTTTTTCTGTGTTTAATTCATGATTAATATATAATATTTATTATTATGTAGCAGTTTAATTAAAATAATATTTGATTAATTAATCACAAAAATTTAAATAATATTTTGGATAGTAAATTTTGCAAAGAAATACGTAGGATTTTTTGACAATTAATATAAAATTAAAATAATATCCGATTAATCACACACAACCACACATTTAAATAGTATTTTTCAAAATTAAATTTTTTCTAGAAAATAAAATACGTAGAATCTTTTCAAATTGGTAAGAAGTAATAATTAATATATTATTAATAATTAATATGTGTAATAATTATATATTATAATAATTAATATGCGATTAATCAATCACACATTTAAATAGTATTTTTTAAAATTAAATTTTCTAGAAAATAAAATACGTAGAATCTTTTCAAATTGGTAAGAAGTAATAATTAATATATTATTAATAATTAATATGTGTAATAATTATATATTATAATAATTAATTTGCGATTAATCAATCACAAATTTAAATAGTATTTTTTAAAATTAAATTTTCTAAAAAATAAAATACGTAGAATCTTTTCAAATTGGTAAGAAGTAATAATTAATATGTGTAATAATTATATATTATAATAATTAATATGCGATTAATCAATCACACATTTAAATAGTAATTTTTTAAACTAAATTTTCTAAAAAAGAAACCACACTTAAAAGATGAACCTTCGATACAAAAAGTTTAATATTTCATATCTTTAATTACATCTAATTTTATTAAAAAATTTTTCACGAATAATAAACGATTAATCATAAATATTACTATCCTTCTTTTTGAGTTACACTTAAACATTGTTAAATCTCAATTAGATTAATCGTATCTCGTACAAAAAGTAATTCTAATAAAATACAGAAAAAAAACAAGATAATAATCTCACAGCGAGTGAGTTTTACTGTCGTTCATTTTTAATATGTTTCCCCCTAGTTCCCCCCCTTCACCCTACCATTTTATTCTTTAGCTTTTAACAATACGAAGGAAAGAAGTTCTCCTTGAAAGGAAACCTTAACCAATTCCGTTCGTTAAAGCTTACTCGACTACTCGTTTGCTATTTCCGTCTTGTGGGAGGCCAATTGCCAAGGGGCGAAAGAATGAAACTGATAAAGAAAAAAAAAACGAAGAAGAAGAAGAAGAAGAAGAAGGTTGGGAAGAGGAGGGGGAGTGGCTGGGGGGAGGGGGGGAGGAAGCCGAGTAGTTTAATTAAACTATGTTTCGCGGTGTTCGTGTTTTAACTATTTACCGAATAATCGGTTGGGAAATGAAGAAAAGGGGGAATAAAACTTTCGTCCATTTGTATTTGAAGATATAAAAAAAAAAGAATCAACTCGGTTAGTTCATATTCGATGTAATAATACGGTTACGGAAGAATATAAAAAAAAATAAAAAAAGAGTCAGCAAAACTTTAACCGCAACCGGTCCAGGTGGATTCGAAGAATAGGAAACTCGAGGAAAGTATGAAGTATAACGCGGTTTTATCGTTTAAGTGTATTAAAAAAAGAAACAAACCGGGGATAGTAATATCGAGAGGATAGTAAAACTCAAGGAAAAACTCGTAAATAATCCAAGTATCTTATCCGTGTGGTAAAAGAAGCAAAGTTGAGAGGTGGAAAGGGGAACGGTGGATGGGGCGGGGAAGAGTTCATACGCATCTTAAATCTTTTATCAAGCTTACTCGAAATATCAACTTTACAATTGCTATAGTCTAAAAAGGAGTGCAGAGGGATGGAGAGGGGGAAAAGAAAAAGAATCAAATCATCGATCATAAAATGACACGTATTCTAGAAAATCAATAGAATATGTGCAAATGTAACGAGTACGAATGACGAATTACATTGTTCGGTTACGCGTAAAAAAAAATAACAAAAATATCGTACGAAAAATATTCTTCTTTTTGTTTTCTATATGAAAAATATATGAAAAATATATGAAAAATATATGTAAAATATATGTAAAATATATGTAGTAGTGTAAGATATTCATATCAACAGTTTTAGAATATTGTAAAATGTATTCGAAAGATATGGTTTACGTGTATATGCGCGTATATACGTGGAATGGTACATTCTTATATATATGTATGTATATGTATATGTATATGTATGTGTATCTAGGTTCTAGCGATATCAACCTCGAAGTCATATCAATATTCGTGTTTGCATTACAAGAGGATCTTCCTGGTGCAGGATATATGCATATTGCGCATAAACGCGTATAGTAGTTCTGTTCGACGAATATTCGGGTCAGTTAGTCCTTAATCGATATATAAGCGCCATGGATGACCTTTGAAGCTCGCACGATTAGCTTCCATGTATAACTATCTCTCTCTCTCTGTCTCTAAGTCAGTCTCTTTCATTCACTCACCCTGTCTCACACTATACATGCAATCTAGAGGTTTATATGTTTGTATTGGTCAGACATGCGTAGGTGGTGTTGTTATCTCACATTTCGTACGTGTTTCTGACACTGGCACGTAGCATTTAAGCCGAGCTAGCAGATTCTCCAAATAGTCTGTAGTCGAAGGAATCGCTCTGTTGGTATATATATATTGATTATATATAGTATACCTATTTATTCGTGTATATACCAATAACCATTATCATTTCAATTTCATACGAAAATTCACTCTAATAAAATTATATTATATTTAGAATTGATATTTTGAATCACATTATATTGAATATTTCATTTTATTGTATATATATTTTTAAATGTGTGTATTATATACTTTGAATAAAAAAGAAATTAGTAGTACATTGAAAGTAGGAGTATTTACTATTTTTATATATAACACTTTAATAAACTTAAAGTTTCTATCAAACTCACTCTAATAAAATAATGTAGTATTTAGAATTGTTATTTTGGATCACATTATATAGGATATTTCATTTTATTGTATATATATTTTTAAATGTGTGTATTATATACTTTGAATAAAAAAGAAATTAGTAGTACATTGAAAGTAGGAGTATTTACTATTTTTATATATAACACTTTAATAAACTTAAAGTTTCTATCAAACTCACTCTAATAAAATAATGTAGTATTTAGAATTGTTATTTTTTGGTTTACATTATAATATAAAATATTTCATTTTATTGTATATATATTTTTAAATGTGTTTGTTATATACTTTGAATAAAAAAGAAATTAGTAGTATATTGAAAGTAGGAGTATTCTTTACTATCTTTACATATAATACTTTAATAAACTTAAAGTTTCTATCAAAATCACTCTAATAAAATAATCTAATATTTAGAATTGATATTTTGGATCACATTATATAGAATATTTCATTTTATTATATATATATTTTTAAATGTGTTTGTTATATACTTTGAATAAAAAAGAAATTAGTAGTATATTGAAAGTAGGAGTATTCTTTACTATCTTTACATATAACACTTTAATAAACTTAAAGTTTCTATCAAACTCACTCTAATAAACCAATCTCATATTTAGAATTGATATTTTGGATCACATTATATAGAATATTTCATTTTATTATATATATATATTTTTAAATGTGTATATTATATACTTTGAATAAAAAAGAAATTAGTAGTATATTGAAAGTAGGAGTATTCTTTACTATTTTTATATATAACACTTTAATAAACTTAAAGTTTCTATCAAACTCACTCTAATAAACCAATCTCATATTTAGAATTGATATTTTGGATCACATTATATAGAATATTTCATTTTATTATATATATATTTTTAAATGTGTGTATTATATACTTTGAATAAAAAAGAAATTAGTAATATATTGAAAGTAGGAGTATTCTTTACTATCTTTACATATACTTTAATAAACTTAAAGTTTCTATCAAACTCACTCTAATAAAATAATCTAATATTTAGAATTGTTATTTTGGATCACATTATATAAAATATTTCATTTTATTATACATATGTATTTTTAAATGTGTATATTATATACTTTGAATAAAAAAGAAATTAGTAGTATATTGAAAGTAGGAGTATTCTTTACTATCTTTACATATACTTTAATAAACTTAAAGTTTCTATCAAACTCACTCTAATAAACCAATCTCATATTTAGAATTGATATTTTGGTTTACATTATAAAGAATATTTCACTTCATATATTATATATATTTTTAAATGTGTGTGTATATACGTGTTATTCACTTTGAATGAAAAATAAATTAAAACAATTATATAACAATAACTATCTTCATTTACATTTGAAATAAAATGCACTCTAACGCAAATCTATCTTACAAAATTTCAATCTTAATTTGATCAACATTATATAAATTACTTCACTTCATATTATATATTAATATTTATTCCGTTTATATACTTAAAAATGATATATCATTATATCCTATACCTATCTACATATAATATCGTATCATAAAAGTATCGGAACGAAACTCGAATGAAAGTTTCTAGCGAATGGCAAACCTTATTGGCTCGTATCATCGATATTCAATCCGAAATACGAAAAGTATAGTCAAACCAACAGTCCCTTTAAAAAGCTTTTCCTTTCAACTTTTTTATTCTTTTTTTATTCCTTTTTCTTTCTTCCTTTATTTCTTTCTCTTCTTTCTCTTCCTTTTCTTCTTTTATTTTTTTTTTTTTTTATCTTCATTTTATGAACCATCAAACATTTCAACATATGTATTTATGTAGTAGTTGGAAAAGTTTGTTTCATATCAGTCATACATATTCGTTGTCCAGGATGATTTTTCTTCATTTTACTTTTTATTCTTCTCTTTCATTTTATTACTTTGAAACGACGATGAAAACGTGTGATAGAAAAACACATACAGAAAGAAAAAGAGACAGAGAGAGAGAGAGAGAGAGAAAGAAACATAAACTTTTATTAACGCGATATAAAATCGTCTTTTCTACTGACATAGGAGAATAAATATACATACATGTATAAAACTAGCTCGTATAACTTGGAAACTATAAAAGTTTGATTCTATTATGATTACTGTAAATCTATCCAGTATATTTGTATTTATGTATATATACTTTTTAATGCTGTCTGCTGCATGAAATTATTTCTTTTAAAAAAAAGAGAACATTTATATACAAGGAAGAGAATAAATATGTATAAAAATTCTTACCGAATCGGTGCTTTTCAAATGATTTCTCAAATATTACATTTATCCCACGTTGAATACCATTTATGTATGCAAATATGTACTTATATATTACACACGTTGAAATACCGTTTGAATATTTCTACATTTCTAAATATTTGCTAACAGTGTCTTCTTTCACGCTTGGTTTTCTATTTAAAGGGATTTATCGATTTTAAAGAGAAAGACAGACGAATTTTTGACGAATTTGAATGAGAAAGTAAGAATCAAATATATTTTGGAATTTTCTTTTAATTTATTTATTTTATTTTAATATTTTTATTTTATTTGTTTTTTTATTTGCATTTTTTTCAACGCATCGATCGGAATAAAAGTATATATTTTATTTTGTTTCCTCGTTGAAGTTAAAAATTTTATTTCTTTGGTATTAACAAAATGATTAATGGTTAAATTAGAAAACATGATTTAAATTTTTGTTTTCGTTCATTGAAATAATAGACAATTCAATTTAATATTATAAGATTTCAATAAATTTTGGAATTTAAAGTTATCTAATATTTTAACAATTGAATTACAGAATAACTGAATAATGAATTACAAATAATTTCACTAATGAAAATAAAATAAAGAAATTAGAAAAACGTAGGTGAAAGATTAATAAAAAAAAACCGCGAGAAATGAAATAATGAAGAATTAGAATAATGCGAAGAAAGATTTATTTTTCATTTGATAAAAAAAAAACTATCTCGAAAATTAATCTCGTCCTTTTGCTACTCTTCGATTTATTTTTTTATCGATCGGAAATAAGAGCCTTGTTTCGTGATATTTACTTCCCTAGATATTAATTTGATTTAAATTCACACTTCGATTATCTTATTATTATTCACTTATTTTATTTCATTATCTTGCATATTTACCTCGTTAATATTTTTATTATTTTCATTTTTATGATGTCATTAGTCGATTGATCGTCCTTTAAAAAAATTCATACTCACTCTCGACTCTGTACGCTGTCGATAGATTTGTTTCGTAATTTTTCTTTTTTTTTTCTTCTTCTTTTTTATTATTTTTTTTTTTTTTTCCTTTAAATTCGCTGAATCAATACGAATATATAATGCATATATATATATATATTCCGTAATTTATCGGTGAAAAAAGCAAGGCGAATTTAAAATCAATATATTCTTATAATTTTTGTAATATATATATATGTATATGTGTAGTATAATAAATATTCGCCGCAGCGCCCATGTTTCATGCGATATGAATAATAATCTAATACGAGATAACAACAGGGGTTCATTTTTTCTTATTTTTTTTTTTTTCGAAAAGGGGGAGGGCTTCGTCTGGTTCTATTTTTTTTTTGTTTTTTTTTTTTTTCTTTTTTTCTCGTTGGCATTTCTTTTCTTTTTTTTTCTCGAGCAAAAAACAAAAGAAATCCGAAGGGCAAACCAATCACGCCCAATAAATGCAATATCGCATCTCGCATATCGTTCATAACTACGATTGAAATATATTATTTTTGTAATAAATATTTTGTCTTATACAATTAGAATGAAATTATTCAAAAAAGAATTTTATTATAATTAATAATTAATAACAAATGAATAATATTTTTGGAAGAAAGTCTTGCATGACAGCGAGATGCGTTTCGATAAGAAGAAAAAAAAAGAAAAGAAAAGAAAAAAAGGCAAAACCAAAGAGAAAGAGATATTTTGAAAGAAGAAGAAGAAGAAGAAGGAAAAAAAAAGAGAGAAAGAAAAAAAAACTCAGCAGAGAAATTAATTTGTTTTAAGGATTACGTATAGATTTACATATATATATGTATATAGATAAAAAAAACATGTGTTTTATGCGTGTACGTGTGCGAGCTTGTAATAATAGATTGTTCTCAACTACTTCGAAATGCAATTAATGCATATAGGACGTTTATAACTGTTTTTTTTCTTTTCTTTTTTTGCTTTGTTTCGTTATTCTCGTTGTTGTTGTTGTTGTTCGTATTCGTTCGGTTATCGATCGCAACGTTCGTTTAGAATAATTGTTTCCACATTATTTTTTATTATTCGTTGTATATAAGTTGAAAAGATATAATATGATTACGTGTGTATTGTTGAAAAATGGTTGAAAATATTAGAGATAGGAAAAAAAAAAAATACAACAACGATGGTACGATCGATTTCCATATTATTTGACAACATGCTATACCTTATTCTACTATATTATGTATATTATATCAATGGTTGTAACTATAATATATATATGTAATCGATGATATTATGTAAACGTATATAACATAGTTTATTAACTCACTTGTTGTAGAGTACTATGTCGGGACGCCATATGTGATCCGAGGGTACGTGTAACATTTGAACCCCGCCATATTCCTTCGGCTCCCATCGTAGCTTGTAGTCGTACCATGACTTGAAACAACCAATACAACAAATATAAACATATTATTGGTCCACTCCGAAATTAATTACGTTTCTTCTCATATACCATTTCTATATATATAATATATGTACATATGTGTATGTATATGTGTTTATTCGTATATACGAGTTTTTTAGCTTGTAGTCGTACCATGATTTTGAAACAATCAATACAACAAATATAAACATATTATTGGTCCACTCCGAAATTAATTACGTTTCTTCTCATATACCATTTCTATATATATAATATATGTACATATGTATGTATATGTGTTTATTCGTATATACGAGTTTTTTAGCTTGTAGTCGTACCATGACTTTGAAACAACCAACATAACAAATATAAACATATTATTGGTCAACTCCGAAATTAATTACGCTTCTTCTTATATACCATTTCTATATATAATATATGTACATATGTGTATGTATATGTGTTTATTCGTATATACGAGTTTTTTAGCTTGTAGTCGTACCATGACTTTGAAACAACCAACATAACAAATATAAACATATTATTGGTCAACTCCGAAATTAATTACGCTTCTTCTTATATACCATTTCTATATATAATATATGTACATATGTGTATGTATATGTGTTTATTCGTATATACGAGTTTTTTAGCTTGTAGTCGTACCATGACTTTGAAACAATCAATACAACAAATACAAACATATTATTGGTCCACTCCGAAATTAGTTACGCTTCTTCTCATATACAATTTCTATACATTAATATGTAGGATTCATGAAAAAAATTGGGCCGTTGGACTGACTGGACTCGAACCCGGATCTTCCGCTTTCCGGACGACTGTTTTTTAACCATTCAGCTACCCAGGGTCCACCGTCCAATCTCCTCACGAATGCCTATTTAAGTGTTTGACTTGGAGGCGCTCGCATCCCATATATATAATATATGTATGTGTATGTTTATTAGTATATACGAGTTTTTTTTTACGTGAAATATTTTTATCTTCATATTGTCGATATTAAAACAATCAATTGTTTTCTTCTTTTCTTTTTTACAGTTTGCAATGCAGTATTTTGAAATTTTTATTACGAAGAAAATTTGATTGTTATAATAAACGTTGTATTTTTATTTATAAGAGATGTACAAGTTTATACGATTGATAATAAAATTTGTTTCGAAAGATATAAGACCGATCGATCAAATGTTACTTAACAAAAAGTAATAATAATATAATATTTTTATTATATCGTATGTAGATGCAACAATATTTTCGTGAAAATCACACACGCGCAACGTTTTATCGTACTATTAAAATTCTATTACTTCGATGAGATAAAATTGATATCAATTTGAATGTTTTAATAAATCCTAAAAAACAAAAAGGACATACATTTTTTTCAACGAGAATTCATCAAAATAAATGTTACGATATTGTTATAATTATTATGATCCTTATATGACAATTATAATTTATCCGTATATTAAATTGACGAGATTATTTGTTAACAATTAAACAAGTTATTCGAAATGATACCCATAGAGATTTTAGTTAATTAAAAAAACGAAATGTTTATAACGATAGAAATTGAGAAACGAGAGATAGTAAATCCGTACGTTCGTGAAACATTTGCATGTTACTCTACTAAAAGCTTTCGCATTTAATTATTCAAAGAAAAGTGGTAATTAATGCCACGCAAGAGTGCATTAATATACTTGTTTATTTTCAACGTTTTGAATTACGCAAGGCTTCCTTGTTGTTGTAACAAAAAATTAATTAAAGAAAGAGAAAATAAAAGGAAAGGAAGAAAGAAAAATGGGAAGAATAAATTTGTCTCCTTTTCTTTTTTTTTTCAGAACATCCACTTATCAAATGCAATTTCTTTTCAATCCTTCGAACAATACAACATTTTATTGTTAAATAATAAAAAATTATATGCATAAAGCATTTTGCAATATTTTATTATTGATATCACTCCTTCGAATATTTTTTTCTTTTTTCCAACACACAAAATTAAACAATTCCATTGGATTTGTATTCGTGAAAAAAAATACAATGGAAATATCGGTCAACTCGGATTAAAGATTCGATTATTCGTTGACGTTAATTAGTGGCCAATTATTTCGATAAAGGTATTGCACTATATACAATAAAACAAAAAAAAATGCATTTATATGTATTAATCATTTCTTTCGAATCGAACGAATCACCGATAATTTCATCGACGAATCGAATAAAAGACACTTTTTTTTAACGAAACTGGAGGGGGGACGAGTTCGAAGAAATGGGATAACCCCATCGATCATATGAATAAAAAAAAGAAAAGGAAAGGGAAAAGGAAAAGACGTTTTTTCGTTAACAAGAAAATATGACAGAAAGAATGAAATATTATCGATAAGGAAAAAAAGGAAAAAAGAAAACAACGAATATTCTTTTCCATCCTTTCTTGGCTATCCTTTTGACTGGAGGAGGGGGGGGGAGAGCTGGGGTGAAATAAAACAGTTAAGAAAAAAAGAGAAAGAAAAATAGAAGAAAAGAAAGCGCTCGGCAAAAAAAAACACATAAATTCAAACTTCATTCTCATATGCTTTGGTCCGACAGAAAAATAAAAAGATTTCGTTTGAAGCTACGAAAGGCTGACCCGTAAACAACCGACCCGCTTTCGTTCCCCGATCGTTCCAACTTATTTTTGGACAATACTTCGTCTATTCCTCCCCCTTTCACCACCTCCCCCAACCTCATACTCCTCCTCATACTCCTCCTCCTCCTCCTCCTATTTTCCCGTTACCTTCGTGTTCTACCTTTATTCCAATTTTTTTTTCTTCCTTTTTATTTTTTTATTTTTACCAACACACAAACGACGTGTCGAGTGATTCTGATCGGATGAAAGAAGAGAAAAGAACAAACAAAAAATAAAAAAATGGGGAAAAAAGGAATTTAGGAGACGTGAAGAATCGATTCGATTTATTTTTCTTATAAATACTTTCTCTTATATATTATTATTATTATTATTTTTATAGTTATTTAAGTATATGTATATAACAATATATGTAATAATTTTTTAAGTATTTTGAAAGTTATGTAATATATTTTATAGTTGCTAAAGAATTCCCAATAAAGGGATGAAACGTTCAACAAGATCGAATCTATTTATTAATATATATTTATTAATAATTTTATAATTTTTTATAATTTTAATATATTTATTAATAATTTTACATTTTTACAATTTTAAGTAATTTTACAATTTTATAATTTTTTTATAATTTTAATATATTTATTAATAATTTTACATTATTTTTTTTTTTTTATTTTTTGTATTTCTTATTTACGATACATTTATTAATAATTTTATTTTTGGACGATTTTGATAAGCAATTAATTTAATTATTAATAATATTAATATTATTAAAGTAATAATATTTGAAGTGTCTCGATATGAATAAATAATTGTTAATAATTTTTTAACAACTACAATACGATATTATTTATAATTACGATCTGTCAAGATTTAAAAATCATACCCCATTGAAATGATTTATTAACGAAAAAGAAAAAAAAGGATTTGCAAGTTAAAAGAATCTTTGAACATAAAAAAATAATAACCGATAAGAAAAGAACGTTTTACGAGTATAGTTATAATAAATTCATAGATCCTTCTTTTTCTATAATTTTTGCTTTTTTATTATCCTGCGGTCCCCGAAGAATACCTTCGATAACGATATCGATAATGTTCTTTATCGTACCAACTATGCGTTAAATTCAATAGTGAATCATAATATCGATCGATTACTCTCGTCTGAAGGATTCAAAAGCAGGTATACACACACACACACACACACACATACACACACACTATAAAACGTAGCTTTCAGTATGATACCAACGAAAGGACTAACGGTGAGATAGATAGATACATACTACAACGTGTCAGAGAGAAACACAAAGATAAAGAAAGAGAGAGAGAAAGAGAGAGTGTGTGAGTGAGTGAAAAAGAAAATGGAGTGAGAAAGAAAGAGAATACATAAGTGAATGTGTTAAAGAAAGTGAGAAAAGGTAAGAGTGAATGAAACAAAATCAATGTGTAAAAGAAAGAGAAAAAGATAGAATGAGAGAGAGAGAGAGACAGAGAGAGAATGAAATAGAAAATGTGAGAGAGAGAGAGAGAGTATATATAAATAAATATATTAGAGAAAGAGTGAGAAAAGGTAACAGTGAATGAAATAAAATGAATTAGAGTGAGAGAGAGAGAAATATAGTGTGTTTGAGTGAGTGAGAAAGAAATAGAATAAACGAATGTGTAAGAGAAAGAGTGAGAAAAGGTAACAGTGAATGAAATAAAATGAATTAGAGTGAGAGAGAGAAAGATAATGTGTGTGAGTGAGTGAGTGAGAAAGAAAGAGAATAAACGAATGTGTAAGAGAAAGTGAGAAAAGGTAAGAGTGAATGAAATAAAGTAAGTGAATAAGAGAGAGTAAGAGAGAGAGAGATAATGTGGGAGGATGGGGATGAGTAAGAGAGAAAGATGATGGAACATATATAGACGAATGTGTTTACAGATAGAAGAGACGGTTTCTGACATTCCCAGTGGTGTTATCAATTTATTTCCGACGTATTCAGTATCCCGTATGACCTTATGAAAGGAACCACATACCATCATGCCCGTTCTTGGGTTCTTGGATATGGCTAGAAGCATGTTTTCAGTATAGCGAAAACCCCTCTTGGCAGCCATCCTCCTCCTCCTCCTCCTCCTCCTCCTCTTTTTCTCCTAGGTTGTCAACGACAGAAGATACTTTGGTGTACACGTATTACTTACTCACACACACATATATATATGTACATAGATATATATGTATGTACATACGTATATAGGTACGTCTATATTTTCTTGAGATAACAAAGACATGGATAGATAGTTCTCACCGAAAACTTGGAAAATGTTTTCGAAAGTCGTACTTTTTAGCTCGATTTATTGCCAACAAGGAGAGAAAGAGAGAAAGAGAGAGAAAGAGAGAGAGAAGCAAGCAAGCAAAGAGTGAATTCAAATAGAATGCATACTACTGTATGCATGTATATATGTATATATAATATATATGTTTGTACGTATTTATTTATGTATTTATAGTAGCAACGGTATGTCATCATTTCACTTGAATCTAATCTACGAAATTCTCAACATTTTATTTGTAGAATAAATTGAATCTAATCTACGAAATTTTCAACATTTTATTTGTAGAATAAATTGAATTTTATCTATCGAATCTTTATCGTTTCAATACGTTTTCTTTTCTTCTTCTTCTCTGTGAATTTTTTTTTAATGGTACTTCGACGAGTTAAATTACGATACGTGAATCGATGGTGAGAGAAAATGATAGAGAATTAGAAAGAGAGAAAGGGAGAAGAAAGGGAAAGGGAAAAGGGAGTTCCAAAATTGGAAATTATCTCTGATTTGATCGAACCTAATTACATGACCCTTTTGATGGGAGAGAAACGACTACGCATGCCAAATATGTAGGTACGTGCGAATAGCGACAGATTGCCCGTTAATTATGTGGGCTTATATTTCGTGCGAATTTCCGATTTAATCCGTTTCACGTTTGTTCCTCTATGTACCCGTGTATATATATGTGTGTATATGTATATATATATAGACGTATGTATTTATCGTCGAATATTTTCGACAGTAAAATCGACACATCGGTAAATGCCGCGCACACTTTTACGATTTTATCGAGAAAATAAGTTGTTCATATTTTTTTTTTTTCTTTCAATTCCAATTTTTATCCTTCGTTTAATATCGAACAATAATTTTGATTTTCGATCAAAATATTGTAGGACTCGTGAAAAAATTGGACCGTTGGACAGACTCTGGAGGACCGGGACTCGAACCCGGATCTTCCGCTTTCCGGACGACTGCTTATGCTCTTTAACCAATTGAGCTATCCAGGGCCTACCGTCCAATCTCCTCACGAATGCCTACCTAAGTTTGGCTTAGAGGTGCTCGCATCCCACAATATTTTCTATAATTTGTCGATGTTACATTCGGAAACAAATATTTAACGTGAAACTCTTTAATATCAATATTATTAATCGATCAAGAATATATTATGAAAAATGATATTTATTTTTATTTTTCAAACGATATTTTCGTATCTATATCATTGATTCAAAATATTATTAGATATTTCGATTAGATTTTTTTTTTCTCTTTGAATACTTCAATGAATTTTTCTAATCTTCCTATAATACTTTTGGATAATCAAAAGATTTGATAATTATATACATTGAGATTTAATGTTAAAAGACAAAATTACACGTATTTATGTATGTATGTATGTATGTATGTATGTATTCGTTCGTAATGGGAAACGTCTTGCACAGGGGTTTGTTTTATCATATCATAATAAATGCATTTAACGTCATACGAGAAAACGATAGGAAGAGTCGTGAACTTGTCGCAACTAGACGAGTAAAAGGGTATGTAAGATAAATATAGACAAACAGACAGACAGACAGACAGACAGAAATGTAGATAGATAAACAATATAAAATAGAAATAAAATATATATATGTGTGTGTGTGTAAGTTTTTAAGGTAATATTATACAACATAATAGGCAAATTTATATTATTAAATAACCTATCGACATTATATTATTAAATAAAAATTAATAAATATAAATATAAATATATATATATATATATATATATATATGTGTGTGTGTGTGTGTGTGTGTGTGTGTGTGTGTAAGTTTTTAATAATAATATAATAATAAATAATATTTTTATAACAAATATAAATGTAATATTAATAAATATAATGTAATATTATACAACACAATAGGCAAATTTATATTATTAAATAACCTATCGAAAATAAAACACATTTTATTATCCGTTATCTTATGAAAAGAAACGAGATAATAAAATCTTGATATATGTTATCGTATTTGTATTCGTATAGAATACAAAACTAACAAAAGAATTATAAGTATGTGTGTAATACAAATGGTAAGTATTATATCGATTAACGATAAAACTGTCGATAATTCGAATAAATTATCAATAACGAATAAAATATCAGTATACGTATTTTGTATCAACATATATATATAATATTTTTAAATTCTGACAAGAAAGAGTGTGATTAATCTATAATAATTTATATTACAAAATGATCAATTTACTTAACAAAAAAAATCAGAATGAAAAGATAGAATTTAAACTAGAGTACTTCCATTAGACTAGCGTAATCGTTTAAACCTGAAAGTATTCGTTTTTCTCTATCTTCTTTCGTGAGAAATAGAAAGCTAAAGATAGAGATAACACACAAACACCCACACACACCTACAAAAGTACATGCAGAAATAGATAAAGATAGGGACACAATGTTACATAAATCAAATAAATAAAAAGTATAAATAAAATATGAGATAAAATTTAAACGGAATAACTTTGGTCAGAGAGACTGTTGTTAAATCATTTAAAATACTCCCTATTTTTCTCTAACTTGTTTCGTGATAAATAGAAAGATAGAAATAGAGATAGTACCTTGCCCCCCTAACACACACACACACACACACACCTACACAGGGAAATAGAAAGATGTTAGATATGTTAGAGTAGTACTATGGTAGAATTGCTATGGCACGAGCGGTTTCGGTCATTACTCGAGATTCCACGTACGATACGTTAGCTTCAGTTGAGTTTCAACTTAGGCTCGTGCCCTAACCGGATAGTCATGAAGAGGAGGAACAGGGGATACGAGGGGTGAGGGGCAGGAGGAGGAACAGGGGATACGAGGGGTGAAGGGAAGGGGGAGGAACAGGAGTTACGAGGGATGAGGGGCAGGGTAGGAGGGGGAGGGGGTAGGTGGAAGGTACGGTTCGCTTGAAATTCGTAACACTGACTAGAGAGTGGGTGGATGGTGTCTCGACGTTGAGGAATGGTGGTGTCGTTTCGAGAGACGCGCACGGAATGTTTTGTGATACGCCCTATAATGCGCAGCGCACACTATGCGCAGCGCACGCGATGCGCATACGATGCGCACGGAATAACGTTTGCCACAACATCCTCCTGTTACTGCTACAACAACTTACATTTGTCTATTTATCTTTATTTGTTTCTTTCTTTCTTATACTCTTATACAAAACAGAACACCATAGGTATATATTTAAAATATAATAAATATGTACATTGCAAATATATATATATAAAATAAATAAGAAGAAATAAAGAAAATATTAGAGAAATATTTAAAGAAATTCATAATTACATAGAATTACATAAAGAAATTCGTATTTTTATATAATAAAAAAAAAGAACTGTGTATCAGTATGTAATATAAAATTGTTAGTATTATATGGATTAATAATATATATATTTTTTTTATTAAAATATAAACATATTAATAAAACAAAAAATAAAATATAAATATAATGTAATGACATATTACATAAATATATATTATTATATTAAATAAAAATGAATTTGGATGAACCAAAATTTCATTCAACATTACATGCAATTGAAATATTAATAATATATATATAAAGAAATTTGTATTTTTATATAATAAAAAAAAAGAACTGTGTATCACTATGTAATACAAAATAGTTAGTATTATATTGATTAATAATATATATATATTTTTTAATTAAAATATAAACATATTAATAAAATAAAAAATAAAATATAAATATAATATAATGACATATTACATAAATATATTTTATTATATTAAATAAAAATGAATTTGGATGAACCAAAATTTCATTCAACATTACACATGCAATTGAAATATTAATGAAAAGAAAATGCACGAACTTCTGTGGTTTCACCCTAATATAAAATATAATAAATACGTAGATTTTTTGTTTAAAGTAATATGATATATATCGTTATTTGTTTAAGAGTCAAATTACTTCTCTATTTCTTATGTTCTTATGTTAACAAATAAAGTATTATACTGATGTTCATAGACTGAATTGTATAAATTACTTGCTTATATTCGTTCCTTTCTATTTTTCTTTTTCTCTTTCTATCTTCCTATCTTTCTACTTTTCCTTTTTATCTCAACCCCGAGCATAAAACTTATCCAAACGTTAAACCGTAGTGAATCGTGATTTAATGACGAATCGTTCATCAACCTCTCTTTTACAACACCCTGATTACAACCCCCCCCCTCATCCTCAACCACCCCTTCCAGTTCTTCTACACTTTTGTGTCAAGCATAGGAAAAAGATCACGAGCCGATACTCTCGTCAGTGGTGATGATGGTGGTAGTAGTGATGATGGTGGTAGTGGTGGTTCAGAAACTCAAGCTGAGGGATTAAGAAATGCTGATTCGTCGGAAAAGCCGAGCTCAAAGTTCGTCTCTTTAAAACGTCGACGATTACTATTACTACTACTATCACAACTATTACTACTACTACTACTACTACTATCATTAGTACTATTACTGTTACTAGTGGTATTTATCCGATGGTAGGATGGAATCCTAGTTTTTACGAGAAATATCACATTTGCTGTACCCTGGAAACGTGGATTTAACGAAAAGGGGTGATAGATGGTGAGACGGAGGTGAGAGGGGGTGGGAAAAGGGAGAGAAGAGTTAGGGGCAAGCGATAACATTCCCAAAGATGAAAGAGAAACGTTAAAGGTTCCTAGGATGAGGAGAAGTAGTTTAGTTTAACTCACAACGAAAGGATTCCAATTTCGTTTCTACTCTCTCTCTCTCTCTCTTTTTCTCTTTCTCTCACTAAATTTTTCTCTTTTTCTTGTTTCAATGTTTTTTCTTTACATTCTTTTCGTTTCCTGTCAAAAGCAAGTTTGAAATGGTACGACGTTTTAATTACAAGTTTTTACGTCTAAAAATACGATTTTGTCGACATTTTATAGTATAGTATAGTACAGTATAGTGTGACATAATATTTTCGTTTAAATATGAGAAAAGTATTATATTTATATTATAGTTATCATATTAAACAATATTATAATTATATATTAACGCTAGATTAATGAATTAATGTTTTGTTCATTATTTTGTTTAAGATTTGCCAAACTTCGTTTGCAATGAATAAACGAGTTGAGAGAAAATATAAAATCAATCACTATAATATCAGTCACTATAATATCAATGAAAAATAATTTAAATAAAATAATATTCATGTTTTATATATAAATAATAATAATTAATAATTAATATTAATATAAAAAATTTGAAATAAATCAAAGATTGGTTCTGTTAGTAAATCTAATGTTTAATATAAAACAATATATAATTATACTATACTATACTATATAGAAAAGTTAATACGTGTACAGTATGATAAAATACGATATAGTATAATACGATTAACCTAAAATGAGATAAATTCGTGAAGTTAGGAAACCGTAAGAGTAATTTTACAAAATATTAATAAGAAGTTCTATGATTTACGATCGAACTTTACGAAACACAACTATACATACTGGAATAATCTGAGGAAAATATAAAAAAAAATGTATTTATCTGGGTCATTCGAGTTTCTCTCTCACTCTCTTTCTCTCTCTTTCTCTCTCAATTAAAGATCATTGACCTAAATTCGAATAAAACATACACAGGTGTATACTTCAACCATTTCAAAACTCGAACAATATATAGTTATACTTCATCTAACATCATTTTATTTTTATCAACTCGTCATAATTGCGTTGCGTTGCGTTGTGTTGTGTTATTTTAATCAAAAAAAAAAAATAAAAATACCAAACAATTTCTTTCTTTCTCTCCCCCTTTCTGTTATCAACGAAGGACACGAATGATAATGATCTTTAGTTTCGCAACTAACTAGATCTTCAAGCAGGGATGGTAATTACGAGAAGCTGCATGCGTTTCAAGAGCTTTGCAAAATTCGACTTTGTTTGAAAGTACTTGCCAGAGCTTTTCCTGTTAGCTTCATTATGTCACGAAGGAACGAACGAACGAACGAATAGGGGGGGTAAGAATGAGGGTGAGGGGTTGAGGGGTTAGTTGGTTGGGATTGGAACGTTAATTGGTTTAGCTTAATTATTCTTCAATTATATTTGCCGATGTTAGTAGTTCACGATAGTTCTCTCTTATCCCACCCCCCCTTTACCCCTTTCCACCCCTTCTTCATTTCACCAATGCACTCTTTTAATTCATTTTTGTTACCCTTCTTCATCCACGATACTTTCTTTTTATTCTTCTTCTTTTTCTTTCAACAAAAACGTTGATCTAATTTAAACACCAATTCGATATCTAATTATTATTAATTTATTTATAAATAACATTTGTTTATAATTATTTATTGAAAGTGTTTTTATTTGTAATGAACGTAACAATAATTATCTCTTACCTGTTCCACCCAAAGATTCGTCGTCATGATCTGATTCTTCAGATTCTGTAACAAATGATTAAAGGATGGCGATTAAAAAATTGTATTGTGCGTATGAAAGTTTTAGTTTCATTTTTTTTTTTACGTTCTATTTTATTTTATGGATTCCTATTCTCGCTATCTATTTTTCCTTTTTTTTCTTTTTCTTTGTAACGTATTATTGTTACATCTATTTTTTTCTCTTATCGTTTAGAATATTTTGGAGAATATATCATGCAAGGTTCCATTCTACCCAGGAAAGCCTAGCAAGCTTTTCATTTTGCCCGTTTCGTGACTGTCCCTGACAACTGTACATTGTAATTTCCGGTTCCAGGAATATTCTGGCAAACTAATTGGATGACCTGACTAAGTTGGTACAGGATCTGTTTAGAAATTCATGTTTTTTTACTAAACTAGAGTTATTGTATTTCTATTTTCGAATAGTATACATCGTTTTATTTTATTTATAATCGATACTTTTTCCTGTTGAACGTATTTAACGATTTATCAATTTTTTATTATTAAAAACAATATTATTCGTTCAAATAAAATGTACAAATATCAGAGAATATCAGAGAATATCAAAAATTTAATTTAACTTCAATGGTTTTATTACCAACTCGATAAATCATTTTACAATATTGCATTATAAATCAAATTCGATTAAGAATATTATTCTGTAAATTGATCGATCAATAATAAAATTTCTCATTATTGTTTATTTACATAAATAAAAATACTCAAAATTCCGATATTAATTATTGCCCCTATAGAATGTTGTAAAAACGAACGTAACGATTCAATACGTGTTATAATATTTGCATGTGAAGTATTAATTATTTCAAAAGTATTTATTACCCAATTGAATTTCTTTCAACAAAAAAAAAACAAATAAAAACTGGTGTGTGTACTTATGTACGCACGTAAGAAGTTATACTTCTTTGCCGTACCAAAACGAACATAACCTCAATAACCTCAAAAATAACTTCAAAAAAAAACTTCAAAGAAAAAAAATAACTTAAAAAAAAATAATTATTATTATATATATGAGCCGTTTATTTTGAAAGTGGCCTAACTCCATATAACCTTAAATTGAGATATTTAAAGGTTTGCGTTTCAATGCAATTAAAAATATACGCAAAGAATAACAATGAGTTATGTTGCTTAAGTGTATCTAAAGGTGTTCAATTTACAGTTCCTATTAAAATAATGGCAATTATTAAGTGAATAATATGCGTTTTCTTACCAAGAATGGAGTTAGGCCACTTTCAAAATTAACAACCAGATTCGTTATAAAATTTGAAGGAACCTAAGTCTATTTAACATAATTTAAGATGCTTCAAATTGCGAAAAAACAATACTTATTTTATTTTACATATCTTTATAACACTTTAAAAACATAAATTATGCGATTCAAAATATTTTTTACAAACATAAATTACAAAACAATTTTCTACTCATCTACATTTTGCGTATGTGAAAGGGATTTACAGAAATCATGATGTTCCGGTGGTATATATCGTAATAAGTCAATTATGTCCTTGAATTTTGCGGTTGTAATTTGTCTTATATTTTATACAGTGGTGTCAATACAATATTTTCGAACTTTCTTGGTCTACCTCGACGTGGTATTAAATTCAGGACTTTCAAATTTTCGTTCTCATTCATTGATGTCTTATAGAAAATCTTATTTATTTTTGACAAAACGCATCCAACATATTTTTAACCAGTTTATTGGTTCTCCGTTAGAATTCTTGACCCTTTTTAAAAATTGCGTCTTCTAATAATTTTGTTGATACAAAATCTTCTTGTCTCATTTCATGTACAATAAAGTTATTACCTTTCCGATACTTTTTGATAATATTGTAATACTCTCGGGGGACAAACAGTAAATTATTTTTTTTTAATGCCATTTCTACCACACCAAAATCTCTACTCCTAATGGAGTTAGGCCACTTTCAAAATAAACGGTTCAGTGATTCAACTAACTCTGAAAACTTATGTGTCCAGAATTACCGTATTTACTCGGAATATAAAAAATCTTAAATGCTTTATTGATAGATAATTTGAAGCTGTACATGTTACCGCGGGTAACCGGAGGAAAATGAAAAATGGAGTTAGGCCACTTTCAAAATAAACGGCTCATATATATAAGAAAGAATAAAAAAAGAAAAAGAAAATATCAAAATATAGATATCAGTCCACACTAAATATAAGAGAGATATATCGAATTATTTCACGCGTCAACAGTCATGGCGCGGTTGCAGCATTAGTTCTCGCTTCGATCGTTTAAGTAAAGCAGCGCTGAGTTCGATTAGTATTTGGATGGGTGACCCGCTCGAGAAAAAAAGGGGGAAGAAGAAAAGAAGACAACTTCATGCCGTATACTTGAAATCGCTTTGCCGCGCATCATAAATACCGACAAACTTCATGGTGTCGTTTTCCCAGACGCTCGGAACAAAATCCACTCCCCATTACGTTTTCCCCAACGCGCCAAAAGAAGTATAACTTCAAAAACAAAAAATGATATACCTGTATGCGTTGCATATATTATACGAAATTTTAATTCAACATATACACACACGGAACACATTCTTATACACATACGTGTACATATTTATTTATTTACAGCATAAATTGTGTTTCTCAATCTTTCTTTCACTAATATATATTCTATTGGTCGTTGTTTTTTGTTTCCATAGATTATAAAAGAACATTGGCGAGCACGTAGGAGACACAAGAAAACGATTAAAATGCTAATCGCAACAACGAAATTGGATTTAATCGATGAATTAAAAAAAAGAACATTCGACTAGGAAGTTTTATAGGAAATTCCAGGTCGTCGTAGTCGTTGCCGTTGTCCTTGGGACGAGGAGGTGAATTATTTTTTATCGTCGTAGTCGTTGTTGGATGATGATGATGGTCGTGGGTGAAAAAGAAGAGAAAGAAAGAAAGGAAGAAAGAAAGAAGGAGAACCACATTTACATGCAAATGTGGTAACGTTGGGACAGGTAACGAAGTTTCTTTTTTCTTTTCTTTTTATTTTTTTTATTTTTTTTTTAACTGACACACACAAGCTCACGTATAGAAGTAACGAACGACTTAGACATGGTTCTGTTCTTTGATACAAAAAAAAAAAGAAAAGAAAAGGAAAGAAAAATTATTCATTATTTTTTCCCCATAAACTACGGTTACGTCAATGAAAGAAGAAGAAAGAAAAATTGAGAATATTAAAAAGAATATTAAAAAGAATATTAAAAAGAAAGGGATAAGATAATTCATAAAACATTATTCAGCTTTTGTGCATCAATGTTAATTTTTATCTTATCTTTTTATCTTAACACTTTCGAATTTGTTCATTTATTATAATTTCACCTTTCTTTTTATTAAAACAAATGTTACTACTCGCGTTATAAACATTTATATATATATATATATATATTAGGTGGACCGGAAAGTAATGTCGTTTCTCAGCATGCCAATATTTGTTAATCATTTGTCAGTTTATTGTGTATTTGAAAGTGGTGCCAAAAACATTTTAAGGTTCAAGTGACTTATTTAGTTGTGAATAATTAAATCTCAAATTTGTTTTTTTTTTTTGTACATTTTTTGTTTTTTAATGTAAGAAAATGACATTACTTTCCGGTCCACCTAATATATATATATATATATATATTAATTATTTATTTATTTTATATATATTTTTGCATTTAAATTACGTACGTTTATTCGCGATTATTATTATTATAAATGAAATCTAAAGATAAAGAGATTTTTCGGAATTTTTTTACTTCGTAGCAGGAAAGAAATTATTATTTTACGATAAAAAATTGGACAATCAAGAATTTTATTAATAAAAATAAAGTATAGTTGTCCATGGGTGCCAAACATTTAATCCGATTTTTAATATATATACATATTATAAATATTATTTATTTTAAATATTTTATTAAATAATATATTATTATTATTATATATATTTCTGCATTCATATTACGTAATTTTATTCTCAAATATCATTTGTTAGTTGCACAAATGTTATATTAACTTTTATCATTCCTTCTTTATTTATTTTCCAAAAAAGGAAATGAAATCCATAGAGATCCTCCGGAGGAGACTTTTCCTCCCACCCCACCCCACCCCATATTCCGGAAAGAGACACTTTCGATAAAAAAAAAAAAAAAACTAAAAACTAAAAACTAAAAAACAAGGAAAAAAAGAAAGGACAAGAAATTGACAAGAATCTCATCGATAAGAAAGTACGGGGCCCTTTAAAAAGATGGAAGAAGTGGAAAAGAAGTTTTAACGAGTTCGTACCGAACCTTCTTTACGAACTAAAGTCGAACCTAACCCCCCCGGGCTTGACAGGGTGGAAAGGTAGAAAAGGAAAACGCAATGGTAGGGGTGGACAGGCCCTGAACTGAACTGAGCTGAGCTGAACTAAACTGAACTGGGGTGGGGTGGTGCTGAAATGGAGTGGGGTGGGGGTGGGGGTGGGTTAGGGTGATTGTGCAGACTGGAAAGTGGTCGAACAGTTCCGATGAAAAGTGGAATAAGGGATGATTTTACGCGCGAGCAACGTTACTTCGAATAGGGCAACACTCGCCAACCCCCTCCCCCTGCATACCCCCTACCTCTACCCCTTCTCTTTACCCCTCTTCCCAAACCTTCTTCACGTTCACTGTGATTTTTCCTCTCACCGATTCGATATTCATAGTTGCCGGAGTACGTAGCATGGACTGGCTACGTGATTCGCGTATTTAAAACTTGAATTTGTTCGAAACGATTTATTTTAAATGTCGACTTTTCTGAAATGCAATTTATTTATTTATTTGTTTTCTTTTTTCTTCTTCTTTATCGTTTCTTTCTTTTTTTTTGTTTTATCTGCAATCGATACGATTATTATTCAATTATCATCTTATCATAAATTTCGATATGTTTTAATTATGTTTTTATTATTATTATTATTTTTTAACGTTAAAATAGATTGATATTTTATAATGGGATAAAATAAATTCGTATTTTGGTTGCAATAATACGGACAGTTTATTTTAAAATGTGGTTGGTGTAAGTTTTATTTTAAAGAAAAAGAATAATAATATATCACGTAACTTATGCTACAATATTATTCTTATTTTATTTCTTTTATTATTATTTATAAAATATAAAATTGGATTATTACGAAATATATTATATTAAGTGTGATATTTAATTTTTCATAATTGATATTAAATGTCTCTTTTTACGATTGAATAATTATAATATAAAAATAGTATAATTTACTATTTGCAGAGTTGATTAATTAATAAAAACATTAAAAATTGACAATATTAACAATAACAATTCATAATTGATATTAAATGATTCTTTTTACGATTGAATAATTATAACATAAAAATAGTATAATTTACTATTTGCAGAGTTGATTAATTAATAAAAACATTAAAAATTGACAATATTAACAATAACAATTCATAATTGATATTAAATGATTCTTTTTACGATTGAATAATTATAATATAAAAATAGTATAATTTACTATTTGCAGAATTAATAAATTAATAAAAACATTAACAAACTTGATAATATTAAATATATAAGAAATATATAATACATCATCTATATCCTATTTATCATAGTATTGGTAATATTGATTCATTCTAAATATTATACAAATATATAACATCATTTATAATTTAATAATTGAATTATATATAAACATATAATGTATTTCCTTTGATAATTGTGCTAAGAGAGAGAAAGAGAAAGAAAGAACGAAAGAGAATGTATGTGTGTGTATATGTGAAAGAGAGAGAGAAAGAGAGAGAGAGAGAGAAGTTCTCTTATCCTAATCCTCGGAACTGAGAGGACACAAGAGCTTTTCGTAATCCCTCGAAGCTAATCGTGTTGGTTTCGTAGGGATTTCAAGTGGCATGACTAATTTCAAGACTTATAACGTGTGTAACTAAACAATACATGCACACAATTACTAAAGAAATTTAATTTAAGTATATATTTGTATGTGTGTATTAATTGGATATTTATTGGAGTGGTATTTAACGTGGTAATTTATACAAATAATTATATTTTATGTATTTAGTTACAGATTGTGGTTAAAGAATATATAAAATGAATGAATAAATGAATGAATTAATGAATTAATACGTTTACTCGTTAATATTGATGAAACGATGAAACGTTGAAACGTTAAAACGTCGAACAAAGAAACATTTTGATCGTTTCCCTTTCCTTTGTTCCCTTTTAATTTGTGAAAAATGAGACTCGAGTGTACATCTGTTCGTTATCGAGTTAAATAACGCGAGATAACGTTTTAATATTTTGTCATTTAATTATTATACCATGGAACAATTTCTATGATAATCAATTTAAAATTATTTTCGATTTGTTAATAAATATATAACACACTTGTATTGAATTAATATAATTATAAAATTAATTTAAAATTAAAATTAAATATGTATATTATATTTACGTTTCACACACACATATTAATATTTCGTTATAAAAATAAAATAATATAAAATAATAATAATTAATAAATAAAATAATATAAAAATATTATTATACAAAATATTGTATAGTAATGTATATGTGTATATGTACAACAAATATGTTGCATGTTATACAGTAAAATAAGGTAAAATTATTCAATATGAATCAAAATTTAAATAATATTACTCAAAAAAAAATATACTCTTATAATAATATTTAATATAAAAATTATAATAAAATCATAGTAATACGTTTTACTATAAATAATAATCGTAATATTAATTCCCATCAAGAACTGATGGGTTTAGGATGATAAATAATGTCAACGTCGATGTGGGTTTCGTTGGGTTCGTTGATCTTATTTACGCTTCCACCGAGTGATCCTAATTTAGAAAGAGAGAGAAAGGGAAAGGGTGTTGGCTAAGGGTCAGCGCGCGCATACACACACATACACACTTACACACACTTACACATACACACACATTTGCTCGAACGAACAAACGGTTAGCGATAAGCCCTAAACTGGTAATCAAAGTGATCGATCGATCAAACGTAACGCTTAAAGCTGGTTGGTTCGTTACTACCTTGTTAGCAAAAGGGTCCTAGCTAAACCCTTCGACGAATGGCGAATTTTCGAAAATCGATCACGAGCTGTGGGGGAGGGGGCTGCTCGAAAACTTAACCACGTATTCACCTAAGTAGATAACTCAACTGAAAACACCATTTGTTAAAATCATTTAGAAATGATAATGCATTCGATGTAATAATGCATTTTGATAATCATCTTAAAACATATGGGATTTCGTTTAATCTCCCAAATTATGCGACTATTATTTTTTCTGTGATAATTTATTAAAATTTTGCACAATAAACATTATCTTCATATTCATTCAATATTATATTCACTTGATAATTCGAATAAAAAATAAATAAAAGAACAAAGAAATTAAAATCATACTAATTAACATCGAATTAATACGTATTTTTTAGAACAGTATTGTTAATATCATTTATTTCTTCCGATTATTGTAATAACTATAATATCCTATTTTATTATACTAAAATTCTTCCTCCATACACGTAAAACAATTTAAACTCACAGTTAGTATGATACTTTATCATGTGTGCTCGTTATTGTATAAACGAACCGTACGAATAAATTCAATAATCGAGTAAAACAGAACAGAAACGTGACATCGGAACCAAGACCGGTACTAACAGTGTACTACCACAATTATACGATAAGCTAATTAATTTAGGTGTTAGTATCTTTGAATTATATATGCATATAGGGTGATATATTATTTACACATACGTCAGATATTGTTTCATTCGTATTGTAGAATTTTTTTTTGTTATAAATATTACTCGCAATACGAAATACACAAATGTATATTCATTTCATTTCATTTATAATTATTAATGAAATATATCAAAATTATATAATTATATATATATATAGTTATAATTAATTATAGGAAAAATAATATTTTGAGTATTTCAACTTTCCCCTCCCCCCTTTTCCCAAAGAAGAAAAAGTAGAAGGAAATAGAAAAAAAGAAGGAAAATATTCAAACGATTCGTCAAAGCAAATAATTAATTGAAACGAATACGTCAATGTTTGGCCGGTACTACTCATTCCGTGAATTTCATTAGCAACACCAGCACCACCATCATCACACCGTATTATGGTGATTATACGGTTAGCTAATTAATCCGACTATTATTCTCACTCGTGGTGTACGCGATTTCCGTCGTTTTATCGTTGCTGGCCTTGTAATTAAAATATCCCGGAAATGAATTTTTTATCCTAAAGAAAACATTTCTCCCCTGAAATTCGATCCCACGAAAATCATAGTCTGATTTCTTTTATACGTATTTGTATGTATATTTGTTTAAAACATTCATCATATTTATTTTAAGCACAGAAATTTGAATTTTTTAATTAATTCGTTCATTAATTAATATAGAAAATATATTTCTCGTTTAAATTCGATCTCGTGTATCGTACTTTTTATAAATTATTATTATTATTATACAAAAATTAAAACAAAAATTAATATTTTTTCAAATACACTTATTATAATATTTTTTAAATACTTCTTGTTAATTTATCACCTGCTCGAGTACTTTATTTTTCTATTATTATTATACATAATATTTAAAACGTTAATTATTATTTTTTTAATCTAACTTGATTAAAAAATATTGATCTTACGAGTTGACAAAAGTTACAAATGAATATATAATTAGATATAATTATAATAAAAATAAATTACAGTAAATAGAGTAATAGTAATATTGTAGTAGTAGAAATGGTGGTAGTAGTAGTAGTAGTAGTAGTAGTATAGAATGAATTAGGTCAGACAATAAAAGAAGACTTATAATCAAAGTTTAAACAGGTCTGAAGAAACGTGTTCGTGAGTAATTGTTTCGGTAGTTAACATATTCAAAAGCCGGACTAAATCGTGACACTACTAGAGTACATATTGTGTAAGTTAAAGGTAAAATGGTAGTAGTAGTGTTCTCGTTATTCGTCCTCATAAATAGAATCGAACGTGACTCGAACGTTAAGTGAGAGTGAGAGAGAGAGAGAGAGAGAGAGGTTTTTTTTTCTCATAATTTACAGGAAATGAGACTTTTATCGTACAAACTGAGAAATATAATTTACTCTTTGAATATTCAATTTGACTATATACAGACAAATATGAACAGAAAAAAAAAGTATCCTACTTATTTTTCTTAATCGATAAGAGATAAGTATTTCATTTATTAGATTAATATATAAAATAAATGAGTTAATTATTCATATTATTTAAGTTACTCGATAGCATAGTGGTTAGTATCCCCGCCTGTCACGCGGGAGACCCGGGTTCGATTCCCCGCGGGGGAGGAATTATATATAAATATTCATACTATTTTTTCGGTTTGATTCAAATATCGATTATATCGATATAGTCGAAATATCGATATAGTAATAGTAGTAATATTTATATGTAGGTATTAGTATTAATTAATTATTACTAACTAATTATTAGATTATCTGATAAATCTGTGCAATTTTTGCTGTATTATTTAATTATAAAATATATATAATTAATATATATGAATAATATAATATAATATTCGTATGAATAATTCTATGATTATTTAATTTAAAAAAAAATGATTACTTTATTTAAATAATATAATCAAAATACTCATCTCTCGAATATGATATAAAAGTGATTTAGAAAAGAAAAAAGATACAAAATGATCAACGAAAAGTTTATAAGAAAAGAAAAAACTAATCTAAATTATTAGTTACGTTGTTCTAGGATAAAAAATGAACAAATATAAAAAAAAAACAAAAAACAATACAACGACAAGAAAATAAATAAAAGAAAAAGAAAAAGTGTGGAAGAGTTAGGGGATCGTTGAAAGCTGTTACAAGGGTTTTACAAAATAAAAAAGAAAGAAATGAAGTAGCAGTGAGACAGAGGGGTTAGGTGGGGGATTTGCAAGGACAGCTGGTGCTGCTGCTACTTGCAAGTTCCGTATCCGATATGCAAATCCTTGTACTCTCTTCTTCTTCTTCTTCTTCTTCTTCTTCTTCTTCTTCGTGAAGGAAGAAGAAATATATTCTAAAAAGAAGTTGAGATTTTTCCCTTTAGCATGCTCTCTACTCGTTTACCATGGGATTTCATACTTCTTTTCTTTTATCTTAACTCTTAACTCTTCCTATAGATTTTTTTCTTCCTTTTTTCTTTTTCTTTTATTATTTGAAATAAAAAAAAAAAAAGGAAAAAGAAAATCTTCGAAATCGTATAAGCAATCAGGTTACGTTCTGTATGTATTATTTAAATTTTCGAAAGGTAGAATTTTTATTCTACACGTTCCCTGTGTAAAAGAGAAAATACAATCTATCTTTCTCTCTCTCTTTTGGTATTCTTTTTTTTTTTGTAACTTTTGCAAAAGGTTGGCACAATGTAGGGCCATTAGTCCGCTGAACTTCAGCTTTCATCGTTCCACTCTCATAACTGCTTTCTATGATGTTAATTCGTTATTAATTACAACGATGCTTTTTCTTTCACAAGTACATATATATATATATACACACATATATATGTAGGATCTATATAGATGACAATTAAATGATTTCGATCAACTATATCTTTTAGAAATTAATCCTGTTGGAAAAAAATTAAATTTTGATTATCATTTAAACCACACAGATATTCATTTGCACGTTTAAACATATATTTATATATGTATATATGTATATATATTTATTATTATTATTATTAATATAATATAATTATTAATTATTATTAATTATAAACTATAATATTATTACAGTATTTATATATATATATTAATTATTATTATTGGATATTGTATCTTGTGTATCTAATATTTGTATTATTTATCTATCATCGATGTTATAGATAACACGAATGATTTTGTCAGGTTGACAAAATACTAAAACGATGATTGGCATTTTTATACCTTCAAAAGAATCTAAAAAAAAAGAAAAAAAAGGAATTGAACAAGTGGAATTTGGAAATGTTTCGAGAGGTACTTGAAAGCTCTCGGTCAGCAAGCAGTAAACATTTTGCAGCCGACACCACGGTTTTATTTTTTTTTTCCTTTTTTCTTTTACTTTTCGAAGTACAATTTCAAACAATATTTTTATCTCCGAACTTGCAGGGATTGACGGTTTTGTAAAGCAAAAAAAAATGTGTGAGTGGGAGAGAGAAAGAGAGAAAAGAAAATAAGAGAGAGAAAATGTCGGAAAAAAATTTCCAAAAATTTTTACAAACTTGGGAGGGTGAAGGGGGGGAGGAGGAGATCAGCAGACATTCGTCAAAAACAGTTGTCTCGTCGTTGCAATCGTCGGAAAATAAAATAGAATATTCGTGTACAGGCATGTGTGATAAATAATAGAATTCTTTTTTTTTTTTTTTTTTTAAACATCCGATAGAATTTTTCGAACAAATTTCGAAAATATCGCAAGGTAACTATATCTATATATATAAAAAACACACACACAAATCAATTTATCGAACTGAAGAAAAGAAAAATAGTAGAAATTAAATGTTTTGACAGGTATTTGAAGTTTTGTGGTATCGTTAAACAACACTTTGTAATCGAATATGTCGTTTTATTACACGACAAATATAAATATTTTAATTCTATTATATTAATATATATATAATAAATTAATTCAATATATATGTATAACATTTATATATATTAAATATTATTTAATAATAATAAATTAATAAATTATATAAATAAATCTATAAATAAAATCTATTTAAAAATATCTATCAATATTATAATAAATAAATCAAAATTATAATTTTCCAATGAAGTACATCATAAATGCACCAAAAAAATACGAATATATATAATATATATATTTTACACACAGTATTTTATTTTATTATATTTATTCTATTATATTAATTTATATTATGTATAATACCAAGTATTACACATTGATTGATTCTTTTATCTAATAACACATCACTTAAAACATTATTTCGTTAAAAAATATGACCTATAACCAACCCCACCCCACTTCCCTTGATATTTCCTTAACAACAAAATGTAACTTTTGTCAAACCTAAGATAAAATACAGGAGATATAATAAAATAAAAATAAAAAACACACGCGTGATAAGAATGTAAAACAAAAGCCGTACATATTTTTCATCGTCATACGCATAATAAGATGATCCCATTTTACACTTGCAAATCTCCAACAGTATTATCAACAACACATGCACGTGCAATACTACTTGCTTACTTGCCACCTGCATACTAACTTCTGTTGCACTTGTGCATACAACTAACACATTTACGTATGAATCTTAGCTTACTAGTATTAGATACTACATATACATATATATATGCTTTGTGAATGTATATACCTCAGCTAGTAAGTGCATAGAAAATGGGGTGGTGGGAGGAGGGGGGGCAGTGAAACGTTAAGGCTTGAATATGGGGATTAGTGGGGGTGGTGGGAGTGGTAGGGGGTCGGTGAACGACAACTACCACTACTACTATTACTACTATCACTACGACGGGTACGTGTGGGTGTTGGTGTTGGTTTGGTTTGGTTCTTTCGGCCGACGCCTATGAATAATGCATAAAGTGTGCGAACATGCCATGACGCATGACGCTACTTCGTTTACGTTTGTATACACGGCACTCAGGAAACGTCATATTCCCCCATGAATCGACAACGAATTCTTCCTACCGAAAATCCTTTCCTCCCTTTACCCCTTAACCCTTAAAACCCTTCGAGAAAATCCTTTTCCTTCTTCTTCTTTTTCTTTTTCTTTTTCTTTTTCTACTGCTGCTGTTACTTCTTCTTCTTCTTTATTCTTCTTCTTGTTTTTTTCTTCTTATTTTCAAACAAAATTTTTCTTTAAAAAGGGTATCGACCGACACGAAAAGTGAAAGGTTTGGTTTCTTTTGTTTTTTTTTTTTGAGATAAGGTAAACGTTTTATTTGATTGATCGAAGGGGGAGATGAGAGGAATGGGTAAAAAGGGGGAAACATCGATCGATCGTGTTTTCTTAAGTTTTGAAAATTACTTTTTGTTGAAAAAGTAGACGAGCTTTTTTTACCATTGATGATCGTCTGTGAAGTATTCTTGTTATACGTGCAACGTTCTAATTAAATTATTATTCGTTCGAAAGTTCGATACTTACAAATTAACTCTAGTTGGTTAATTATTATTGTCGTTATATGACACTAGAAAATTTTCGAATGTACAAGCTCTTGTCTCTCTCACTCTCTCATCAATGGAAAAAGAATTATTAAAAGATAACAGAAAAATAGAAAAAAATATATATAAAATAAAAAAAGAAATGCATTATTTTATAATGAATTATGGAATAATTCTATATAATTATTATTATTATTATTATTATTATTATTATATGAAATTGCATATAAATTAAATTATTATAAGCTTATTAAAAAATAAAATTAACAAATTAAAAAAATATTCTGAGCAAAGCGATGATTTAAATGGTACAATTTTTCTATAATATAAGTAAAATATTTTAAATTATTCAAATAATTGTTAATTAATCGAAAGAAAACGTGTATTGTTGTTTAAAAACACCGAGTATATGATCGGAGTACCGTCACCTTCGAAATTCACCGTTGAACTGAATCAATAACCTCTGTCAATGTTCTTTTATCAAATGTTATTTACACGACTTTCCGAAAGTTGCGCATGTTTATAACGAGAATAATACACCTAATTAATCAAATTAAAGATTATAACACTATTATTTTTGCATTTTATTAATTTTTATACAATTATTTTAATACTTCTGCACAGTACTAACTTTGAGTGTACAATTTTTCTGTAATTTAAGTAAAATACGTTAAATTATTCAAATAATTGTTAATTAATCGAAGAAAACATATAATTTTATTTTAAAATCATGTAATATTAATTCGACGTATCAATCACTATGAAATTCACCGTTAAATTGAATCATTTTCATCTATCAAAATCGATCACATTTCTTTCGTTGATTTATTGTTTATATAATGTATCGAAAATTATACTTATACGTACACACACATATAAAAAGAAAATAATATTTTTAATAACTAAAATACATTCTTTTTAACTTAATCACACTTTCTCTTCCTCCCTTTTTCCCCCTCCCCATGTTTCATAAACATTTTAATGTAACCACCCACTATGAGAAATTTCACTTCAATTAATAAAATTTAAATAATCCAAATATATAAATGTTTATATGTTACACGTTAGAATAAAATCCAGATACCTCGTTACATGTCCGAAATATCAAACGTATGACAATAAACCCAAATTAATTGAATCTTTCACACATCCTATTTGTTATATTTAAACATTTCACCACGTAAATCTTGACATTATCCAATGTACTTAATTATACACCTTCAATACTTCTCTAAGTTATATACATATGTACATAGTATTATATACAGTTAAATATGGTATCAAAAGCTAAACAACAAATAATGGATACCGAATCAAACCAATCCAATATTGGTGTTGAATTCGGTGGTGAATTAGTAACAGGACCATCACGAAGTTGTTACAATAGTCGAATGAGTAGTAGTTACTATACAGTGGTAGGGGAATAAACGTTATAGTGTTTGATGAATGAGTAAAAGGGGCCACGGAGTAAGTGGGGTGGGGTGAGGTGTAATGAGGGGGTGTGAGAGGGTTTGAGAGGGTTTGAGGGGGTTTTAGGGGGTTTGAGGGGGTTTGAGGGGGTTTGAGGGGGTTTGAGGGGGTTTGAATGAAAGCATACTACTATTTGGGGATTTGTAACTAAAGGAAAGAGAGATAAACATAGATGATAGTGATGCAAGGAAGGGTTTGGTCCAAATGACAGATCGAAGGGTAACTCATTCTCTCTCTCACTCACTCTCTTTGAAGGAGGTTACATAGAAATCCACTCAACGTTTGTCATGATCGACAAACGACACACAAATTCCGATTACTCTCTCTCTCTCTTTCTCTTTCTCTCGAATTTCTGACAGAATATTGTCAAAACAAAATCAACGTTAAGTCGTTTGAACAGCTTGTATTTGGCTTTTCGTCGGATTTTGCATCACGTTGTTTTCCTCGTTCTCCACATTGACTTTTTTTGATTATAAACATTTAATGGAAGGAATGTTTCTTTTATTTTCTTACAGTGATAGATACGTTCAAATCTAAACATTATTTTTCTTCTATTCGTATATGTATTATTAATTGATTTTCTTTTTCTTTAATTTGATTTATTTTATTTAATTGATTGATTTTTTTTATGTAATTGTTAGAGTACACCAATGAGTTTACTAATATAAGTGACTATATATATGTAATTTAATATTAAAATAAAGTACATTTTTATATTAATAATATCGTGTAACATTATTTGAAACTAAATTAATTCGAATATTATTATTTTTACGATAGTATAGAAAATGTAACGTTAGATAAACGATGTTTGTTATTTCAACATTAAAATTAATTTATTAAATATTTTCAATATTTCCTAAACAAAAATAAATTATTTATAAAATCATTTTCATAATTATTGATTCAGTTGTTTCATACAATTTACCTTCTTTTGAATTATTGATAGAAACCATAAACACAAATCTTTTTATATTAATAATATCGTGTAACATTATTTGAAACTAAATTAATTCGAATATTATTATTTTTACGATAGTATAGAAAATGTAACGTTAGATAAACGATGTTTGTTATTTCAACATTAAAATTAATTTATTAAATATTTTCAATATTTCCTAAACAAAAATAAATTATTTACAAAATCATTTTCATAATTATTGATTCAATTGTTTCATACAATTTACCTTCTTCTGAATTATTGATAGAAACCATAAACACAAATCTTTTACTGTCTCGTTGAAAATTTTGACAAAAAAATAAAAAGAAGAAGAAAAAGAAAGAAAACTCTTTCGTTTTGTTTAAATACATAAAATCAGCATTTCAAAATATCCTTTTCCGAAAAGGATACTTCAGAACAAAAGTATTTTATCTCGAGCTTTTCGTATATACATATATATTTCTTTTCCTGAATAAACTAAAATGAATGTATCGTATAAAAGACGTCAGCGTTTTCTTAAATCCATTTTAACGAGATATTTCAAGAAAGGTTATAGAAGCTAGTGGTATTGACAGGTAAATCACACTATTCTTACATAACATCACAATTTCTTTAGTTTTCTTTATTCCACGTATATCACAGTAATGGAAGAAAAAAAAGGTATTATTTACTTTATACTATCAAACGATATTCTTTATATTAAATTACATTTTACTCTTCTCATTTTATTATTATTATTATTATTATTATTATTTTTATTATATTATACTATGCACGAGGGAAGAAGATTTACGAATCAAATTTTCTATCTCAATACGATATAATTAAATTAACGTTAAACGTACAATTACCTGTTGTTAAATTTCTTGTAACAATTTATTACAATTTACAATACTTAAATAGTATATATGAGCCGTGTATTTTGAAAGTGGCCTAACTCCATATAACCTTAAATTGAGATATTTAAAGGTTTGCGTTTCAATGCAATTAAAAATATACGTAAAAAATAACAATGAGTTATGTTGCTTAAGTGTATCTAAAGGTGTTCAATTTACAGTTCCTATTAAAAAAATGGCAATTATTAAGTGAATAATATGCGTTTTCTTACCAAGAATGGAGTTAGGCCACTTTCAAAATTAACAACCAGATTCGTTATAAAATTTGAAGGAACCGAAGTCCATTCAACATAATTTAAGATGCTTCAAATTGCGAAGAAACAATACTTATTTTATTTTACATATCTTTATAACACTTTAAAAACATAAATTATGCGATTCAAAATATTTTTTACAAACATAAATTACAAAACAATTTTCTACTCATCTACATTTTGTGTATGTGAAAGGGATTTAAAGAAATCATGATGTTCCGATGGTATATATCGTAATAAGTCAATTATGTCCTTGAATTTTGCGGTTGTAATTTGTCTTATATTTTTATACAGTGGTGTCAATACAATATTTTCGAACTTTCTTGGTCTACCCCGACGTGATATTAAAATCAGGACTTTCAAATTTTCGTTCTAATTCATTGATGTCTTATAGAAAATCTTATTCATTTTTGACAAAACGCATCCAACATATTTTTAACCAGTTTATTGGTTCTCCGTTAGAATTCTTGACCCTTTTAAAAATTGCGTCTTCTAATAATTTTGTTGATACAAAATCTTCTTGTCTCATTTCATGTACAATAAAGTTATTACCTTTCCGACACTTTTTGATAATATTGTAATACTCTCGGGGGACAAACAGTAAATTATTTTTTTGTAATGCCATTTCTACCACACCAAAATCTCTACTCCTAATGGAGTTAGGCCACTTTCAAAATAAACGGTTCAGTGATTCAACTAACTCTGAAAACTTATGTGTCCAGAATTACCGTATTTACTCGGAATATAAAAAATCTTAAATGCTTTATTGATAGATAATTTGAAGCTGTACATGTTACCGTGGGTAACCGGAAAAAAATGAAAAATGGAGTTAGGCCACTTTCAAAATAAACGGCTCATATATAACTATATATATATTTTATTATACATTTAAAGTATATAATAATATAACATATATAATATATATTATATATAATAATAATAATATAAATATGTAATATATTATATATAATATAATTATTCGTAAAAAAAAGGATTATTTAATTCGGTATAAAAAAATGAAATAAACATAAAGTTCATAAAGTTCAATACATTTAAATATAAAAAAGATTGTTCTCTTTTCTATTTCGTAATCATGATCCTGATAGAATTTTGAAGAAAGAAGATAAAAACACTCAAACAAATAAATACATACACACATACACACACACGTTTATCATACACGAAAAAGACAGTGAAAAATAATCTGACGATTTTTGTTCGAACTTTCTCGACCGTAGGGCGAATAAGCGGTTTAACAGGACTACGAACGGTTAAACAAAAAAAAGAAAAAAAGTAAAAAAGGAAAGGAAAATAGAAAATAAAGGAAAAAGAAAAAAGAGAGAAGGGAGAAAAAAGTTCACGTTTGGTCGAATCGTTAGCGGGCGCCGCGTTATGTTCCATGCTAGATCGTCGTACCGCCTCCGGGACAATTTTATATCGATTGCAACGGAACGATATGACTTGAATGGGATAAAAAAAAAAAATAGGAAAAAAATGAGAGAAAAATGAGAGAGAGAGAAAGAAAATCGGAACGTATTGTTCTTCCAACGATTAATCTCTTGTTACGAATAAGTTTAACTAGACGAATTAATTCTAGCACGTAGCATAATGTAATGTAACGAATTATTTTATTTTATTTTATTTTTTGTTATATTGTTTTATTTTACTTTTTGTTGTATTATTTTATTTTATTTTTTGTTACATTAACTATTTTATTTTTTGTTACATTGCCTATTTCATTTTTTGTTACATTATTTTATTTTATTTTTTGTTACATTACCTATTTTATTTTTTGTTACATTACCTTTTTTTCCTTTTTTCCAATTTTAAATTTTAATAATAAAAATAATAGTCAATTTATCAGTTGTACGAATAATTTGATCTTTAAACAAAAGTAATTTTAAAATAATAATCAATTTAAATCGAATTGACTCATTATATATTACATTTCATGCAAAATAAAACAATTCGATGTTTATACGTGTTATAATAATAATAATAATAATTGTTATAAAAAGATGACACATATAAACTATCAGGAAATATATAATCCACGAGAGAAACTGGCGCCAAGATTCTGCATCGTCTGTCTTCGATATTTCAAGCTAGTCATAAATTTTCAGTTTTATCGTATCTCTATTCACACAGACACACACACAGAGAGAGAGAGACACTTACGAATACATTTACACATTCATACGTATACCTGATTCTAAAAAATTCTTCTATCGCGAGATGTTGAAATTTAAAACGAAATTTGTCTACCTTTTCTTATATCGTAAAAATAAATTCTTTTGCAAAATCCTAATAAATGTTCAATTTATTTTATCACAATACCAAAATTATTTACGCAACTCTTACATTGTTTATAATTTTATAAACAATCTGTGAAAAAATGTTCCACGAGATATGCTCATTAATTTTAATATCCCAAAAAAAAAACAACAATAAAACAAAGTTGCATTAATTCCAATATAAACGGTGTCTCAAAATATCGTATGCATTGTAATAAAAAAAAAAAGGAAAAATTATTAAAAATATAATATGTAATAAAACGTTAGGAAAACGTTAACAATAACAACAACAAAACAATTAATTTATATTAATTAAAAAGTTATAAACTGCATAATGGATTTATGTTTGTTGAAATTCGTTTATTTTATTTTTTATTTTTTTTATTTTTTTTTATTATTTATTAATTTCAATATAAACGGTGTCCCAAAATATCGTATGCATTGTAATAAAAAATTAAGAAAAAATTATTAAAAATATAATATGTAATAAAACGTTAACAATAACAACAACAAAACAATTAATTTATATTAATTAAAAAGTTATAAACTGCATAATGGATTTATGTTTGTTGAAATTCGTTTATTTTATTTTTTATTTTTTTTATTTTTTTTTATTATTTATTAATTTCAATATAAACGGTGTCCTAAAATATCGTATGCATTGTAATAAAAAAAAAAATGGAAAAATTATTAAAAATATAATGTGTAATAAAACATTAGGAAAACGTTAACAACAACAACAAAACAAAGTTGCATTAATTTCAATATAAACGGTGTCCTAAAATATCGTATGCATTGTAATAAAAAAAAAAATAATGAAAAATTATTAAAAATATAATATGTAATAAAACGTTAGGAAAACGTTAAGGTGAGGTATCCGTTAGACGTAAAATTTCAATAATAATCGAATAATCGTGTTATAATGGAATCAAGGTGGAAGTCAGTGACGTTATCAAAATTCTATAAAGATGAGTCGAGGTTTAGGGCCGGATGGGTGACAGCTGACGGAAATTATAATGAATCTCATCGTTGCAAACCTCTCTATCTTTCTCTTTCCCTTTAATTTTCCCCCTAGCTTATACTTGTATATATAACCAAGAGACGGTTTACTTGGCATCGTTTATGGGGGGCCATTAACCGTGTCAACTTCGATCTTCATTAACGAATCAAGATCGACGAAGTTTCTAAAATAACTTGAGAAACGTTTAAAACTAACATTCTTTTCTTTTCTTTTTTTTTTTCTTTTAAGGATGATTTGTCAGTATATTAAAAATGATGAAAATCGATTGGAAAAAAAATATATTATTTTGGCAAATCTACTGAAACTTCTCAAAAAAATTGGGATTTTTTTACAAGCCCGTTTAAAAGTTATAACATTTATTAGTTGCAACAAATTAACACGTAGTTAAATGGAAAACATGCTACCAGACCTATTCAAATGAAAAAAGAATAATGAAATTGTGATGTGAAAAATTTCAAAAATTTCAAATCAATAGATTAAATATCAAAGAAACATATAAGCGATTAATAATTGGTAGTTTCAATATTGTTTATTGAGAAAAATAATAAAAATTGGTGATATTTACAATATTATTGAATAAGCAGTATGAATTACAAGGAAAACGTGGCAACGTCGCAAACATCATACGAGAAATAAAATCAAGTACGACTATAGTAAATTACAAGTTTGCTATAAGATATGTTAGCGCGAAAATTTGAACGCAAGTAAAATTATTAACACAACACACATAACCTTCAATTGCGTCAAAGAGGTAAATAAAGAGTCATGTTAGTGCGCAATGCGCATACGCATGATATTTAATTCTAAAATTGGATAATAATAATAATAATAATAATATCATTACTACCAACTATTAAAATAGTGCGGTGTTGTCACGCTTTCCTGAATAAAAACAAGATTTATTTTATTTAATTGAATAAAATTCAATTAAATAGAAAATTTATGAATGTATGTATTTGTCTCCTAATTTTTTACTTTAATTTTTGGAAAAATTTGTGTCGATGATCAGTGACAAAAAAAATTAAAGTTTTTATTTTTTTCAAGTTAAATTCACGGTACAGTCACAAACAAAAGTTATTTTACAATTTTCACTTAAATTGAGATTTTTATGTTAATATTATTAAAATGATCACTAAATTTCATTCTTTTAGAAACTTTATATCAAAATTTCAATTATAAAAAAAAAATAGTTGGTTTAAATCATCTATTTCAACAGATATTAAAAGATATGGATTTGATGAAAATGTCATTAACTTTTGTTTCAGATTGTACCGACAAATCATCCTTAAATCGTTTATTATTTATCCCACTCACATCATTTTTCTTTATCAAATACATTCGTTCGTATTTTAGATAAAATTAATGATACTTTTAATCTCATTAAACACCCCATACCTTGTAGTTTGATGAACCTAACTCGTAATTAACAATTCTTGGATGTAATATGAAGTGTCATAAAAAAATGTGAATAAAAAAATGTTAGAACAAATGTTTAATATTATATTAACAAACCATTAATTAACAATTACGTAATATCTCGTAGTTTGAATTGATTATTTAAAAATTTTATATAATATTTTACAAATACCATATACGTGTATTATATATCGATAAATTAATTATTATTATTATTATAACGTATTAGAGTGAAAAACAAAAGTTCGTGCAAATTTAAAAATTATTTTTTAAATAAACGAATTTCAACAAAAATTAATCCATTATGCAGTTTATAACATTTGATTCGTCCTAATAAATAATAAATAATAATAAATAAATTAATATTTTCAAAATAAACGAATTTCAACAAAAATGAATTCATTATGCAGTTTATAACATTCGATTCGTCCCAACGTTACGCAAAAAATTCCAATATCTTCATCGATAAAATAAAATCGAATAAAATATCTAAATTTATCCGAAAACACTGCTGATGAATTTTTTACAAAATTCGACAAAAACTATCATCAAAAATAAACGATTAAAGTCAACCGACAAAAATTGATACTAATTTCAATTAAAGACAAAATTCACCGAATAAAATATCATCTAAAATACGTGTGGGTATATTTCAGTAATAATCGATAATCATTATTATATAATCCTGGATAGATATTCAGCTGGTGTAGTAGATGCTAGCTTACAGCAAACGTATTTACCAACCTATAATATATTATCCAAAGTACAGAGAGAGAGAAAGAGAGAATGAGAGTGTGTGAGAGAGAAAGGAGCCCTTAGTATCGTGCAAAGTGCCTATCTGAAGCTTTCCGTTATTATTAGTGCTATCAAGGTACACCTAACATAGACTATTATCCCACCGTTCTCGTCCTAATTATATATACATATATACATATATATAAATATATATATATGTATGTATTATACGTACGTGTATATGCATTCGTCCCTATAAATCTATATTTCAGAACATTAGACATAGTAAACGTGCATTACGTATTCATATGGGATAGGTGAACATAGTCCAATTTCCAACATCTTCTTGAAACCAACCAACCAACCAACCAACCCATAGGATTAATTCTAATCATTTTAATACCACCAACCATTTCTACGTATCCTATGATCATCCAATCCCATACCTAAACCCATTATTCTTCACCAATCCAATTCTAATAATAAAAGAAGAAAAACCTTTGCCACCTAATCATTTTGATTTATGTGATAATTATATAGCGAATCGACTAAAGGGTACATTCATCACTATCCCTACCCTTATCCTAACCTTCATCCCTTGTTCGGGGGATATTTTATACGGCAAACGAGCAAAAGGGAAACGTTAACTGGTCGTTGAATTTTAAAAATAAAAAGAAGAAGAAAAAAACAAAATGAGCTTCAACCTCGACGCCTATTCATTTTTCCTTTTTTTTCGTTCATTTTATTATAGTACTCTTTTTTTTTTTTACTCTTTTTTTTTCAGCGTCCACGTATCTTCCATCTAACGAGATAAAATTCTACAGGGAAGGTAGTGGAACCCTCCTAAGGGAATAACGTTAACTACTTTCATGTGTGTATGCTTGTGTGTGTGTGTGTGTGAGAGAGTACGTGTGTATGCGTGTCGTACGTTGAGAGAACAGATTTAGAAAGAAAAGATGAAAAAACAACAAAAATTGGTTTCATCATTCGCTCGAAGAAAATCATTGGACGACTACGCGAGTTTCGGAGAAATGTGGGGGAGGGGAATGGGGGGGGGAATTTTTGAGAAACGCTGACGATCCTGGGTTTGATATTCCCCCCCCCCTCCTCCATTCTCTTCTTCCTCCTTTCGCCTACTTTTCCTCTATGAAAACTCGTAAAACGAATATCGGCGAATATAAAACGACGGGGGCCGTTAAATGCAGCTGGATTTTGAATTAGGCGCAGAGAACTTTTGCAAATTGACGAGTTTTATCGTTGAGCACGTTGTTCCAACGAGTTTCGAGTGGATATTTGAAATTTTCTTTTTTTATTTTTCTATTTTTATCTTTCATTCTCTCTTTACCATCTTCTTCATCATCTTCTTCTACTTCTACTTTTTCTTCCTCTTCTTCTTCTTATTTATTAATTTATTTATTTGACATTGTTTTTTTTTACGTGTGTGCGTGTGTGTATTTTTTTTTAATAAATATATACGTTCGTCGTAATTGAAAAGATATTTAATAAAAAAATTGTTTTCTATATAAAAATTTATGAAACTATTGGATGCAAATTTCAATTATTTATATTTCAAATAACGTTATATAGAAAAGTATAAAATGTTATTACAAAACTATTAAAAATGATGATGAAAGGTGCGACAGACGGTAAAATGTTGTTTTAAATATTAATTTTATACTTCTCTCATATAAATAATAAACAATATTTAAATTAAGTCTATATAAAATGGTAAACTTTTTTTTTTTTTAAATAATAAACATAACATAATCCTATATATATATATATATATATATATATATATATATACGTGTATAGAAAATCGTTCGATTAAAAGGAAGAAAATAGGAAGAAAAAAGAAAAAAAAGGAGAAAAAAAAGAGGATATATGAAAAAAATATTCATTGGTATCGATAAAATATAGAAACAATTGTAACGAAGATGAAACATCATACGTAGTCTTAAAACATTGATGTACACATACTCACACCCACACACATACACACACCTACACGTATCAATATATATAAATATATAAATATCTTGGTTAAAAACGTATTTCCAATCTAGGACATTCGATACATATAAAAATAAATAAAAATCAAAGATAGATAGAATATTGATAAGTTTAACCTATGACCAAAACGAGGTGGATCGTATGCATGTACCGAACTAAAGCCTTTCCCGAAATAGGAATTGGAATCACAATGGGTGTTTAATTAAAACGTAGAATTCACTCTGAATCGGTTACCAGTACTCACTTCGGTTTGGATAGTTGAAGTTACCTCCGCGGTATTCTCTGTTTCAATGTATTTGTTACCTGGGTTACGTGTAACTACCATGTACACGTACTATGTTACCGTAAGTACATGTATCACTAATACACACACGACCAGATTTGACTTCATCCGTTTTATTTTATTTTATTTTATTTTATTTTATTTCATTTGATTTGATTTGATCTTTTTTTTCAAGATAAAATAATAATAAAAATGAACGAGTGGTATAATATGTGATATCTTGATGTCAAAAATATTAATAAAAATATTAATCGTCATCCCATACGATATTTAATTAAGATTTATAAACATGTATATCCAATTGTAACTGGATATTATCAATATCCAATTAATTAAGAAGATATATATATATATATATGAGCCGTTTATTTTGAAAGTGGCCTAACTCCATTTTTCATTTTTTTCCGGTTACCCACGGTAACATGTACAGCTTCAAATTATCTACCAATAAAGCATTTAAGATTTTTTATATTCCGAGTAAATACGGTAATTCTGGACACATAAGTTTTCAGAGTTAGTTGAATCACTGAACCGTTTATTTTGAAAGTGGCCTAACTCCATTAGGAGTAGAGATTTTGGTGTGGTAGAAATGGCATTAAAAAAAAATAATTTACTGTTTGTCCCCCGAGAGTATTACAATATTATCAAAAAGTGTCGGAAAGGTAATAACTTTATTGTACATGAAATGAGACAAGAAGATTTTGTATCAACAATATTATTAGAAGACGCAATTTTTAAAAGGGTCGAGAATTCTAACGGAGAACCAATAAACTGGTTAAAAATATGTTGGATGCGTTTTGTCAAAAATGAATAAGATTTTCTATAAGACATCAATGAATGAGAACGAAAATTTGAAAGTCCTGAATTTAATACCACGTCGGGGTAGACCAAGAAAGTTCGAAAATATTGTACTGACACCACTGTATAAAAATATAAGACAAATTACAACCGCAAAATTCAAGGACATAATTGACTTATTACGATATATACCACCGGAACATCACGATTTCTTTAAATCCCTTTCACATACGCAAAATGTAGATGAGTAGAAAATTGTTTTGTAATTTATGTTTGTAAAAAATATTTTGAATCGCATAATTTATGTTTTTAAAGTGTTATAAAGATATGTAAAATAAAATAAGTATTGTTTTTTCGCAATTTGAAGCATCTTAAATTATGTTGAATGGACTTCGGTTCCTTCAAATTTTATAACGAATCTGGTTGTTAATTTTGAAAGTGGCCTAACTCCATTCTTGGTAAGAAAACGCATATTATTCACTTAATAATTGCCATTATTTTAATAGGAACTGTAAATTGAACACCTTTAGATACACTTAAGCAACATAACTCATTGTTATTCTTTACGTATATTTTTAATTGCATTGAAACGCAAACCTTTAAATATCTCAATTTAAGGTTATATGGAGTTAGGCCACTTTCAAAATAAACGGCTCATATATGTATACTAATCTAATTGTTTTAATTTTACCTAGGTGAATTGAATTTAATCAAGAAAACAAATCTTTCGTGTCTTTCCTATTTTCAAATTCTCTCTTTCTTTCTCTTTGTTTTTTTTTCTTATTCTATTTTAAACATTTAGATACAGTATAAGAGAGATTCCTAGTCTATCGGATTAGCCTACTTCTCTCTACAGTTAGCTAACATTATATAGATAGTACACCAATCTGATCTAATCCAAGCTGACCCTCTCCTTCCCTTCTATTTCCCATCCTTCTCCCCCTACTCTCAATTTAGGAATTCCGAGAATCTCGATTTGTATTCGAGATACGTGTAAACGACCTATAATCGTATATATAGTATATGTATATAATATATGTGTATAAGTAAAAGTTGTGTGAGTGAAAATTAATACATGTGTATATGTATAAGTATATAGAGTGTATGTATATATATATATATATATATAAGTAAATGTTGTGTGAGTGAAAATTGTAGGATGTATATGTATAGAGTGCATGTATATATGTATAAGTAAAAGTTGTGTGAGTGAAAATTAATGCATATGTATATGTATAAGTATATAGAGTGTATGCATATATGTATAAGTATATAGAGTAGATGTATATATGTATAAGTAAATATTGTGTGAGTGAAAATTAAAGGATGTATATGTATAGAGTGTATGTATAAGTAAAAGTTGTGTGAGTGAAAATGAATGTATGTGTATATGTATAAGTAAAAGTTGTGTGAGTGAAAATTAGAGGATATATATATATTTATTTATGTATAACGTGTGAAAGAGAGAGATAGAGAGAGATAGAGAGAGGAAAGGATAGTTAATGTGCATAAGCTCCAATGAAACGAGTGGGTTGCTTCCGCATACCTGTATCATTAGTGCGGTTTTGATACGGATCTGGAATTCCCTGTTTACCTTGCAACGAAGGAATTGGTAATGTTTCATCCGACGAATAACCAAACCCAAAATTCCCACCAGAGAGTGGAAGAGAGAGAGAGATAGAGGTGAATATTGGATTATCACACTTTTCATGAATTATTTTTACTCTCCAGAAAAAAAGTAAAAAGAAAGAAATAATCTTTAATTCGAGAAAGGGGTTTGTTTGTTTCTTCGTTTTTTTTTTTTTATACTTTATGAAAATGAGAAGAATTTTTTCTTAGTAATGGATGGTTAAATAATGGATAACTATCGCGTCGAATAGAAAGTTGACGGATCGTGGCTATTAATGTCGAACGAATGTTTGAAACGGATCGGTTTACATGAAGATGGATAATAGATAAAGTGCTATTAGTTTTGTATCATTAGAAAGATGAGTATTATATAGAAATTATTAATTAAAAACGTATTAAATAATAATATTATTAAAATATTATTATTATTTATTATTTAAACCAATGGGGAAAATATTTGTAATTAATTATATTACTAATTAATTACAATATTACTATTATAATATATTTACTAATTGATTACTATTACTCTATTATAATTACTATTATATTATTAATTATATTATTAATATAATGTGATAAATACACACACACACACATATATATATATACGTAATTTATTTTTAATTAAATGTTATTTAACACACACATATAAATAATGTACTTTTCTATATATGAAATATACAATTGCAATGTTATACGAACTTGTAAGAGAATCTAAAAAAGTTTCCTTGTAAAAGGAGGATAAACGTCTTCCGATTTTCGTGTTCCACGAGAATCCTGGGCGGCCGTGACGCTCCATAAATTCGTTCAAGATAAAAATCTTGGAATTAGTATTCCGAGTGGCGTGTCCAGAGTTTCCAGCACTTAAGTTTCAAATCGTAGATCGAGAAGATTTCCAAAGAAGTGTAAGAGAGAAAGAGTCAAATAAAAGGATAGATAAAGTTTTGCCATTTTATTTCCATGATTTATTATTAATCTCTCTCTCTCTCTCTCTATATATATATATATATCTTTTTTTATAAATTTTAATCTACCCTTTGAGTGGAGTATCTTTTTTTTCTAAATTTTAATCTACCCTTTGAGTGGAGTATCTTTTTTTCTTCCTTTGTAAATTAAATATACAAATTTTAACTTAAATTTTTAATCAAGAATATTTTCATCCTTATAAAAAACTGTGTATACTATCTTTTCGTTTTTAAATTAAATGAAATGTAAATTAAGAAAAAATTATAATTAAAATTTTAAATATTATATAATTAAATATAAAAATATATATTCTATCTATCTTATGTCAAAATTAATTAATTTTCTGTAAATATCTTTATTAGTAATTTTTCTTTTTTACCTGACTACTTTTGTCAAATTTCTAATGGAGATTTATCCCATAAATAAATAAATAAATAATTAAAGTAAAAGATAACAGACTTATTAATTTATTTTTCTTCTTTCTTCTAACATATTAAATTAAATGAAATGTAAATTAAGAAAAAATATAATTAAAATTTAAAATATTATATAATTAATAAATATTATATAATTAATAAATATTATATAATTAATAAATATTATATAATTAATAAATATTATATAATTAATAAATATAAAAATATATTCTATCTGTCTTATGTCAAAAATATTGTTTTTATTTTCTGTTTATATCTTTATATTAGTAATTTTTCTTTTTTACCTGACTACTTTTGTCAAATTTCTAATGGAGATTTATCCCATAAATAAATAAATAATTAAAGTAAAAGATAACAGACTTATTAATTTATTTTTCTTCTTTCTTCTAACATATTAAATTAAATGAAATCTAAATTAAGAAAAAATATAATTAAAATGTAAAATATTATATAATTAAATATAAAAACATATATTCTATCTATCTTATGTCAAAAATATTGTTTTTATTTTCTGTTAATATCTTTATTAGTAATTTTTCTTTTTTATCCCATAAATTTCTCCCATAAATAAATAAATAATTAAAGTAAAAGATAACAGACTTATTAATTTATTTTTCTTCTTTCTTCTAACATATAGTTCGTATCAGCAGTCAAATTTGATTAAGAAACATATATTTCTAAATAGAAAAAAATAGAAAAAAATAAAAAAAGAGTGAAAAAGAGTAAGAGAGGAAGGGAGAGAAGTTGAGGGCTGACGATGAACGTTTAACCGACCGACTCGTTCTTCTTTCAAGAATCTCATTAACGTTAAACTACACGCACGCGCTATGCTTTAATTAAGTTCACCGCTCGTTATCCACCTTCCTACTTGCTAAATAAGAAATGGAAAAAGTGAAAGAGAAAGAGAAAAAGAAAGAAAGAAAGAAAGAAAGAAAGAAAGCGCGAAGGATGGTAAAATGGAAAGTGAATTAAACATTATTACTTTAGACGAGAGAGAATTTAAAACTGGATTGAGAAGAGTGTATGTTTGTAAGTGTGTGCGTATGTGTGTGCTAAGAATTTACTTATGTTCAAAATTTACTATTGAAAATTAAAATGAATTTATTTCCATCAGAATTATGGTGGAAAATGATCTTTTAAATAAAAAAAACAAAAAAAAATCAAAGAAAATAACTGAGGGATTTCACATGCACACACATACATGCACACACATACACGCACACACATACACATACACAAGCATGGATACGCAAACGATTTCATTTTTTTTGGAAAAATATTTATTTTAAAAAAGAAAAGAAAGTAAAATGAGAAGTTGGAAGGTGAATAGAAACGAGAGGGATGGGATCGAGGAGGAGGGAGGAGGGATAGGGGGAATGGGGGGAAGGGTTTGTAGGGATTATGATAAGCTTCGAAGTGTCGGATTCAAAAAATATTTTCCAACGCGTATAAGGATCGATAGTCGGTGAGTATAGTGGAAAGTAGTATCGTATGTAGTATTACCTATCAATGCACGTATACATGTGTATACATGTGTGTATGTAGATGTATTTTTCTGGTGGCAGCTGGAAACAAAATTTTGTCGTTGCTGGTATAAAACAGAAAGGTTTTTGGAAAACAGTTTACTCTCGACGATACTAACTAAACCAAACAAAAACAAATAGAAATAGAAATAGAGTAGGGGGAGTATAGGGGGAGTAGGGGGAGGAAAAAAAGCCAACGAGAAAGAATACCGTGCTTTGGTGTTGCAAAAATAATTTTTTTTAAAAAAGAAAAGAAAAAAAACCAACTTCGAACAAAAGAACCGACGTTTTATTTTCCCCTTAGGCGAATACAAATTTTTATTCGATCATATAAATTTGTACTGTCAGTTATTTCAGTTTCTATTTGTCTTTATTCTTATATATATAAAGGGTGTCTCATTTAAATTGTGTCACTTAAAAATCTTCTAAACTGTTTTATGTTGTTCCATAAAATAACCCATTATATTTCACAAAAACTTTGAATAATATTTATCAAAATAATATTTTTTAAATAATACATTAATTATAAGATAAAAATGTTATACCACTGTAAATAAAAAAAATGAAATTTCGATTAAATAAAGTATTTTACAGTTACATAATATTTACGAAAACTTCGAGTAATATTACTCGAAGTAATATTTTTCGAATAACATTTTAAATAATTGTAAATAAACTTTATAATATAAATTAATATTTATTAACTGTAAATAAAAAAAATGAAATTTCGGTTAAATAAAGTATTTTACAGTTACATAATATTTACGGAAACTTCGAGTAATATTACTCGAAGTAATATTTTTCAAAAAAACATTTTAAATAATTGTAAATAAACTTTATATTATAAATTAATATTTAATAACTGTAAATAAAAAAAATGAAATTTCGGTTAAATAAAGTATTTTACAGTTACATAATATTTACGGAAACTTCGAGTAATATTACTCGAAGTAATATTTTTCAAAAATAACATTTTAAATAATTCATTCATCGCGATAGAAATGTTATATCAATTCTAAATAAATAAATGAGATATTTCAGTAAATAAAATATATTATATTTCATACAATGCTCTCTCTTTCTCTCTCTCGATTTAAATTTATCGAAAAGAATCTTTCTCTCTTCGTTTTAATCTTTTTCGTTTCATTGTTTATCCGGCAAAAGCAATTTAAAAAAGTCCGTGACACGCTGCCACGAGTTTTTCCCCCTACGAGAACTCCTACAAGAGTATGTATATATGTGTGTGTGTGTGTGAGTGTGTGTGTGTGTTTGTTATTTATTTCGTTCCTTTTTCTTTCCCATTTTCTATCCTTATCATTTCCTTTTTCTCTTCCTACCCCCGTACCCACCCCCACCCCCACCCCCACCCTCACCCTCGTCCACTATTTCTGTCTATTTCTGTTTCTCTTTCTAACAGGAAATAGTAGACGAAGAAAAAGGGAACCTTCCGTAGTAGAAAAAGTGTTTTTTTTTCTTTTTTTACTTTTATTTTTATTTTTATTTTTATTTTTGTTACTCGACACGGTCTGTAAACACGACATAAGGGGGATGAGTGGGTGGTCTTGTAACGGTGTTGAAGGTTGTAAGGGGTTTCGGGGGTTGTTGGAATTTGGCCACGCATCAGTTCGGATACCCAAGTCTTGTGGACGACGTGGGAGGCAATTTTTCTTTTCTTGTTTCTACTTTAGCGACAAACTTTAACCTGTACTTACTTACTTATTTGTTTGTTTTGCATTGTTAGTAATAGTAGTAATTGAAAAAGGTACATATAATAAATATACTAGATTGTTTGTGTTCATTTTTCTTGAAAACTTTCGATAAATAATAATAATTTAATTAAAAATGATTTTAAATAATAACGTATTACTTATTTGTGTCTTGCATTGTAAGTATTAAAATAATGTATGTATAAATTGGAATAATAAAAATACTACTACACTGGTTTGTTCGTTTTTCGAAAATGTTTCATAAATAATATTAATAATTTAATTAAAAATGATTTTAAATAATAACGTATTACTTATTTGTGTCTTGTATTGTAAGTATTAAAATAATGTATGTATAAATTAGAATAATAAATATATTACTACACTGGTTTGTTAGTTTTTCGAAAACTTTTGTATAAATAATAATAATTTAATTAAAAATGATATTAAATAATAACGTATTACTTATTTGTGTCTTGTATTGTAAGTATTAAAATAATGTATGTATAAATTAGAATAATAAATATATTCCTACACTGGTTTGTTCGTTTTTAGAAAATGTTTGATAAATAATAATAATAATTTAATTAAAAATGATTTTAAATAATAACGTATTACTTATTTGTGTCTTGTATTGTAAGTATTAAAATAATGTATGTATAAATTAGAATAATAAATATATTACTACACTGGTTTGTTCGTTTTTAGAAAATGTTTGATAAATAATAATAATAATTTAATTAAAAATGATATTAAATAATAACGTATTACTTATTTGTCTTGCATTACGAGTATTGGAATAATGTACATAAATATATTACTACACTGGTTTGTTCGTTTTACGAAAATATTTGATAAATAATAATATTTTAATAGAAACGATTATACGTGATTTTCATTCTAAAATAATAAAATAATAATAAAAAAGAAATTTTACAAAAAAACAAACAAACAAACGAATAAAAATCTATTTTATTATTGAAAAAGAAAATCGGTGCAACTCGTTACTCGATTAAAACAAAAAAATATTCTCTAAAATGAAGAAAACACACGGGGGATATAAAGTTGAAAAAATTATACCAAAAAAAAAATGAAAAAAACAAAAAAAATAATAAGAATGAAAATATCATAACGAGCGAAGTCTCGTTCGAATTCATTTTCTTTTTTTTCCCCTTTTTCTATTTGCGAAGAAGAAGAAGAAAAAAAAAAGAACGAATTGTTCGCATAAGCTAGGAAAGGAAGCAAAAAAAATCCCGAATAACGAATATAATAGTAAAGTTCTCTCTGAAAAGTAATTTCTCTTTCTCTCTCTCTCTCTCTCTCACACATACACACACAAAAACACATACACACTCGTACACATATTACACACTCTCCCTTTACGCTTTGAATAGTCCTCGACGTTTGGTGCACACTACTCTCGAGAGATATTATTAACCACCTGGACTTTATATCTCACGGGCTCATTAACCCTTCCAACCCTTCCTTCCCCCGACCCTTCCCCTACCCCCCTTGAGGTTGAAAACATTCGACCGAAAACGATGATCTCGTGCACGTTCATTTCACCCCCCCCTCCCACTTCTTCTCATTTCCCTTTCTCTTTCCCTTCTCTCTCATTCTCTCGTTCTCTCTTTCTATCTCTCTCTCTCTCTCTCTCTTTCTCACTTTCTCCTCGTGAGAGTTGTTCAGTAAATTCGCAAGGGATTTTACAGGCGTTATGAAAAAGTACTACCTACCTACCTACTACCTTTTTAGTTCAAAGAAACATCACACACACACATACATACATATATACATACATACATGCACACATATACCATTACGTATTATGTTTTATACGTACATAATTGTAGAGTAGTAGTAGTAGTAATGGTTACAGTAGTATTATGTCACCGTATGTTAAGAAAAGTGAGAATTTATAACGCCTAGATGAAAAATGATTTTCATCATATCGTTACAAGGGTGTGAGAAAAAAATGAAAAAGGAACATACTGAAAGAGAGAGAGAGAGAAGGAGAGAATTAATTAAACGAGAACACGATAAAATACGTTAAACGAATTCTCAATTGGGAATTCTCGTCTATAATAGATACCATATTATTCTGATTACATAATATTTAAACATATTATACTTGAATATGTGTAATATGATAATTATTAGAAAAAAGTGATACAATTGTAAGATTAAAAATTCGATAGATGTATCGACCGATTTTATGATCTATTGTTTCAATAATCAAATTTTTATTATATATTATTATTCAATTACTGGGTATTTGACTTAATAAATTTTAATTTTGAAGTTATTCTTCTTTTGGCGTGTTGGGGAAAATGTAATGGGGAGTGGATTTTGTTCCGAGCGACACGAAAAATCGACACCATGAAGTTTGTCAGTATTTACGACGCGCGGCAAAGCGATTTCAAGTATACGGCATGAAGTTGTCTTCTTTCTTCTCTTCTTCTTCCTCTTTTTTTATATTCTCAAGCGGGTCACCCATCCCAAGTACTAATTTTACTCAGCGCTGCTTTACTTAAATGATCGAGCGGGAACTGATACTATCACCGTACCATGGCATATATTATGATATTTTATTATTCTTTCTAATATATATAATATATCGATCGATTGAAAATATGTTTCTTTCCTTTTTTTCTTTAAATAATAATAATAATAATAATAATAAATTTTTCTTTTTTGTTAAGTTATTTTTTAAAGTTATTTTTGAGGTTATTGAGGTTATGTTCGTTTTGGTACGGCAAAGAAATATAACTTCTTACGTGCGTACATAAGTACACACACCAGTTTTTTTTATTCTTTCTTATATATATATAATAATAATTATTTTTTTTTAAGTTATTTTTTTTCTTTGAAGATTTTTTTTGAAGTTATTTTTGAGGTTATTGAGGTTATTGAGGTTATGTTCGTTTTGGTACGGCAAAGAAGTATAACTTCTTACGTGCGTACATAAGTATTATTACATATTATTATTCAATTACTAAGTATTTTAATTAATAAATTTCAATTAATAATTATTCAATATTATATGGAGATAAAATTATTTTAAAAAATTCATAGAATGGGGACGAGAGTGGGGGGAGAATTGTTCCTATGAAGATGAACTTATTCCAAATTTTGTTCACTTTACATACATATATATGTGTGTGTGTATTAAATAATTATTATTTTGAATTTGTTGTCTCTTTTCAATATAAAATATTAATTTATTAATTTATTAATTTCATTCCACTTACTAATTTAATTCATTATCAACAAGAAAAATTCTCCACAGAACGGTTTCACATGTATAGTTATTATTATAATAGTTATAAAAAAAAAGGGAGAAAAAAATTAATAATTAATGACGTTTGACATTTAAAAATCTAACATCTGAAAGGTATTTTCAAGAAAATATAACACCGTCACACCTTCTATCATATTCTTCTCTTAGATTGACGTAAATCCGTTCTCTTCCGGCATCATCAATTCAAGAGTACGCATTGATTGCAAAGGAGGGGGGAAGGAGGGGGAGGGGTGGTGTTTTAGAGAGGAAAGAGGAGAGAGAGAGGAGAAATGTTGGGTGATGAGGGTCAGCGATCGATATTTGCTGATTCCGCACGTGCGGATCCTTTGTCGTCAGGAATATGAGCGGCCTTGTTCGAAAATCCCATATTTCAATCGCGTTAATGGAATAATTGTAATGGTACATATTATCTTATTCTCTTTCTTACTTTTATATATTTTTCTTTCATTCTCTTACATTAGTATGGCCATGATTTTCTAAGTTAAACACTATATCTTTCTTTCTCTTTAATATTCTCATTTGTAAATAATATTTTATCAATTGGAAAATTCGAATGTTAATCAACGAGTGAATTCAATTAATATTACGGTATAAATCATTTAATATTTATTTTGATTACATTGAAATGTTAATTTTTACTTTTATCCTCAGAGAAAGAGAGAGAGATAGAGAGAGAAACATATAAATAGATCAATTATTGAAATATCAGATTTACAATTATTGAAATATCACAGATTTACAATTATTAAAATATTTTTTTGTTAATTATCTAACATTAACAAGACCAAGATTTTTGAACGAAATTACTCTGTCTTTCTTTCTCTTTAATATTCTCATTTATAAATAATATTTTAATCTCTCTAATATTAATCATCGAGTGAATATAATTAACGTACGAATCATATGTAATATATTTTATTTTTTATTATACTGAAATGTAAATTATTAATATTTACTTCCCTCCCCCTTCACCACAGACACAGACACTCACAAAAACAGGGAAAGAGAGAAACACATATAAATAGTTAAATTATTGAAATATCAGATTTACAATTATAAAAATATTTTTTGGTTAATTATCTAATATTAACAAGACCAAGAGTTTTGAACGAAATTACTCTGTCTTTCTTTCTCTTTAATATTCTCATTTATAAATAATATTTTATTCTCTCTAATGTTAATCATAAATGAATATAATTAACGTACGAATCATATGTAATATATTTTATTTTTAATTACACTGAAATGTAAATTATTAATGTTTACTTCCCTCCCCCTTCCCCACAGACACTCACATACAGAGAAAGAGAAAAATACATATAAACAGATAAATTATTGAAATATTACGGATACGTAGTTGAAATAACATTTACGTGTATGTACTTTCGAACACTTATACGTGTACGAACACATATCGCATAAGCATAATATACGAAATTCGATTAATATCGTTTCCCCTCAGCGATATATGGAAATGAATGGAAAATCGTGAAAGCTCGATCTCTCGTAATTTCAATTTCTTTCTTTTTTTACCTTCCTCTTCTTTCTCCTCTTCCTCTTCCTCCTACTCCTCCCTCTTCTCTTCTCTTCCTCACCCTCGGCTCACCACTCATTGGGGAGGGGTTAAAAACGTGTTCGACTAGGAAGAAATAAATTTCCAAATGGTGTTCGGTTCTGACTAGCGTTCGGTAACCAGGAGTTGAAAACTTTTACCTCTCTACGGGAGTGGAAAACACTCGATTTTCTGTGTACCAACGAACCATTCGATATATGCATAATATATATGTATATGTATATGTATATGTGTATTTGTATGAGAAAGAGAGAGAAAGAAAATCAATTGGCATTTATCGAAGAACTATAAAACTCGTCAGTGAATTTTCAGAACCATGCGAAACGTATATTGAATTAAACAAGACAATCAAAAACAACGACGACAACGACAATTAATAACAATATTTATAATATTTATAATATTTATAATAAAATGAATTTCACGTTGATACACAGTGACTCCTTAAAGTATGCAAATATCCAAACAATTGTCATCGTTTTTCATTGATTCCGTGACTTTTCATTTTATATATGTATATGTGTATTTGTATGAGAAAGAGAGAGAAAGAAAATCAATTGGCTTTTATCGAAGAACTATAAAACTCGTCAGTGAATTTTCGGAACCATACGAAACGTATATTGAATTAAACAAGACAATCAAAAACAACGACTACAACAACAAATAACAATATTTATAATATTTATAATATTTATAATAAAATGAAATTCACATTGATACACAGTGACTCCTTAAAGTATGCAAATATTCAAACAATTGTCATCGTTTTTCATTGATTCCGTGACTTTTCATTTTCTTTGTTAATAAATTATTGACTATCGATACAATTAAATATTTAATTTTATGTCTGATACGATAATCGATGTACGAAAATAAACGATGATAATTTGATTGTCTTTGGATTATTAAATTAATCTTAATATTATTCTATTAGATATTCTGTTGTAGTTTTTTTTTATGATATAATTTCTAATACTTATCATTTATTTTGAATTAATTTTTGAAGACTAAAAATGATCAACCATTACGTGAACAAATATTTTTTTAAATTTGACGCAGAACTTGGAGACAAAATTTACGTTAAACGAAATAAAAAAATCAAATTAATTGATAACCGATGTTTTATATAATAACATTACGTTCGTTATTTATTTAAATAAGAATTTCTTGCTGATTATCCGTTAGATAAAGTTAAAATAAATATCTTGATCACTATAACAACTTATTTCTTGCTTGTTAACATTAAGATACATCAGTAATTACTTATAACAGTTTGTAATCATAAAAGTTTCGTAATAAGAATGTTCAAAGAATAATCATCGCATTTCTTTTAAAAAAAAATGAGAAGAAAAAATAGGAAAAAAAGAAAGAAAGAAAGAAAGAAAGAAAGAAAGAATGGGAGGAAGAGTATCAATTAAAATACAACCAAAAAGATACATCAAAGCTTTCACGACACGCTGTCACAAAGCAACTTCCGCGTTTACTTTCTTTCTCTCTCTCTCTCTCTCTCTCACTCTCATTCTGACAATGAAGAGTATTTGTTTGTTTGTTCGGTGGAATTCAATATTAGAGAATCCTCTGTTTAGTTTCAACCCCCTCCGACCCCTCACCCCCGTCCATAATATCTTCGTAACATTCTCTGCAACTATTTAGAAGAAAGTACGTTTTTTAACGTTACCGTATGAAACGTAAGATGTAAAAGAAAAAACAATTATTTACACACGTTGATCATACAATCTCTAATTTTCTATTTTTACACGAATCTTTTTCTTTACTTAAACGAAACAAAATTTGTCTTTAATCAGCCACTTCATTTGACAACCAAGTTAAAAATGTATTATACTTGTTCCGATAGATGCAATATTTTTCTTTTTTTAACGCGTATTCTTCAGGAACTTACCTATAATATTAATTAATTAATATTTATTAATTATAAATAGGTTAATAATTGCTTTAAAATAACAGAACTGGGTGTTTATCAGAAAAAAATAAAAATGAATTAAAAATACTTCAAGTAAGGTTCGCGATGCAATTTAAAATTAACAAAAAAAAAAGAAAAAAGAAAAAAAGCGAAATTAAAATAAATGTTTTTTCATCACAGAGAAGAAAACAAAAAATGAATTAGAAAATTTTTCAAATATATTACACGATTTAATATAAAATACCAAAAAAAATATTTAAAAAAATCGAAATTAAAACGAACGTTTTTTTCATCACAGAGAATATACCCCTAAGAACAAAAATTATTACTTTACTTCATTTAAGTATTTTTCGAGAACGTATAATATCTATATGGTGTAAAAGAAAAAAAGAAACAACAGTGTATATCCGAAAAAAAAAACAAAAAATGAATTAGAAAATCCTTCAAATATATTACACGATTAAATATAAAATAACAAAAACTGGTGTGTGTACTTATGTACGCACGTAAGAAGTTATATTTCTTTGCCGTACCAAAACGAACATAACCTCAATAACTTCAAAAATAACTTCAAAAAAAAACTTCAAAGAAAGAAAATAACTTAAAGAAAAAAATAATTATTATTATTATATATATAAGAAAGAATAAAAAAAATAAAAAGAAAATATCAAAATATAGATATCAGTCCACACTAAATATAAGAGAAATATATCGAATTACTTGACGCGTCAACAGTCATGGCGCGGTTACAGCATTAGTTCTCGCTTCGATCATTTGAGTAAAGCGGCGCTGAGTTCGATTAGTATTTGGATGGGTGACCCGCTTGAGAAAAGAAAGGGAAGAAGAAGAGAAGACAACTTCATGCCGTATACTTGAAATCGCTTTGCCGCGCGTCGTAAATACCGACAAACTTCATGGTGTCGTTTTTCCAGACGTTCGGAACAAAATCACTCCCCGTTACATTTTCCCCAACGCACCAAAAGATGTATAACTTTAAAAATAAAGAGAAAAGGGAAATTAAAACGAACGTTTTCTTATCACACATATAATAACCCTAACTTAAGTATCATAGAATCATATTACTTGGAAATAATCTAAACGTGCGACAAAGGACGATTTAACCGGTATCATTCTTATTCCCGTTGAAATCTAGGCAAGTTAAGAGAAATGAGAGAAATGAGAGTGAGAGAGAGAGAGAGAGAGAGAGAGAGAGAGAGAGAGAGAGAGAGAGAGTAGTAGCAGCTATCAAGGTACTTCTCTCAACGGGATCCCTTTCCCGTTTTCAACATCACCCTTGGCTTCCGACGAAATTATTACACGCTGAAGTGGAGTTTCGGCGAGTGCCCGCCCGGAGTAATTAAATTTCAGTCTATGCGAAAGCGCCAACTAGACGGGGATAGAAAGGGGGGTCGGGGAAGGCGGGGAGGTTCAGGAGGGTTGGGGGTGGCAAGGGTTGGGAAGGATAGGAATGGGGTTTGAGATTGAAGAGGATAGGAAAGAGATAGAATGCTAAGTATAAACTTTATCTATCTATCTATCTATCCATCTATCTATTTATCTATTTATAAATTTATCTATCTCATTCTTACTCGTATGAAATATAATAAAACGTTGCCCTCCAAACCCGAAAAGGGGTGAAGTAAGAAATAAAATAATAATAAAAATATAATAATAATAAATAATATATAAAAAATAATATATAATACAAATATAATATAAATAATAATAATAAATAAAAATATATAAAAATATATATTATGAATAAAATAAAAATATAAAAAAATAATAAAAAGTTAAAAAATGAGAAATAAAGAAGGAACGATGACAATGACACTATGAATAGTTGACACTACACACTACGACAGTTTGTTATTACTTATTGAAAATAATCCAAAATTGCAGCCAAAATTTGATAATTATGGGATACGGTGTTAGTTAAATTCGCTTGGGACTAGACGAAACATTCTTGAACTAATGCTTCCTACTCTTCCAACGGGATATGACACCGAGTAAATATGTGTATGTATATGTGTTCTAGTAAATATGTGTATGTTACTAGAAATATTTCTAGGTATTCTCGACTATCTCGGAATATGTATGTACAGTCGGTTGAAATTTATTCAAATGTGTATCATACGAAAGATGTGCACGTGTATATGATTTTTTTTCAAACAAATATTTCGAGTAGTTTATTATTGAAAGTTGTTTTTATAAAAAAAGGTTTCTACATTTATTTTTGATAGGAATAAGGAAACGTATTATTCATTTGATTATTGTCATAGAAATTATTAATTTCATTATTTTTTAGATGAATTTAAAAGTAGTGCGATGATCATTGGTATAATATGTGTATATATTTTTGAATTACATTGAAACATATTCTACAACAATTAAATTTATTAAAAAATTATTAAAAAATTATTAAAAAATTATTAAAAAATTATTAAAAAATTATTAGAAAATTATTAAAAAATTATTAAAAAATTATTGAAAAATTATTAAAAAATTATTAAAAAATTATTAAAAAATTATTAAAAAATTATAAACGACGACTGTGATTTCAAATTTGATTATTTGATTGAAAATAAACGACACGTTTGTTCCCAATATCTCTCTCTCTCTCTTTCTTTTTTATTTTATTTATTATTCATAAATATCCCCCTTTGTTTAAATTACGTTATTAATAAATCTGTCAATAGAAACATTGATTACAATTATCGAATGAAAAATAGACGATTATCTTATTCTTAATTATTTTCTTTATTCGTATGATCATCCAAACGATAGATTAAAACACGAAATTAATAAAATACTCGATAATTATGATAGTATTATATTTATACGAATAATATCTTGAAAACTTAAACGTTAACACACGTATATTCTCGTAATCTTATTTAATACTTTAACAGAGTAAATTATTACGTGTATTCTATTTTTAACGAAAGAATATTGCAAAAATTTAATAACCGAACGTGTTTCAATCATAAAACGATCATTTTTAGGTAGACTTTTAAAGAAGATGGTTACCAAGAGAATTCATAAAGACACGAAGAAAACGTATACTTCGCCATATATATATATATACACATACATACATACATACATACATACATATATATAGTACATATCATAGATTTTCTTCGAGTTAAAAGAAATAAAGCTTTACCACGAAGAAAAGTAAAGATATCTACACGTACTCACACATATATTTATAGTTCGTCGACTGAAGTGATATTTCGTTGAAAGCATTAAATTATGAGAAATCGTTCCGTTAAATATAGAGAAAGAAAAAAGAAAAAAAAAAGAAAGGGGGGATGAAAAACGATAAAAGAAAGAAAAAGAAAAAAGAAAAAGAGAGAGAGATACGAGACTAGTATTAAATTGATTGCATGTGGCATTGCTCAGAGAACAGAACAGAATAGAAAAGAACAGAAAAGAACAGAATCAAGAGAGAGAAAGAAAGAAAGAAATAAAGAAAGAAATAAATAAATAAAGAAAGAAATAAAACGAAACGCAAAAAAGTCAGGGAAGAAACGTCACTTTGATTTTACAATTCTGACTAGTGGTTTATTGTATAGTGAGGTGAGTTTCTAGAAGGGGGTGAAAGGGGGTGGATATATGGGGACAGGGGAAGGGAAGGGAAGGGAAGGGAAGGGAAAGGGAGGAAGAAGAGAGTTTTCTCGTTGATGTAGGTCAGTACGATCGAGGAGACATCGGCTGTTGGATTATCCCCACAGTGACGAAAGAAGAACCGAGGCCATACAGGGAAACAAGAGAGAAAGAGAGAGAAAGAGAGAGAAGAGAGAGAGAGAGAGAGAGAGAGAGAAACCGGGCGTGGTGGCAAAAGGGTGGGAGTATTCGCGCAGCCCAAAAGGATCGCTAATCCTGCGCGTTCAAGTTTATATTACTCGGAATCGGTGTTTCTACTAGTTCTTATACTGGTTTTACTATTACTATTACTAGTGTTCAGATACAATAGTACTTCATTGTATTATAGATATAATAATACTATATAAATACTATAATAAATATATTATATTAATATAATACTATATAATACTATATAATACTATAATAAATATATTATATTAATATAATACTATATAATACTATATAATACTATATAATACTATATAATACTATATAATACTATATAATACTATATAATACTATAATAAATATATTATATTAATATAATACTATATAATACTATATAATACTATAATAAATATATTATATTATATTATATAGTATCTAATAGTATTATCAAGTAATAAGTAAATAGTAAAAGTAAAGTAACTATCAAATACAAAAATATAGTAAAAAAAAATAAATAATATAGTATAAAAAATAATAGTACAAAAAATAAGTAAATAGTGTTACTGTTATTGTTGTTATTGTTTTTGTTATTGTTTTTATTATTATTAAAGAGAAATATTTAAACACTAGCTTCGTGTTTATTTCCAGGCGCATAACTTTTACAACACAGGTCGGAAACAAACCACCACCATCATCACTACCACCATCAACAATTTCGTAATCCTTCGTCCTGTCGGCAGGATGACGAATTTTTCCGACCTGGATTCTTCCCCGTTTATTTCTTTGTCTTGTTTATTTTTTATTTTTTATATTTTTGTTATATTTTTCGCAAGGATACTACTACTACTCACTTTTGAGTTGTTTTATTTCCTTCTTTCTCCCTTTTACTTTTAGTTGGCTGCCGGGCTTACTTTAAACTCACCCCGTTCGCGTACAGTCGTCTACCAAAAGACTACCTTTCTTTCCCTTTTTCTTTTTCTTTTTCTTTCTTTTTCTTTCTTTTTTTTTTCTTGGAAGAAAAGAATGAAGGATACGCTAGTGCTATTATTTTAAAATGTCACTAAATCTTGTTTCATTTGTCATAGTCTCCCCAAAACTTTATACACTTCTTCTTCTTCTTTTTCTTCTTCTTCTTCTTCTTCTTCTTCTTCTTCTTCTAAATATCTTTTTGTTTTCTCCTAAGCTTCCCCCGTATATTAAAAATGATATATGCGATTCAAACGTTCAAAAATCATGAAAATTCTCTACACACGAGTTATTTCATTTACCATAAAATTAACAAAAAAAAAAAAAATCGACCAACAACGACAACAACAACTACGACCAAAATTTATTCGACTTGATTCATAGTTTTGGAGTACTACGGCGATACGAATGCAACGTAAAACCGAGAAACGCTTGGTATTTTATTTAACGCACGTACACATACACATACATACAAATATATATATATATATACGTTATACAGAGACGAAATTCGTTGTAAATTTTCTGTCTAGGACACTAAAAAATATATCTTGGATAGTTTCCAACTGGGACGACAATAAGCGGTTCACGGGGGTGGGATGGTGGGGTGGGATAGAGGGGGGAAAGGGGGCAAGGGAGAAACGGGGTTTTTCGTCGCGATAAAATGTTCTATAGTAAACACCTGAATTGACGTTTTCGTAACGACAAATATACGGGTTGGGAGGTGGGAAAGAGGGAGAGAGGGTGGGAGGACGACTTTTGTGAGCAATTTTCAACGTGACAGAAATATTATTGTCATTTAACGACGTACTTAATTACAGACAAAGATATCGTAATTAATGAAAATTAATTTACTAGAAAATCACTCTCTCTCTCTCTTTCTTTCTTTCTTTCTTTTCTCTCTCTTTTTATCTCTCTATTTCACTTTTCGAGTGTTCATAACATACCAAACTAATTGGTCGTTACATTGTTTCAAGTATACCAACCTACTATGTGTAACCCAAGCTCATTCTACTCGGTTAGTGTCTTTCGTTTCTACTAAATTATTCGTTTGAATAGATAGTGTTCATTTATTCAAAACTACCAACTACTTCTTTGATTTGTTTTTTTATTTTGTTGTTGTTGTTGTTGTTGTTGCATTGTCCGTATATTATACTTCATTACATTTCATTACATTTTCCGTTTTACAAACGAGTAATAATTTATTATCTCCTATTCGTAAAAAATCAGTCAAATTAATTTTCTATTCTTCTTTTTTTATTTTCTTTTTTTTTCAATTAATTGTTAATGAATTTTGGTAATTTTAACAATGTTAGGATAGATCGAACGAGTTTTTTCTTATTATTACACAATTTATTATTGAAGTTATACTTCTTTTGGCGCGTTGAGGAAAATGTAATGGAGAGTGATTTTGTTCCCAGCGACACGAAAAATCGACACCATGAAGTTTGTCGGTATTTACGACGCGCGGCAAAGCGATTTCAAGTATACGGCATGAAGTTGTCTTCTTTTCTTCTTCCCCCCTTTTTTTCTCAAGCGGGTTACCCATCCAATTACTAATCGTACTCAGCGCCACTTTACTTAAATGATCGAAGCGAGAACTAATGCTGTAACCGCGCCATGGCTGTTGACGCGTCAAGTAATTCGATATATCTCTCTTATATTTAGTGTGGACTGATATCTATATTTTGATATTTTCTTTTTCTTTTTTTTATTCTTTCTTATATATATATAATAATTATTATTTTTTTTTTTAAGTTATTTTTTTTCTTTGAAGTTTTTTTTTTGAAGTTATTTTTGAGGTTATTGAGGTTATTGAGGTTATGTTCGTTTTGGTACGGCAAAGAAGTATAACTTCATACGTGCGTACATAAGTACACACACCAGTTTTTTCTTTTATTATTGTTGTTCTTTTTTTTGATAGAAATATTTTTCATTTTATTATTATTATTTTTATTATTATTTTCCATTTAACATTTCATTTCTCAATCTCGACAAATTTTCTTTCGTCCTATATTTCGTTGTTTTAATAGTATGGATTTATTTCATTCTATTTTGTTATTTTCCAAACGAAAGTATTCGAAACTTGGAATTGAAACTTTTACGTTGGATAGAAAATAAGAAAAAAGCAAAGGAAAAAGGAGAAAGAGAGAAAGGATAGAAGTAAACGTTAAAAAATATTTTCCTTAGTTCGTTAAATTGCACATTCGAAAAATTTCACGGATAATATTAAAACAAAAAGAACAAGAGAAAGAGAAAAGAACTCTTTTGACCAAGTTTTAAACTCACTCAGTTTTCGTGTCCACGAACTACCACAACCATCACTACCACCATTAAACGAGTACACGTATTCCTATTACTATTACTACTACAAAGAATGGAAAAGAAGAGAAGGGGTAACTTTTTAAAGTACTTTTCGCGTAATAAGATTTTGTTCGGCGACAGATAAGAAGAGTTGAAGAAATTTACTGGAAACCTTACGAAAATCGCATGCTACGCTTATTTCCAACTAAACGAAAAAGATCATCCCTCTTCTTCTTTATTATTATTATTATTATTATTTTCTTTTTTTATTTTTTAAAATACAAATTTATATTTAACTTTTATACGAACGCGTATAATCGTCTCGCAGAAAAAATTTACCGAGAATTTCATTTGTCCTAGCGTGTTTTTAAATTTATTTCTTTTTTTTTTTTTGAATAAATAAATTCGAATCTAAAGAGAAAAAATATGTAGCAAATGTAAATGTTGAACTTTTATCGATACATAAAAAAAAAGTTATATTTGCTACACATATATATTTATTATATATTGTAATTAAATAATAAAAATTAAATAATAAAAATTATATAATAAAAATTAAATAAAATAAAAATTAAATAATAAAAATTAAATAATAAAAATTAAATAAAATAAAAATTAAATAATAAAAATTAAATAATAAAAATTAAATAATAAAAATTAAATAATAAAAATTAAATAATAAAAATTAAATAATAAAAATTAAATAATAAAAATTAAATAATAAAAATTAAATAATAAAAATTAAATAATAAAAATTCAATGATAAATATTATATATTGTAATAATAAAAGAGGAACGATAAAAAAAAAAATAATAGAAAAGGTAAAAGACAAGGATTCGAAGATGCTCGTAAAATCGTCCTCAATATTCTTCAACAGTTAGGTAATCCCTTTTTCGAGATCGAAACAAATATTGAACCTAATATTGCAGTCCTTCTGTACATTGCTCGAGACCCCAAAGGGAAAAGGACGTAAAAAGAATATTTAACTATTATACGAAACGATATCATACATCATTAATGAAAGATCGATTTAATAATATTAATATTTATTTATTTATTGAATTTTAAATAATCCCCTGTTGAAACCAAAAATTATTGCAGATAAAATTTAAATGCAATTATGTAAAATATAATAGAAAATAAACTAATTTAAATTATTAATGATTGTAAATAAACATAAATAATATTAAATGAAATAATATAAAGTACAATATATAAAAATTAACGGAATACATATATATAGGGTGGTACTGATTTTTAGAATAATTTTGAATTTTTATACTCCCACATGTTCGTACGATTCAAAATAAATAACAAAACAAAAAATAAAAAGTTTTCTTTTCAATAAATAACACGAGAACATTTTATATCGAATGTTATTTTATGTTAAAGACAAAATAAATAAATAAAATAAATAAATTAAAATAAATAAATCGTTCGGAATATATAAATTAATTTCTTCTAAATAAACATTTACTCGTTAATTCTTTTTTTTCTTTTACTTTAAAAAAAAAGATAAACAAACTTGAATTTTCGTATTCGCGTAATATAAAAAAATTCAATCGTTGATTCATGTTTTTTCTAATAATTTTAATTAAAAAAAAAAAAAAAAGTATTAAAAATCTCGATTAGATTTAATTTTAAATTCGATCGTGAATCGTATCGAAATAACCTGTGGGTGCCTGGGTGAGACAAGATATCGGGGTATTGAGGCCAATCCTTGGTTGGAATAGTGCCAAACATGGAAATATATTAACATACGAATAACTTGAGATCCGCCAAGCAGCCGAATAACGTGGTTTATGGGCTACCACGTTCGCACAATGCGGCCTTCCGGTCTGTCGCGGATGCTGTAAACGGATCGTTTCGTACAAAATCTGTACAATTTTTTGCCCTCTTTAGATTTTCGACATTTCTCCCTTTCCGATTTTTATTCTTTTCAAAAGTGAAAAAAAAAAGGAAAAGAAATAACTGAAATGAAAGAAATAACTGAGTTGAAAATAACAAACAAACAAACAAACAAAAAATAGGCATCACAAATATATATATATATATATATATATATATATATATATATATATATATATATCTCTCGTTCAATTATTATTATTATTATTATTATTATTAATATTAATTTGTACGAATAAAAAATCTTCTCACTTCTTATTAATATCAGAAGTTAAATACACATTTTGTTTATAAATATAAAGTTGACTATTCTATAAATTGTATTTAATATTGCAATTATTATATAATTGCACTGTTATATTTTGAAAAGATGTTTGATCAGCCTATTTGGTACGATTATACAATTTAATATTAATCATAGATAAAATCAAAAAAATATAATACAATTTTCGGCTTTCTAAATGACCTTCTTCCCCTTCCCTCTCACCCTCCCTCCTCCACCTCATCCTACCCTTCTTCTTCTTCTTCCTCCGTAAAAGTTTATTCACGGATAGGATAGAAATTCACACTAGTCTTGCATATAAAGTTTATGTTCTGCTGCAATACAGGCCACGCACTTCATCGCGCTTAATACAACAGTAAATAGTAGTAGTATTGGTGATGCTCACACACATACATATACATATACACATACATATACGTATTCTCTCTCTCTCTCTGTTTCTCATGCAGTTGTTTACAAGGCCTCCGTTATTGCTCGAAAGGCACTTCCCTTTCTAGCGGTTGCACACTATTGTGTTTTTCATTGTTCCGAAGTATAGCCATTATTTCGTATTGTCTTTTCGACCGTGCCACTAATCAGAGAAACCCTTTGTTCGCAGGCTTCATTTTCTTTTAAACCTTACCCAACTCTCATCCACTTTGGGAATAGCATACCCCCCCCTCCGACCCACCCTGAGGATGTTTCCAATTCCGTAGAACCGTTCGATAATTCGTCGTTTCCATTAGTAACCCTTTTGAACCGGTAATAAAGATGTATCAATGATCCTAAACCTCCCCCCTCCTCCTCCTCCTCCTATTTCCCATAACTCTTAATTTCAATTTAATATTTTCATTCGTATTTAACTTTTATATGAATACGATTAAGAACTAATAGAAAATTGTGTGTGTGTGTGTATGTGTGTGTGTTATCTAGATGAAGGGTTTATGAAATTATTTATGGAAATTTTTTGCAACTTTGGATTAAACAATTTTTCAAAATATTATATGTATCATCGTGAAAATCTATTTTTCTATTATTAATCAATGCATTACAATATTAAATGTAAAATAGTACAATCCTCCCCCTCCTCCTCCTCCTCCTCCTCCTCCTATTCCCCATAACTGTTAATTTCAGTTTAATATTTTCATTCGTATTTAACTTTTATATGAATACGATTATGAACTAATAGAAAATATATATATATATGTGTGTGTATGTGTGTGTGTTATGTAGATCAAGGATTTATGAAGTTATATATGGAAATTTTTTGCAACTTTGGATTAAACAATTTTTCAAAATATTATATGTATCATCGTGAAAATCTATTTTTCTATTATTAATCAATGCATTACAATATTAAATGTAAAATAGTACAATCCTCCCCCTCCTCCTCCTCCTCCTCCTATTCCCCATAACTGTTAATTTCAATTTAATATTTTCATTCGTATTTAACTTTTATATGAATACGATTAAGAACTAATAGAAAATTGTGTGTGTGTGTGTATGTGTGTGTGTTATCTAGATGAAGGGTTTATGAAATTATTTATGGAAATTTTTTGCAACTTTGGATTAAACAATTTTTCAAAATATTATATGTATCATCGTGAAAATCTATTTTTCTATTACAAATCAATACATTACAATATTAAATGTAAAATAGTATAATTAAATTTATAATTAAAAAAATAAAACATATATAAAATTGATATTCAAATGAGTATATAGCAACTAAATGTAATCATTATAATTAAAAAAATAAAACATATATTAAATTGATAATATTATATTAATATTCGTAAAGGAAACTTGTTAAAATATGAAAAATATATGTGTTAATATATCAACACTTATTTGAAATATTTAGTGTAAAAAAAATGTAATGTCCTAAAATCTTCTATGATATATAAAAAAATATATAAAAAGACACGTTTTTAAATTTATTTAAATGACAAGATTTGAACATACAAATTGTGACATATATTTACTTGAAAAAAAAGTTAAAATCCAACGTGTATATAGAACAAACTTGGCCCTGTCCCTAATTTAAATCATTAGCCAACAGCTCGTTCTTCTTTTTTTTTTTTTAATAATCCTAAGTAATTCTATTCACGTCCGTGCCTTGAGATAAGTAAGTAATGCAAAATCGGCTAGCATAAGTGGTAAATTTCCACTTGTGAAAGTTTCTGGGCTGTCGTAGGTTGGGATAGTAACGTGTGCCAAAAAGAGGTGTAATGAGGGTAAGAGAAGAGGTGAGGAGAGGGGAAGGGAGAAAAAGGGATTGCAAACGAAAGGATTTTACGAGTGTTTTAGAAACGAGTGAGATGAGAGAGAAAGAGAGAGAAAGAGGGAGAAGGAGAGAAATTAAGGAAGGGTGAGAAGAAGGGTGAGAATGGGAAATGGTTAGCTTATGGTTTCTTTTCCCTTCATTTTCTCTTTCTAAATCTTTCTGCATAGACTGTATAACTAATAGCATTTGTCATTAAACTCGTTACATTAAACATTGTATTAATTACTAATTAGTGATTTTACAACTGTTTCTTATTCATTATATTCTCGATTAGGGGTATTTTACTATGATATTCTATTATCAACTGTTTATATAATATTTAGATTTTAATTCTGTTATTGTATATATATATATTATTTTGATATTATTTTATATTTATTTAATTACTTCGTATAATTATTTTCTAATAAATTATTATAAGATAAATTATATTAAAATATTATTATTAAATAAATTATTTTATAGTTTATTTCTATATATATTATTTTGATATTATTTTATATTACTTTATTTCTTATATATTTCATATTTATTTTATTATTTTAAATAATTATTTCCTAATAAATTATTATAAGATAAATTATATTAAAATATTATTATTAAATAAATTATTTTATAGTTTATTTCTATATATATTATTTTGATATTATTTTATATTACTCTATCTCTTTTATATTTCATATTTATTTTGTTATTTTATACAATTATTTTCTCTAATAAATTATTTTATATTTTATTTCTATATATTATTTTGATATTATTTTATATTACAACTCAATCTCTTATATATTTTATATTTATAATTATTTTATATTATTTCATTTTGATACACACACACTAATACTACATATGTTTTAATTTTATATCATTTATTAATAATGCTACTTGCTTAAACCCTTTCACAAAATTCCCCTTAATAAGTTCGAATACAAAATTAAAATTCATTCCCTCTCTCCCCCCCTCTCTCTCTCTCTCTTCCTCTTTATTATTTCAAAATTTTCTTTCTACTTCTTCTTCTTCATCTACTTTTTTTCGTAGCACCTCTCCTCTTTTTGTTTCGTTCTGGCCCGAAGCGGTGAAAAAAGCAAAAAAGGAAACTGCCGTTTAAAATCTGCCAACACTGGCGTCGGCGTCGGCGTCGGTGTCTGTAGCAGCTCTTATGAACGAACGAGAAGGTCGAGAGGGGGTGTGTGCAAAAGGAAAATAGCGAAGGCTATGGGGGTTGGGGAGGGTAAAGTTCACCTCGTCGTAAGGAAGAAAAGTCAAAGAAAGAGAGAACGAGGAAATCTCTTTAAATGAACCAACGACGACGTTTTTCTTTCACCTTCTTTTATTTCATTTTATTTCTTAAACCCTGCCCCTCCCCCACATCCACTCCCACCTCCACCCCCGCCCCCCTACTCCACCGCAACCTACCCTCTCTATTTCATAGTTTTTCGGCACTCTTTTACACTCCTCTTCTCTTTTTTTTTTCTTCCTTTTCCTCTTCCCCTTTATTATCCCTTCCCCCACCCCCTTTTTTTTCTTTTTTTTATCTTTCGAATTTATGAATTCTTCATATCGCATGAAACTAAATTTCTTCCCGAGCTCGTGGTGGGACAGGGATGAATTTTGGGGAGGGGGGAATGGAAATATGTTTCTGACGGAAAATCATTTGTCTTTATTTATATTTTATGTAGTTACTTTGAAAAAAAAATATAAGAAGAAGAAGAAAAAATGAATTGAAATGAAAATTAAAACTATTCATCTACGAAATAAAATAATCTGTTATTATACATATATATATTAAAAAATAATTAATATATAATAATATTTATATATATTAATAAATTAAACCATTGTAATTTTTATAATTAATAATGATATTCTATACGGATATATGTATTTTATTATATTCTAATAACGAATTGCAAATAAATGTGGTATTAAACAAATCTGAAATAAACTGATTTATCAAATAAATAAATAATTAAATAAAAACCATACAATAATTGACAACGTCCCGTACTATAATATCACAAATTATTAATAACTAATAATAAATAATATATACAATATTTACGAAATTATAATCAAATAAAAATAATATATCAAATAAAAAAAAATACTTTTTTTAACGATCTTTTAAAAAAATGAAATACACGCACACAACTACCTAGCATTTCTATATTCAAGAACGCGATATCAATTTTCGAAGAAATTTGATACGACGATCGGGACGAATTATTATCAAAACGTTCGACCTACATATTTGTATCTATCACAATCCGCTAGCATATCGATACAAATTCAAAATTCGAAATACCATTCGACTCTGAACGAAACCAACATCGAATACACCCCTACACAGATAGATATACACAGATAGATATACACAGATAGATTGAATACTATAGCAACGATAAACTATCAACGATACCTTCCATACCTAGGATTTACTTTAGACACATATCTATCGGAGAGATTTGGTCCAGGACCGCGCATTGGTTGCGGCCAAGGATCAACATTATCATCCTGCAAACCGAACAAATCGTCCGTATTCCAAATTTACTGCGTTCCGTATCATTTCCCCGATTCATTCCGGATTACTAAGCAACTGTACCCACTTTTTTCCTTTTTTTATTTTTTTTCAAGTTATTTTCTTTAAAACATCCAATACTTTTTCATTCTAGTTATATTCGTCTTACTTTGTTTTTTCCACATTTTCTTTACGAATTATTCTCTGTCTTTTCCAAACCATTGTCTATATAATTTATTTTATCGTTTTTGTTATCTTCTTTTTATCTATACATCTTATCTGTACTATAGTATTTGTTTTGTTAAATATTATATTAATATTTTTGTAATAATTCAATTGAATTGTATATGTAATTGTATGGTACTTATTATATGGGACTTATGGTACTCATTAATTTATAATTAACATGGGTATTAATTTATATTTAATTATTTCATACCCACTTATTTGCACAACCTAAGTTCTTCGCGTTTTATTTAATATATATATGTAGGATTCATGAAAAAAATTGGGCCGTTGGACTGACTGGACTCGAACCCGGATCTTCCGCTTTCCGGGCGACTGTTTATTCTCTTTAACCATTGAGCTATCCAGGGCCCACCGTCCAATCTCCTCACGAATGCCTATTTAAGTTTGGCATGGAGGTGCACGCATCCCACATATATATAATATAATTTAATGTTATTAATTAATTAATATTTCTTTAACCACCATATACCATTCGTTCACGTATATTAATAATTGCATAATATATCCCAATATAATAATATTATTTTTCTTCTTTTATAAATCTTATACAATTAAGATATGTTTCGCAAACATATAAAAAAAGTAAAAAAATACAATGAAACACGAACAAACCGTGACTAACGAAGTATACGAAAAGATAGTAAATGAAAGAATCATTACACGATAAATTATTTTAGGGATAGGAAAACAAAAAAGTCGAAGGGAAAAAGAAATGATGGGAAGAGAAATGAGTAAGAGAAAGAAAGAGAAAGAAAAATAAGAAAATAAGTAAAGGGCGAGGGTGAAAAGGCAAACGACCTTGAGAATGCATTCCCTAACGGAAAATCGATAAAAACGTTCGAAAGGTTTCCGATATCCGTTTATGTGTAAAGGAGAAGGAACGCGTTTTCGGTATCAAGATATCATTCTTTCTCGAATCTCAAGCTTTTCTTACCAATAAATACATGTCTGTGTGTGTCTGTGTGTGTCTGTGTGTGTCTGTGTGTGTCTGTGTGTCTGTGCGCTGTGTGTCTGTGTGTCTGTGTGTCTGTGTGTGTGTTTGTGGGTGTATCATCGTTCTGTAGTCGTTTTAGTTGTTGACGAAGGGTTTCGAAAAGAAATATTTCGTGAACTTCGAACCTTAGAACCTTAGAACCTTAGAAGGTTCTAAGGACCTTCTTCAAAGGACTTAGACTAGAAACAGTTCTGAACATGCTTTTCCGTTTCTCAGCAAACATATTCCCGGGCTTTTGCTTTGTATGAAAAGGACAAGTTAACGATGAAAAGGGATACTTAAAGGGTAGTTACGTACCCTTAAGCTAAAACCTTGTTAAATCAGCCTGAAACTCATCATATGAACATTTTCCCTTGTAGTTTGAGTAAATATCGTTAAATTAAATCTCGATTAAAGTTATATGTGTATGGTTATACTTAAAGTAATAATATCATTTTTTATTATGTTAATATATCCTATAACTTTCATTTGTTATATATATGATATTTAAAAATGTGTTAAAAATTGTTATAATATGATATTTAAAAATATAAATTATTATTATTATAATGAATAATATTTTTTTAAATATTCCACAATACTTATTGCAGATGTATTGATTTTTATCTACATTCTTTTATGAATTATGTTTTTAATAATAAATTCATCGAGCATTATATTGAATCACGATTAAAGTTATTTATGTATATAGTTTTACCTAAAGTAATATTAATTTAATTAACATACTTTTTTATTCTACTAGTAACCTGTAACTTTCATTTTTTATATGTATATGTTTATCATAATATGATATTTAAAAATAAATTATATTATTATATTGAATAATATATTTTTTTAAATATTCAACAATACTTATTTTATATATATTTGTTTTTATCTACATTTTTTTATGAATTATGTTTATAATAATAAATTCCCAAGCATTGTTGATTCACCCAAACGAAAAAATAAGAAACCGTTGCTAGTGCAATAATATAATAATAACGAAATGATCTCATTTTCATAAATAATCCAGAACTATCAACGATATCGTGGACGTTTTTTCTCTTTTGTAAACTTTCTCGTTTCCTCTTAAAAAAAAGAAAAAAGAAAAAGGAGAAGTAGAAGGAAAAAAAAGAAAAGGGCAAAAAAGAAAACAGATACTAAATAAAAGAGTAAAAGAAAATGAAAGAAGAGTTATCTGACGGTACTAACAACACTCTGGGAACACTCTCGGAAAATATAGTCGGTTCCTTTGAAAAAGCCACCCCTTATACACCCCAGCCCCACTCCCAACCCCCACTCCTTTCGGTTTTCGTTCGTTCGTTCGTTCGTACGAGTAATGCCGACAGATATCGCAGCATCCATCCAACCATCCGACCATCAACAACCAACCAACCAACCAACCAGCCCCACAGTACTTTTTCTCACGAGAAGAAAAAAAAAGGAAAAAGAAAAAAAAATGTTTTTGTTTGACGCCTACGAGGATAAATACGCACGCGTTGATATCGCTTATTTTCTATTCCTTTATTCTTTTTCTTCTTTTTCTTTTCTCTTTCTTTTTCATTTCTTTTTATTTTCCTTCCCCTTTTCATCCTCGTGATATCTTGACTCTTCTTATTTAACCCTTTGACTACTACTACGGACGCATATATGCGCCCATATAAAAGTTGCCGGTGTAAATTATACGCGTTTGTTAATATTAATGTTAAAATAATGTAATATTATTTTACGTATTAATTATTATTTTCAATCTTGTAACACGTGAAAATTATAGAATAAAAAAAAATGAAATTTTTATAATTTTTAATATATTAAATATTTAATTTATTTATAATGAAATTCACATTATTAGATCTGGTTTAATAATTATATATTTATATAATAATAAATTTAATTGATTTAAATTTTTAAATTCACATTATATTAAAATTGTTTTACGTATTTATTATTATTGTCAATATTGTAACACGTCAAAATTATAGAATTAAAAAAATGAAATTTTTATAATTACAATAATAAATATTTAATTTATTTGAATTGAAATTCACATTATTAGATTAGGTTTAATAATTATTTATATAATAATAAATTCAATTGATTTAAATTTTTAAATTCACGTTATATTAGATCTGAATAATAATATCACGTATTAATAATAAACTATTTTGCTTTTACAACAAACACTTTGGTTAAAAGTATTCAGCACTCAAAGGATTAAAAAATTACATTTACCTATTCTCGAATTTTGTTAGAAGAAAAAAATAAGAAAAAAGAGGGGGGAACAAGATATCATTCTCGATTTTCTTCGGATAATATCGAATATGATATTGAATATAGAAAACGTTTTATTAAATTCAATTTTGTCCTTTGTCTATTTAATATCATTCTTGTTCCTTCAACTTCAACGAATTTTCAACGTGTACGAATATTAAAAATATATAACACGATTAATGTTTTATACACGATGTTTCAACGGACTGTATATTAAAATTGCATCGACAAGAATACGAAAGAATAATAAATATTGTTCGAATGAAATAATAATTTGCGATAAATCTAAAAAAAAATCAAAAAAAAAGTGTTACAACAAAAAAATCAAAAGTAAAAATTATTATTTACTCGGATATTCGATATTCGTATAATAAAAATATGTATCAGGAAGTATATCTTTCTGTTACCTATCACAAAACGACGATTATTTATTTTCAATTATTTTTTTGAATAATTAATTAATTTAAAATTCACAGACCAGGAAAAAAATGAACCTTTTCTCTCGTCGTGAATTAAAGTACGTCGTATTTTACAAAAAAAAAAGAGAAAAAAAAATAGAAAAAATAATTTTTAACGTGCAATACGAGATAAGATAAAATTCGTGCTTCCCTCTTCACTCTCATTATCATTATCATTCACGTTTAATCTCGTTACAATCTAATTATAATAATATCTTTTATCTTCGCATCGTTGTACAATTAACTTCCACGTTATATTCAAGACTTCAATTTATGTACGTACATACATACATGCATACACGCATACATACGCGTAACAAGATAACCCTTATCCTTATCTCATTAAATTATCATCAATTCCGTTAACACAACGATCAATCCAACGATAAGGAAGATACACGATTAGTTAACTTATTAAATAAATAAATAAATAAATAAATAAATTATAATGAAAAGTTTTACTTCTCGTTCTCCAGATATATTTCATTGTATTTTCTTCTATTACTAATAAAAAAAAAAAACAATTCAATTAACAAAAAGTAACCACGAATTCGAACTAAAACGTTAACGTTACATAAATTCTCTATTTAAATTAAATAACTCGTGTAATTTTTGAAGAGAAACGAAACAGGTAGAGATAGTGGTGAGGTTGGGGTGGGGGTGGGGGTGGGGGTTTGTTTAAGGAGAATAGAAGACTAATAAAAACATTCCCTCTCTCTCTCTCTCTTTCATTTCTTTTTTGTTTTCCATCTCAAGGATCCTCGATTTACTCGCTGTTATTTTTTTTTCTTCCCCCATGTAAAAAGGGCCCGCCCCCCTACCCTTTCCTTCGGATAAGAACGACAAAATTTCCTCTCTATCTTTTCTCTATCATTATCTCTCTCTCTCTCTCTCTCTCTCTCTCTCTCTGTTTATTTTTTGTTCATCTTTTCGTATTTCTTTTTAGATTCACCTCTTTTTTCCGAGTTTCCTTTTTACCAGAGGTGAATGACACCATTTTCTGTTCTCGTACCTTTCAACGTACTACTACTATTTGCAGAAGAGTACACCTTGATGGGATACCCGGTTATCTTCCCTGACGTAGGACGTAGGACATTTCAAGGGCAATTTAGTCCCGATGGTTTCCGTTCTCCTTCTTCATCATCCACCCTCCTCCTCTTCCTAGTATTCCTCCTCCTTTTCCTCGTCTTCCTTCTACCACTTCATTCCTCGTCGTCTCACTTTGTATAGTACTTTCTCTCTCTCTCTCTCTCTCTTTCTCTGTCTGTCTATTTGTCTGTCTGTCTGTCAGTGTAATAGTACTCTCTTATCAAATGTGTATAGCAAACTCATTTAAACGAACGACTAATGAAAACATAACACTGTATTATCAAAATCATGATTTTTAAACTAATGACATTAAATTAAATACGAAACGAATGAATATTTTGCTATAATTAATTTTCATTGAAGTATTTCTTAATTTTTGTTAAATTGATATTGTTATATAATGTATCGATAAACTGTTGATGTTTATTTATTTATTTATTTATTTTTATTTAATAATATTTTATTGACCCTAGAGCCTAGGCTCCCTAAAGGCCATTAATTATGTAATGTATAGATAAAACAAAACGAAAATTAAAATTATGTAATTATTATTAAACTTATCATTATATTAGTAGTAACGCACAGTAAGTAGATAAATGTAAATAGAAAATAGTAAATAATAAATAAAAGTATAATAGTTCTATAATAGTAGTATAGTAGTATTGGTTCAAAGCAATAAACATATGGTTTAAAAAAAAAAAAAAAATTAAAAATTAATGCACGATACATATGCAAATTTATCAAAAATATGCACGTGTATACATATACATATATATATATATGTAAGCTTTGTACGCATGTGCCGGTGCATTGAGTGATTGGCTGTTTGAATGTGGCGCCATACATTGGGGGAACAAAGGCTAGCAGGAGTGACGGTTGGTGTTTGAAAATCTTGTAGGAGTGAGAGTCTTGAAATCTGGCAAGAGCGTTTTAGAAGTTTAGTAGAAAAGTCTTGTAAATTAAATTTAATTGAAAACGCATTAAGATTGGAATCAATTAATAGAGAAACGGGAGCATGAACTTTTAATTGTTGATTCTTTTATTTTAGGTTAGTTGATCACGTGTAAATATTGTAAAGTTATTAACCTAACCTATTATGTTTTAATAAATATCTCTTATTTTAGACGAATCTAATTGTGGTTCTTACTCTCAACAAAATTAAGGATTAAAAACGTTATTATATATATATTAATTGTAATATACTATAGTATATATAAATAAAAGATTATTGGATTAAACTATGATAGATTTGAAAGTGTCTATTTTCTTTTGAAATCACCTTGTTATGATTCTCAATAAATATAATACTTTAATCTTTATAATTAAAATGATAAAATATTCCAGAAAACCCTAAAGGGAATATGATTAAATTTTAATGAATATTTCTTAAATAACTTTAAACATCGACAAATCCCATCCCACTATCACGTTAATAAAAATCATCTAAACCAGATGGAAAATATAATTGACATTAGAAATAATATGAATGTATGGTTAATCGTTATAAATGAATCTAATAAGATTTTGTTAGAAGATAATTGGTCAAGCCAGGAATTAACTCAAAGGTCAAGTAAGACATCATACGTCAGTGATTAAACACGTATACACATTATACACACATATATATACACGTGCACACGTACACGAAGGTATATTGATATGTGCAGATATTAATGCTATTAAGCTGAACGTGTTCCAGACGCAATGCAGTAGTTTGTAGGATGACCGAACCCTTCCTGGTATCCGTCAAATTAATTACCGACTACGGGAATGTACCCTTCTGATAATTCAACTCACGTTTCTTCCTTCTAGTACCTTCGATCACGAACCAATACTTCCTTCCTTCCTTCCTTCCTTCCTTCCTTCCTTCCTTCCTTCCTTCCTTCCTTCCTTCCTTACTTACTTCCTTCCTTCCTTCCTACCAACTTTTTTATTTCTTTCAATCCTTCTTCTCTTTATTTCTTTCCTTTCTTCATCGTCGTGGTTTATCTACGAGTCTTTTCCACTTTTCAACTTAACCGAAAGAGAGAGAGAGAGAGAGAGAGAGAGAAATACTACGACAAAATAAATCCTTGGAAAAAGTTTCCCAAAGATCTTTTAGGATTTATAGATAAGTATCGATTTTTAACATGGTTTATAAATCCAACTGGATACGATTATCCAGGGGGTTATAGTAAATCACAGATATACCTTACATCTATAAGATTTCTCTTTATATCTATGTACATATATACACACTACTACATATAGTATAGTATGAAAATTGTAGTAGTAGTAGTAGTAGTAGTAGTAGTTTGTGGTAATACGAATACATCGGGGAGTACTGTATAACTGTATTTGTACATATATAAGTGTGTATATATATGTAACATGTACTAAAATCACAGCCATATCTTATCTATACAAATACTCTATATACACACGTATATATGAATGTATCTGTATATAATATATAATAGTATGTGTGTTTGTATATAACTTGTGCTAAAATCAGTAGTAGTAGTAGTAGTTTGTGGTAACACGAATACATCGGGGAGTACTGTATAACTGTATTTGTACATACATAAGTGTGTATATATATGTAACATGTACTAAAATCACAGCCATATCTTATCTACACAAATACTCTATATACACACGTATATATGAATGTATCTGTATATATAATATATAATGGTATGTGTGTTTATATGTAACTAGTATTGAAATCACAGCCATATCTTATCTATATGAATACTCTATATATATATACATGTATCTATGAATGTAATACACATACATAATATGTGAATATGTATATATATACGTTGGTATATGTTTGTATGTAACTAGTATTGAAATCACAGTCATATCCTATCAATATGAATTTCATATATATATATATACAGGTACCTATGAATATAATACATGTATATAATATACGAATTATATACAACGAGTTAGTATGCGTGTAAATCACAGCACACAATCCTTACTACACCTGTAATTATTTCTCCATATACGTAAGTAAATATTCTATGTATACGTGCACGTGTATGCAGTATGTGATATATGTGTAAATATATCGTACGTATATGTACATAAAAGATAATAAAAAAAAAATAGAAACGAAAAGAAGATTGCAAACCGATCTATCGATCTGTCTATCGATCGATAGATACATAGATACATAGATAGATAGATATATGAATAGATAATCGATACGTCACTCTTCTCAATGTTCTATTTCGTTCTATTTCTCTCTCTCTCTCTCTCTCTCTCTTTCTCTCTCTCTCTCTCTCTCTACGGTTCTTTTTGTCTCCTTTTTGTTTTTTTTTCTTTTACCAAAGATTTATCACGATTCAGAAAAGTCAGCGGCGATAAACGGCTTTCAGGGTTTTCTGTTTTATATCGTAAGCCGACGTACGCGGACGCCTCGTTTGCGGAACCGATCGACGAAAGATATTTTCTTCTTTTCCAAGATGGCACTGAGTTCATCACTCTTCTTTCTCACTCTCACACACACGCATGTATATATGTATGTATGTGTATATATGTATGCATGTATGTATATATGTATATGTGTATGCATGTATGTATATATGTATATATGTATGTATGGATGTGTATATATGTATGCATGTATGTATATATGTATATGTGTATGCATGTTTGTATATATGTATATATGTATGTATGTGTATATATGTATGCGTGTATGTATATATGTATGCATGTATGTATATATGTGTGCATGTATGTATATATGTATGTATGTATGTATGTATGTATGTATGTATGTATTTTCATACGTATAAAAACGAGATAGATATACATACATACGTACTCTCTCTCTCACTCACTCACTCGGTTCTCTCTCTCTCGGTTCTCTCATTCTCTCTTAAATTGCTATATCTTCCGTTAGGATTAATGACTTCGACGAAAAGCCACAGGGCTTTTTCACTTTACGCTTCCTACCTTCCCACCCACCCTTTTTCGTCTTTTCAATTCCTCTTTGTTTTTTTTCTTTTTCATTTTTAAAATCATCTTTCATCTCTCCGTACAAAGTTCGTTTTTGATCATCCTCATTTAAACGAACAACGACGTTGCATTTTCATCGTTCGATTGGAGAATTTCTTTTTTTTGTTTAATTTAATAACGATACTTCGCGTGGATATTTAATTATTATTATTATTAGATTTGTCGTTGAAAATACTAAAAGAAAAAAAAACTGGTGTGTGTACTTATGTACGCACGTAAGAAGTTATACTTCTTTTGCGTACCAAAACAAATATAACCTCAATAACCTCAAAAATAACTTAAAAAAAAAAAGAAAAGAATTATATTTTCAATTGATCGATATATTAAATATATAAAAAAGAAAGAAAAAAACATATCAGAATATAGATATCAGTCCACACTAAATATAACGGAGATATATCGAATTACTTCACGCGTCAACGGCCATGGCGCTGTGATAGCAGTGGTTCCCGCTCGATCATTTAAGTCAAGCAGCACTGAGTACGATTAGTATTTGGATGGGTGACCCGCTTGAGAAAAAATGGGAAGAAGAAGAGAAGACAACTTCATGCCGTAAACGTGAAATCGTTTTGCCGCGCGTCATAAATACCGACACAAACTTCATGGTGTCGTTTTTACAGACGCTCGGAACAAAATCACTCCCATTACATTTTCCCAAACGCGCCAAAAGAAGTATAACTTCAAAAAGAAAAGAAAAGAAAAGAAAAAAACAAAAGAAAAGGTGGAAACGAAAATTGTCTCTTCAAATTCGCACAGAGTTCATAATTTGCAGCAAAATCAACGAACTCGGAAAAAAGATATTATAAAAAAGAGAACAAAAAAAAGAAACAGAAATAAAACAAAACATAAGAAAAAGAAAAGAAAAGAAAAAAATAAATAAAATAGCGCGCTAAAGTCAAACGTGTTTTCGAAATATGAAAACGTTCCACTACACTTAACAACGCACAGCAGTTGTTGCTGCTGTTGCTGCTGCTGCTGTTGTTGCTGACGACGACGACGACTTTACTAATATTTAACGACATTTTAATGGCACGCCGCAACGTGAAAGCCTTTACTAGACGAAGAGAGAGACAGAGAGATAGGTAGAGGTGGTTGAAGGGTTTGAGAGGGGGAAGGGGGGAAGGTGAAGAAGGGGGTAGGTAGTTCTGTAGTACTTTAACGTATTCGTCGTTGACTTTTCTATTTGCATGCCGGTTGCTCGTCGTCTGGTTCCATTTACAAGCGGACATATTGTTCTTTCCTACGAGATTACCCCCCCCTCCTCCTGCTCTTCTATTTTTATTATAATTATAATTTCTTTTTTCTTTCTTTCTTTTTTTTTATTTTTGTTATTTCTCGTTCCTATTTTATTTTAACTCGCAACGTCCCACTCGACCTTTTTTTTCTTTTTCCTCCGTTCTACTCTTATTTTCTTTTCTTTTCGTTTTCTTCTTTGTCACATGTTTTGCCATAATCGTTTACTCGTTAAAATCATTTGCAATAATGCATAATGAAACTTTCAAATTTATATAATTATGTTTTACGTACGTACTTATATTAGTAAATGTTTGATTTATATTTCGTTTTATTATTATCGCGTATATACTCGAAGTTTTGCAAAATTTATTTCTTTTTTTTCTTAAATTTAACGATAAATCGTAATACACGATTTAATAAAATAAATCAATTTTCGCGAACGTTCATCTAAGAAAATCTATTTTGACAAATGATAAAAGATGAACCAAAATTATTATATCATTTTATTTATCATTTCATTTGAATATTTTTTTTTGTCTCCACTATAAGAACTGGAAAATAAAATCCGCGAATTTTTAAAACAACGCTAGTTTCACTTTACCGAAAAAATAAAAAAAAGAAACAGAAAATAATAATAATAATAAAATTACGAATGAACAATTGTACGCGTACAATTTGTTTGTTCAAAGTTTATCCGGTGAACAAATTTTCCTGACACATTATAATATATTTTTTTTTTCGCAAAAACACATACGACAAATTTAATTACATCATCATCATAATCACCAGTTTCATCATCATCATCATCATCATCATCGTCGTCATCATCGACCTCTTCCCTAGTATTCTAACACCTTTTATTCAGAAGAATAAGAGAACTCATTTAAAGCTTGAAGTATCCATCGAAATCGATCTGTTATTATTAATAGCACCTCGGCCGTCGTGGCTGTCGATAGAACGTGAGACAATTTCGAGGTAGAAAGCAGCATCCTCCCCCTCTTCATCCACCCCCTAGCCTCCCTCCCACCCTCCTGTTCCATTCCCGAACCCAATGGCGTTCACCATCGGCCATTATCGACAGTTCTTACTTCGTCTCGACGCATTAAGAGCTTCAATCCCCCTCTTATCGCTGCCGTTGTTCTCGATAATGCAAATTTCTCTCTTCCAGAATTGCAAACTCCCGACCGATACACCAAAAGCCATACAACCATGGGGGAGAGAAAATAGAACGAGATAGAACGATTAAAAATACGTAAGAACAATTTTTATTTACGATTTTATATTTTTCCCCCTCCCCCCCTGAAGCTCTATTTTTCTACCTGTATTTCAATTGTAATTCAATTTTCAACGAGCTTTCGTATTATTTTTACAAAATTATAATAATTTATATTTTATTGTACGCATTATATATTGTATTGTATTGTATTTTATTATTTTTATCGAATGTTAATGTAATTAAATTTTCAACGAACTTTCGTATTAATTTTACAAAATTATACTAATTCGTATTATTGTACACATTATATATTGTATTGTATTGTATTATTTTCATCGAATGTTAATTTTCTATTTAATTATCCAAAGGGGTGAGACAGTATTTTTAACAAATTGTGTATTGAATCGTTACAAATTAAATTAATGTTCGATAATTTATAATAAAGTATATAATTAAATGTTATATTATATATATAACGTTTCTATTATATAATATATTATTAGAAGATATGAAATGATAATTTAATTAATAAGTCAAATAATTTTATATATGTTATAAAATTACAAATATCATACACATATATTTTATTAAACATTTATCAATAATTTTCATCGATTTTAAACAAATAATATATAATATATATATATTATATATTATTTATTTATTATAAATATATATATATATTAAATATTATAAATATATATTAAATATTATATTACGAAATAATATTTAAAATATTATTTATTTATCGGAATTGTTTTCTCTTAAGAAAAAATTACATTTAGATTTTAATGTTGTAAATTAATAGACTAAGAACAAAATAAACGAACTAACCGAAGAGATAAAAAAAACCAAGAGAAAAAAAAAAGAACAAGAAAAATAGATAAGAAGAATAAAATATTATCAGCCATTGAAAATCTTTTTCACCCTGGTAACGTCGTTAACCATTATCCACGGGGGTGGGAATAGAAGAAAAAAGGAAAAAAAAGGAAAAAAAGGAAAAAAAAGGAAAAAAAAAAAAAATCAAAAGAAAACGTATCGCGTAGTTTTCCTTGACAAATCGTTGAGAATTCCACGAATGCACGTGTGCTGAAGGGGTGTACGACAATGTCACTGGTGTGTCGAGACTGGACACCCCTTTCAACCATACCTTCACTCTTCTACCCTTGTACACCCTCCCCCCTTCCCCACTTATCCCTTGTTAAAGCACAGTAACGTACCACCACGTCGGCAAACTTTCTCCATAACCATTGCTCATACGTCTGACGTATACTGAAAGAGGCCTTTGTTTATATTTCCCCGGGCAATCTACTTTTTCCTATTTCTTTCATTCTTTTTCTCTCTGACACTCACCCTTTCTATTTATATATACAATAAATTACGAATAGAAATACCAATATATATATAATGTTTGTTGATAATATATAAATAATTATTTATATATTTATATAAATTATGTAAATATATTTTTTCCCATGAGACTAGCACAGTTTTTGAATTATATTTTGAAGAAATACGATTAAACCTTTCTTTCTATTTAAATACGTAAAAATTCGATCGATAAAATATAAATAATTATTATTTATAAATATGATATTTGTGTTTGTAATATATAAATAATTATTAATTATATATAATTATATAAATTATATAAATAAATTTTTTCCTACGAGACTAACACGGTTTTTAACTTGGGGGGGGAGTTATATTTTTATGAAACACAATTAAACCATTTTTTCTATTTTAACAACGTAGAAATTCGATCGGTAATATATAAATAATTATTATTTATAAATATGATATTTTTGTTGGTAATATATAAATAATTATTTATATATTTATATAAATTATACAAATATATTTTTTCCCATGAGACTAGCACAGTTTTTGAATTATATTTTGAAGAAATACGATTAAACCTTTCTTTCTATTTTAACAACATAGAAATTCGATCGGTAATATATAAATAATTATTATTTTACTTGCTATATATACGTGTAATTGTTGTTATTAATTAAATTATCATTTTATTTTCTAATAATACATTTAATAATGGAAACGTTAAATATATAGGTTTTAATTATTATACCTTACTATAAATTATCTATCATTTATTTAATTTGTAAAGATTTATAATATGTAATTTGTTAAAAATATTCTAAATAAATAATAATATATATATATAAATAATCTTTGACATTTATTTCATTCCAAACGATTAAATTACTCTCTCTCAAAAATCAAAAAAAAAATAATACAAAATTAAACTAACACAAATTAAATTCAAGAAAGTTTTTCATTTCTATCAGACATTCGAAACTTCCAATTTGTAAAATGAACAATACGATCAAATTGGTATTAAACCTTTTTCATTATTCGATCCGTATTTCTATGGAGATAGATCAACGAAGCTATGGGGAAAGCTCGTAATGTGTACCTTAATGAACTCTAAATGTAATTCAATCAGTGAACTTGAAGTGACGGAAGAAAGAGAGACAGAGAGACAAAGTGAGAGAGAAGGGTTGGGGTTGGGGTTGGGGTTGGGGTTGGGGAGGGGGGAGGGGGGAGGGGAAGGAGCAATGAGGGGGAGAGAAGTTCAAACTATGCAACAAGCTCACGTTGCTAATATCCTTTGCCATACTAGACAGGTATGTAACCTATTATATATATATATAAAATATATATATGTAGATAGACAGGGTTGCACACATAAAATACACGAGCTTATGATAGATCGTCTCGACAATGGAGACAGTCTCGGGATAGCTACAACCAACTCCCATAAATACTCTTGCGTGAGTACACTCAGAAATATATCCGAGTAGTCTCCCGTTAACCTCTTTAACTGTGTGTTTACGGGATTTCGTTGTAAGATATATTTTCTACCTATTTATAGACACACCCTATATCTACCTATAATAATCGTATACACCCAATACGATTTTTATATCTTTACTTTATTTATTATATATAATAAATAATATACATATATTATTATTATTATTATCTACCTACTTATAGACACACCTTATATATATCTATAATAATCGTATTCACCCAATACGATTTTTATATCTATAGTTTATTTATTATATGTATAGTTTATTTATTATATATAATAAATAATATATATATATTATTATTATTGTTATCTATCTATTTATAGACACACCCTATATATCTATCTATAATAATCGTATACAATACGAATTTTTATATCTATAATTTATATGGATATATATTATAATATATTATAGTTATTGTTAGGATTAATGTGAAAAATTCGTACGTTTTCTAAAATGAATATTTACAAGATCAATCAATTTTACTAATACAATCCATTTATGTAATTTATCATACAATATTGATAACGCAATAAATAAATTGCACGAACTTTTCATTCTAATATATTATAGTTATATACAGAATCGATAAATGTATAATAAAATTGATAGCTTTATGATATTTGATGATTGTATATGATATTTGTATGTTTGTATTGTATAAGATAACACTGTATATATGATTATTATTGATAGATATATATTATACGGTGTGAACTGTATACATCTGTTTCTATCTGTACTTCTGATTTTATTTTCTTTTTGTTTTATTATTAACAATCTTTCATTTTGACAATATACGACACGTGAACTTTTATTCTTTTGAAAAAAAACACACACACACACGTCAAAGAAATTGAACGAATTCAAATATATTGTTTAATCGTAGAAAATCAACCGAGTGTATTTTTCGTACGTATTCTTCATCCCTTCTTTCAAATATTTTTACTCCCACAAATTATACTTTTCCGACGATATAAAAATATCTCTCGCAAAATTGTCGCCAACGTAAACAACGTTATATTTTATATATTTTACTCTTTTTCTTATTTTTTTTTCCCTTTTGTTTTTGTCCCACCAGACTCTAGCACGGTTTTTAACTTGAATATGAAGCTGTATTTGAAAGAAATACGATTAAACGTTTATTTCTATTTTAACATTGTAAAAATTCGATCGGTAAATTTGTCGATTAATTAATTATTTTTGTTCATTTATAAAAAGAGTATATTTTAGTTTGTTGAAAGTTTATCATTTAGTTGGAGACTATTTGGCGGAAAGATTATTTAAAGAATGCACATACATATATATATATACTTTGAAGAAGTTTTACAATAGAAAATGGAACAGAAAGAGGTCCTATTCTTCCTTCATTCTTTTCTATCGTTGCATTCGTCGTCTGTCGGTCATGTTTGTCGTAGTAGTAAATAAGTACGTGAAACTTAGACACAAGTAAATATATATATATATATATATATATGTACACACACATATATATATATTTCCCTTGGTGTAAAAGAGCTTGAGATCAAACGACCATTTCTTTTCTCTTCTTTTGGGAATTTTTATTTTTTCTTTTTTTTTTTTTTTTTTTTGAAGCACAGCACGTTGTCGGGATTGGTTGATACGTTAACATAACATCCATTTGTATTTGCAAAAAGAAATAAAAGAAGGAAACAATAAAATCTATGATCTTTCGTAAGGTGAAATTGAATAAAATGAATAAAATAATTTTCATGATTTTTTCTCGTTGACTATTTTATTCTTGACTATTGTCGTCGTTCGCAAAATTTTCATTTTTACGTATCCATAGCGAGAAAATAAAATAAAAACGAGAAAGAAAGAAAGAGAAAAGGAAAAAGGGAAAAAGAAAAAACGTTGGAAGAAATCGGTCTAGGAGAAACGTGAAAACTAAACTCCGGTGTGCAGGAAATAGAAACTCGAGAACTTCGTATGAAATTTGTGCACGGTAAGACGATTCCGAATAAATATAAGGAAATTTCAAGATACGTCTTTTCTCTCGTATTACCTCTTAGGCAAAAGGGAAAAATCCATTCGCGATAAATCGCGTTTCGTCTAAGAAATCGATTGAAAATGAAGGAAGGTTAGAAGATCAAAGGTACAAATTTATAAGAACCCCCATAGAAAAGGAATCATATATAACCATGTACGAAAACCTCATGTATGACCATATATGGTCGTGTCAAAAAATTTACCATTCATTAAAATATATTAATAATATAATATTGTATAATTATATATATATAATAATAATATTATATAATTAATTAAAAATATTTATTGAAAATATGTTTTTTCTCTTTTTTAACTCTATATTTTTATATATGTATGACCATATATGGTCGTGTCAAAAAATTTACCATTCATTAACATATATGAATAATATAATATTGAATTATCATATGTATATAATAATAATATTATATAATTAATTAAAAACATTTATTGAAAATATATTTTTTCTCTTTTTTCTCTATAATTTCATATATGTGCCTATAATTATAAAACTGGTCTAATAGTAAGTCAAAATTAAAAAAAAATAAGTTTATTAGTTATTTCACACAGCACATTATTTGAAACTAAATTAATTCAATGTAATTTTCACAAATATTGTCAAAAATGAACCGTTAGATAATATTTGTTATTTCAATATTATATAAAATTCATTTAATGTTCAAACGTAATCCCTTAAAAATCTCTAAATTCTTCTAAAAACAAATTTATATCTCTTTAATATCTCTAAATTCTTCTAAACAAGAAATATATGACTTAGACCACTTTCATAACTATGGGCACATATGTTCATTTATGATCCTTTTTTCACGGAGAGGGGGTTGGAAAGAAAAAATTCTCTGTACACACATACACACACACACACAGAAGTAAAAAAATTAAACGTGAATGAAAGACAGAGAGACAGACAGAAAAAGAAAAGGGTTAGAATTGGATAAGGATGTGATAGTAAAGTTTCGATATAAAATATATATATATACGATCTCTGACAAATAACCACAGACCGATACGTTTATCCAAGCAAAGTTTACGATGCCGTATCCTGCGACGTGTTCCTCCAGGAATAAATAATCGAATTTTATTGGAAATTGGAAAGGGAAGTAATCGAACCCACCTTTAAGAAAAAGAAAAAGAAAAAGAAATAGAGAAAGATAAAGTGAGAGAGAGTGAGAGAGAGGGAGTGAAATAAACTCGGGTAAAGCAAACGAAGTAGCGGAAAAGGAAAATCGTTCTCGATGAAATTTCAACGGTTCGATGCGGTAGAAACAGGATGGGGAGGGGGGGCGGTGGGGGAGGGGGAAGGGTGGTAGGTTAAAGGTTGCAATCTAAACGTTACTTGGTCCCCGCGTCGTTCCGTGTAATTTACAAGAACGGTAAAACCAACGATGCGAGGCACGTGGTACAGGAAGGGTAAAAGTGAGGTGAGGTTTGGGAAAGAGTGGAGGGGGGAGGGTCAAAAGGCAAGAGGGTTTCTGTACGTGTTAATGAAAATAATACCTCAACGCTGAGTTGGTGGCGAGTATGCGAACGATTATTAACGAACGTTCGTAAAGGTTTTCATAGCGGTAGTATCGTTTGATCAAACTTTTGCGCAACGCAACTTTGATTTGAACGATTGTTTAAAAAAAAAAAAAGAAAAAAAAAGAAAAACGATTAAGGGATAATCATTCGAACGATTGATTTCTTTTCTTTTTTGGTTTCATTTAAGAAAGGTGTGGTTGTTTGTTAATTAAATCGTAAGGTATATATATGTGTGTGTAAGTGCATATAAGTTTATTATATGTGTGTGTGTTTGTTGGGGGAAAATATTTAGACAAAGAAGAATGCGGTATTCATTAACGTTGAATTCTGGTTAACGCGTTTTAGTGAAATAACGCTACGTTATTTAAATAATTCTCTCTAATCTCGTGGCTTTTGCGCTTTTACACGTTCCGTAAATCAGTCTAATACACGTTCGAAATAATTCGTTCACTCCCCGTAACCTTTTACCAGGTTCTCGTTGTGAAATCATCGTTTATACCGATTATATTCTACGCTACGAAAATAATAGAAAGAGAAAGAGAGAGAAAGAGGGAGAAAGAGGGAGAAAGAGAGAGAAAGAGAGAACAACAAAAAAAGAAAATAATAATAATAATAATAATAATAATAAAAAGATAGATACAGAAAGAGAGAGAAAAATATCATCGAAGCTCTGCTAAAATCTCATTTGGTAACTAAAATACTTTTGACAAGGTTCAATGATCTCCGGGAACATTTAATTTCATTCCTTCTCTTTCTCTTTCTCTCTCTCTCTCTCTCGTTCTTTTTTTTTTTCTTTATTTCGATCGATCAATATTTATCAAAATGTTTTTTCTAAAATTATATAAAATATTTTGTAAAAAGTTATACAATAATTATGAGATCGTTTAATCCTTTTGCACTCAAAATATATCATACACTTGAAAATACAATAAAATACAATAAATAAAACGAATATTTAATTAAATTTGTTTCTTCCTTTATAAATTTATTTAAATTGTATTAATTCACTTATTAATTTATCTTTATTTTTAATTTATTTTTTTACTTTCCTATAAACTTATTTAAACTGTCTTGATTTTTATTTGTAAATTAAATTTCGGAGAAAAAAAGAAAAAAAAGAAAAAAAGGAAGAACACATTTTGAAGATCGTCAATTATTTACCGATAACAAAATTGAAACATAATTCGAAATGCAAAAGTTAGTCCTAGGCATAAGTTAATGTTCTCTCTCTCTCTCTCTCTCTTTTTATCTTTTCCTATTCCTTACTTCTTCTTAAGAAGAATAAAAAAGTATCCACAGTAAATCTTTGAAAAATCGGCCGGTCACGATTTACCGCGATGTTTACCACGATTAATCAGACCATTTGTCGAACGGATAGAATCGAGCTCTCGCAAACGTGAGACACGACGAACTAGCAAATTTATAGTACGTTATCGTCCGTATGAATATCAAATCGTGATTATCATAATACCACGTGACGATTGCTAAAACCACTATACCATCACCACTACTACTAACAACTATCAACTATTCACTACTACCACTGACCATCATCGTCATCATCATAATCCTGATCATCAGCAAAAGCAACAGCAACACGGCATTACGGTTTTCGCGAAACCAAGTTGGAATAATTTATCCCATTAATTCGTTTCAATCTCACCTCGAGTTATCTCACCTCGACCGAATAAAATCCAAAACGGATTCGACGACTTCTACGAACTTAGAGATGGATGGGGGAGTGGGCAGGGGAGGGGGTGGTAAAGGGATTATAATTCTGTCCCGAGTAATTTCGTACCATTTTTGTTCCATCGAGCAACAGACAGAAAGAGAGAGAAAAAATAATACTAAAAAAAAAGTACGGTGATGGGAGGGTTGGGGGGGGAAGAGAGGAGGAGACGGGGGTTGGAATGAATAGAAAAAAAAATACAAAAAAAAAAGGAGAGGAAAAGAAAGATAATATCCTTCCCCTTTTAATAAAAATATTTTCCCTAAAATTACAGAAAAACGTTTAAATTCTTTCAAGATACTCGAGACGCCTACTTCCGGTTTATTATTATTATTATATATATCATGATTGTTCTAGAAATGGGGGTAGTATCTGCTAGTAAAGACTAGGTTCGCTGAAATTCCGACATTATTAGTTTTCCCTCTCTGTCCCTTTTTTTTTCCCTTTAAAAGGGAACCAACATTACGGCGCATTTTGCTAGCCATAAAATATGACGGGGACACTTGGTAGTATCCATCTATCCATCCAACACAACCCATCTTTCATTTCTCACTTGTTTCATTCTTATAATATATTTTTTGTTTCTTTTTATTATATTTTCACGTTCACCCGTGAAAACTGTAATCATATTTTATGAATGTAAAGTATCAAGAAAATTTAATATATTTATCGAATACGTTTATGCAATGATGGTTTTTTATTTGAGATATTAATAAATGTAAAGAAAAATCATTTAGATTATTATATCTGACAGATTCAATTTGATTTTTTTCTTCTTCTTTTTTTTTTAATGAACAATAACAAACAATTGTCGTAAATTATTAATTATTAATTATTAATGTAATTAAATATTATATATTATGAATTATTAATGTAAATTATTGTCACATGGGCATATAGATTTATTTAATAAGTCTAAATTATTTTCATTTTATTTTTTTAAATTTATTTAATCACTCTATATCATTTATATTAAAAATTGTCTAAATTATTTTTAACTATTTTTTATTTTTACCTGAATCTCTTTTATAAATTCTGTATTTAATAGGATTATCCCATAAAATAAAATATATAAATTACATTATATTACAAACATTACATAAACTACACATCAGTTTATATCGAAAATGACGTAAATCCATTTATATTCGAATCGAGATATTAAAGTATTTGCATTGGATTAAATTTCAAAATATAGATAACAAATGACATAATAATAGAATAATATTTTCGAATTTCTAAGAATATTAAAATTCATCATACCAATTAGCATAATTAACAATATTTAATAAATAATATAATTTTTGATAACTATCATTAAACTTACTCCACATTAAAAATAAACATTTTCGTAGATACGAAATGAAGTTTTATTAACCAACCAATTTTCATGTTACAAAATCTTGAATAATTTGAAATATATATAATTAAAAAATTACTAAAAAATGAAAAGATCATGTAAAAATGTAATTGTTAAAGTATCCATCTCGATGAATTATTTTTTAATTGGAAAATAAATTCGGAATTACGTCAAATTCGAAATAAAATCATATTTTGAATAAGAAATAAATGTAATAATCGTTTGAGCAGGTGGGCTAGCTTACCACATCGATGAGCTGGGACAATTTAAGTTTGATGCACACGCGCAGCACGTCTGACGTGTTGACAACCGGTCTCACCAATTTGTTGTAATTCGACAGCAAGTCGTCGTAGAGACGTTTCGCGTCCGGATTTCCGGCGACCGCACCGTGGACCACCAACGCCGAAAGGAACCACACGCGTAGTGTTTCCCCTATTATGGGGGGCATTGTGGATGATCCCCGTTTGCTCCACTATGACCAAACAACCCTTTTACACGCACTCCGAACTTCTCCCGTTTCAACCCCTTCTCTCCTTTCTCAAACTTTGACAATCCGACTTTGACTCGACGACGATCGACCAATCGAATCTGCGAACGAAACACACGTCTCGTTTTATTTATTTACCCGAATTGCGATTTATATTTTCTTTCATCGTTAAATATTCGTATATCGTATGACGTATATCATATTTGTAATTTTTTGTTTTAATGTTTTATTCATCGATATTTTTCTACTTTTTCTATTTTAACTGTGATATTTTAAACGATGGTGGTGGGGGGGATTTGTTTTTTTTTATTCAACGTGATAATTAATACGTATTAGATTTTTATGGAAAATTTCAAGTTAGAATTAGAATATTGTTACAACTTTGAAGATAAATATTATATTTGTCTTTAAGAAATTTTGAATAATTTAATAAACAACTTTGTCACAAATTACAATGTTAACCTTTATTTTAAAATAAATATAATAAAATTAACACGTATTATATATACAAATTTTTATGGAAAATTTTAAATTAAAATCAGAATATTATTACAACTTTGAAGATAAATATTATTCTTGTCTTTAAGAAATTTTGAATAATTTAATAAACAACTTTGTCACAAATTACAATGTTAACCTTTATTTTAAAATAAATATAATAAAATTAACACGTATTATATATACAAATTTTTATGGAAAATTTTAAATTAAAATCAGAATATTATTACAACTTTGAAGATAAATATAATTTGTCTTTAAAAATTTTGAATAATTTAATAAACAACTTCGTCACACATTACAATGTTAATAATTATTTTAATTATCAATTAATAAATTTATTTTTACAATCTGATACGTATTAATCTATCAAAAAAAGAAAAAAATACCACACATAACGTATGTTTTATAAATAATTAATCCAACGCGAATGTCTGTTAAATAAATCTTTTAATAAGTTGTCTAAATGAATTTCTAAGCTTCTCCAACGTTATACTAACAAGAAACTAAAATGAATAATCTTTCTTTTTTTTTTTTGGAAGCTTGTGTCAACTCGCGTGTTCTCTCTCTCTCTCTCTCTTTCCCTCTTTCTCACAGTCTCTCTCTTTCTCTTTTTATCTTTCAAACCGCAAAGTATGGATATGATTTTATGCAAATGGTTGAGCCATGTAAGCTGCGTTTTGTGGGACAGCATTTAAGATGCGCCACGCGATATACGTGTAAACTTGGCAAGATGTTACACCCGTGCATAGTTTCGTGTTTTCATTTATGTATATCACGATGAAATAAACTTTCAAATACGTTTTACTCTCCTCCCTTTCTTTCCCTTTCCCTTTCTTTCCCTTTTTATTTCTTCCTTTTTCTTTTATATTTTACTAACGCGTTTTAAATAAAATGAAATTTTTTACGAAAGTGATTTCTCTCGAATAGATGAAAATCTTTCTTTACCAAACAACTTTTCATTTCATTAGGTCGGAGAAAACTTTTCTACGACAAATTAAAACGAGTTCTAAATTCTGGTAGAAGAGAGAGAGTTTGGAAGGAAAAGGGAAGGGTTGGGAGAGAAGGGGTTGGTTTCGTTAAAGAGTCTTTAGCGTGTCTAATTAAATATATCGCATAATCTCGGCTAATTAAAGTACCACTATTATCTATGCGTAAAGATAATAATAACTGTATTAAACTGTATTCGTGTAACACCAAATTGAAATTGTTTAATTTTAACATCGTACAAAATAAATAAATTATTATAAAACTCACATATTATAGAAAATACACACGTGGGGACAAATAAAGATAATAATAACTGTATTAAACTGTATTAAACTGTATTCGTGTAACACCAAATTGAAATTGTTTAATTTTAACATCGTACAAAATAAATAAATTATTATAAAACTCACATATTATAGAAAATACACACGTGGGGACAAATAAAGATAATAATAACTGTATTAAACTGTATTAAACTGTATTCGTGTAACACCAAATTGAAATTGTTTAATTTTAACATCGTACAAAATAAATAAATTATTATAAAACTCACATATTATAGAAAATACACACGTGGGGACAAATAAAGATAATAATAACTGTATTAAACTGTATTAAACTGTATTCGTGTAACACCAAATTGAAATTGTTTAATTTTAACATCGTACAAAATAAATAAATTATTATAAAACTCACATATTATAGAAAATACACACGTGGGGACAAATAAAGATAATAATAACTGTATTAAACTGTATTAAACTGTATTCGTGTAACACCAAATTGAAATTGTTTAATTTTAACATCGTACAAAATAGATAAATTATTATAAACGATACACTTATGGGGACAAATTATTACTATTATAATTATTATTAAAATATTTCATTTGACACAATGATTACATCACGATCGTAGTTTATTACTGTATTAATGTATTTTTTATTTCTTTTTTTTTTGCGTTCAAATATTCGATAAATTTTGTTATACGCGTGATCCCGTTCGTATGGATTAATATATATATATATATATCACGGAATGTATGATACTTTTTCGGATGAGATTAAAGCGTGAAAGATTTAATGATAGAGCACCGATAAACCAATGTAGATTTGCGTTATGCGAAATCGTTGAAACAGGAAGGAAATGGAGGACACTATACGAGAATATCGGAATAGTATCGGAAGTTCAGTGTTTGTGCACTGGAATCGACGAATCCCGTTTGTGATCTTGTTGTCATATGAATTTTCGTTCGATACAGTTGATCATTCGTTTTCATTCTTTTTTTATTCTTTTCACTATAAAGAACAATGAGCTATAACTATTGTCAATCAAATGAAACGATATTAAACGTCTATCAAAACTACACCAATTTCAAATCGTAAGTTTTATTTTATTCTAATTTTCTTTAAAAACTAACAAGATAAGAAAGAAAATCAACGATAGAATATAATTTAGATTAAACGCGTCTGAATATAAAGAACAAGTATATTCGAAATTCATGAATTAAATGAAAAAAGATACAAAAGTCATTAATTTAACAAAATATATTGATACACGTATCTCACTCGTAATAAAATCACTTTGAAATTACGGGGACACTTGTATCGATACGATGTGATCACCGTCTTATATTTTATTATTATCTTTTATTTTTAAATAAAAAAAAAAAAAACATATTAATACAAAGAAACGAATAAAATTAGAGAACAGTGGTAATAAAAGTTTCGTATCTTTTTTCGCGTAATTAAAGTAGGATAGAAGAAAAAGAAACGATAGTAAAGAATAGAAGAAAGATATAAGGGGTGGATAAAAGATAAAAAGTCATAAAAAGAAGAAAAAGAAAGAAAAAAAAAGAAGAAGGAATAAAAGAGAGATGATCAAAGTTTCGCGGATGATTCGAACGAGGAGATTCCCACAGAGCGTGTAATTAAACCGGTACTCTCTCGATCGAGCTAGCGAACGTATTGTTATTCGAACCACTTGATTCCAACGTTGATGATCGATATTTCGAAACGTTGCTGGAACGAACATACGAACGAAAGAACGAAAGAAAAAACCACGAACAACGAGCATTTTTCAGGCACAATTCGCGCCTTGTTTTTCAGCCCACACGACGACGAATATAACCGCCACCGTGTAGATACTACACACCGAGAATGAATGAGTCTAACTCGTATAGATAGATACTACTACCTATATTTATACATTTTTATTCGGGATACAGTTTGGTGACACTTTTTCTACTCGATCCTCGTCAATCACATTTGTTTGATCAATCATCGAATTTCAACCGAGATAAATCAGAGAGAGAGAGAGAGAGGTAGTAGTTAGAAAGTAATAACGCGTACTTGTGTTAGATAAAGATATATGATGTGTGTGTGTGTGTGTGTCGTGTACGTGTGCTTTGAAATTATTCGGAAATATCCTTGTCAATCATTTTCTTTGATTTATCATCGAATTTCAACTACCCAGAGAAAATACACGTAATTATTATTAAGTTACCGTTACATTTCTAGTTCTCAATAAATTTCAAATACTTTTTAAGTTACTTTATCAATGAATTACAACACAAAAAGTAAATATTTATATATTTGTGTGTACATGTATAATCACTTTCTAGAATAAATCTGAAGAAATATATATATATATGTGTATATGTTTAAATAATAATTCAAGAATTAATCACTCTAGAATAAATCTGAGGAAATGGTATGATCAGATCATAGTTGATCGTAGAGATTGAGTTTGATCGTAGTCCGACATAGTTTTAGTCTCTCGGTCTGAATCCCTTAAGGGATTTGGATTACCCGATTAGGAGCTTCTATCTCTCTCACTCTCTCTCTCTATCTCTATTTCGCTTTCCAAATTCTGGTAACAACGTTCACAGACTATGGTCGTCGTAAATTCAACTCGACGTTGACTCTCTCACGCACCGATACACGAACGTGAAACTTCAAATTTACGATATCGAATGAATAAATGATCGAGTGAGTGAGTGAGTGAGTGAGTGAGTGAGTGAGTAAATGAATGAACAAACGAATAAATTCGATGATCAGATTAACGGATAAAATAACAACAATTAAATGTATATATGATAATACCTATTCGCGTATTTCACGTATGAGAATGAAAAATTGATCGTTGTGTTGCACACACGGAAAACTGTTCGGGACCCTTTCTTTCTTTCTTCGAGTATTTATTTTCTTTTTCTTCCTTTCTTTTCCTTTTAACACGCGCGGTATAGTCCTACGACAACGCGAAAGTCTAATTGCTTTTGACAAACTGGGTCAACGTTAACGTTATTTCGAATAGAAAAACCAAACCGGTAGTCGCGTTGCCCATACGATTCCCCCTTTTAAACAAAATCATCGATTCGTACGACGATTTATATCCTTTATCGTTGAAAGAGAGACACTTAAAAGACAGACAGACAGATAGACAGAAAGTTTGAGAGAGACGGGGGCGAGGGCGGGGACAGGGGGTGGGGGGTGGAGAGATCGAAAAGATTAGAAGACAAATTTTCTAATAATCTTTGTTCATAAATCTCGATTATCGATATACACGCCTCGTTAAAAATAAATAATATTTATCCGAACAAAAATGAAATATTATTTATTATTTATTATTATTATTATTATTATATTATCAATAAAAAGAACGATTAGCACCGATTGTAATCGAAGCGAAAAGAAAAATTCCAATGAAAAATAAAAGATCTAAGGGGGTGGTTTGACAATTATTATACAGGACGTTTAGATAAAACGTACAAATCAAAATAGAAGATAACGATGAAGAACGGGATGTTCGATCAGATGAAACGATAAAACGTGATAATACAACTGCATACCGACGCGTAACATATCCCTCTCTCTCTCTCTCTCTTTCTATATATTATAATAATACTATATATGTATATATGTTTACATATACATGTATACACATATGCATATATGTTTACGCGTATATATTGTTGCACTAGATAAGAGATAAGAAATATAAGGAGAAGTGTAATGTTAGCATCCAATTGCGCTGGACGCACTGTTTGTGTCCGACGGGTTCTAACCTCGCGCACTCAAAGCCACGCCGGTTCTCTGAGGAAGCTTTTCTATCTCTTTCCCTCTCTCAGCCTCTCTCACCCTCTCCCTTTCTCTCTCTCTCTCTCTCTTTCTCTGTCTCTCTCTCTTTCGGCGCTGCACACTCGCACGCACTGCACCTACGACTGAAGGAGGCTACAGCTTTTGCTTGTCGTCCCTCGGCAGCAAAGCTTCGGCTAAAATTTCGCTCGAATAGAGGCGCCACTTTCGCTCCCGGCAGCCAACCACCCTTTTCGAAACATAGACACCACCCACCCAACCCCCGTTTATCAAGCCATATCCCCTACCTGCTACCATTGCTTCAACTACTACTACTATTACTACTAATACTACTACTACTATTGCTATCACGTTCTACGAACAGTGAAACGAACAGACTCGCTGCTGCTGCTGCTGCTGCTGCTGATGCTGATGCTGCTTCGAGGAATCTGGACCAAACGAGAGAACGTGCGCGCGCGCGCGCAGATAACTTCCCCCTTTCCTTCCTATTTCCATCCCCGACACCACCACCTCAACCCCCACCAGGGGGTTCTCTTCTCCTACTCCGCTGGTTCTACCCCCACCAACTTCACCTTCCCACCGTTACTTTCTTTCTTACTCTTATTCAACCCTCCCTTTCTTTCTTTCATTCTTTCATCCCCTTATTTTCTTCTTTTTCTTTTTCTTTTTCTTTTTCTTGTTCTTGTTCTTGTTCTTCTTCTTCTTGAAGACAAGTCATGCTACCACACGGTAGATACTTGCCGGTAAGGTGAGGTGCAAGCATCGGAAAGAACCCCATCGATGCTCCGCCCCCTCACGTGAAAGAGTGAGAAAGATTAAGTGTTATTTTTCTTCTCTTACTAATGTGCATGTATGTATGTATGTATGTATATGTATGTGTGTATGTAGGGATGTATTTGTGTAGGCAGACTTTCTTCGATCTGACCAAACGTGTGAAATACGTATCGAAGGGGTTCGAATGCATCGATGCATCGTTGCATTTTCTTTTTCTTTCTTACTTTTTTTTTTCTATTTGAAATGAAATCCATCGAATAAAAATATTACGCGTATTTCTTTTTTTAAATCCGATTATTTAACGTTACTCGTGTTTTTTTGGGATAATTTGGATCCTTGGTTAATTCGCGAGTATAAGCAGACTTGTTTTTTTGAATCTAATTAAACGTATGAAATCTAAGGGTTTCACAATGTTTTATTATATTTTATAATCGGAATTTTATCGATGAATTTAATATTTTATTTTATTTTATTAGTTTGTTTTACGCGTTTAATCGTATTCTTTTTTTTTTGTTTATAATAATAATATCGATTGAAATTGTTTATTTCGCTATCGGATCTCTCGAAGGAAGGATGAGATTGAAAGTTTTCTTTATTTATGAGAGAATGAGTGGAAGATTTTGGTCTCTATTGTTATGGAAATGAAGAGCATGTACGATCCACGATGGGTTCAATTTCTTTTAGAAAAGAATATATAAAAAAATTTATTCTTAGTATTGTATTGATTATCATATGATGTATATATATGTAAATATGTGGTATATATTTTCGGAGCATCGATATCTTGAACGATCAAAAGAGAATAGAAGAGAAGAAGAAGAAGAAGAAGAAAACATAATTTCAATTTATATTACTACCTATAATTTATACAACATTTTTTATTATTTTTTTTTATATCATAAACGATCCTAATACAAACCTCGAGATACTTTTAAAGACATTGTTGTAAATATCCACTGATAAAATTTCAATATTAAACCTTGCAGTTTGAAAAAAAAATAAAACAGTACTTTCTGTAACAAAAAACTAGATAAAAAGGGCATGTGTGGGAAAATGAAATTCGATGTACGATCCACGATCAAAACTTTTCAATTGGATTATTTAATAAATACTAAAATTGAAAAAATAACGAATTTAAATAACCAAAAAGTGGATATTATAAAATATCGAATTTTCGATGCACTAGAAAATGTGTTTTTCTATATTTAAATACAAGTGAATATGAAAAAATGAATGTGTCTGATGCATGTTTTTTTCAATACACAAATAGATGAATAAAAAAATATTTCTATTTCGTACAAAATTATTAATGCATCAATACAATGAAAAATACACATAAAAAATTATTCAAGACACGTTATAAAAAACTTAATCAATTGTGAATATTTTACAATATTTCAAAATTAATAAACCACGCTTTTAAAAGAAAAAAAAATTACAAATATTGCACCTTGGGTCGTATTACAAAATGCATACGCAATTATGCATATCGCCATAACTATAACCATAACGAGATCAAATCTACATTTGATCGATACAGATTACATAAATTTTATATTTAATAACATTTATATTAACGCGAAGTATGCAGTTACATCGATTGTCTGATGTATATATTACATCATTTATATACAAGTTACTTTTTTATTTCTACTAAACTATAAAAAAACACAAAAAATAGTAATACAATTCAACAATTTTCGAAACACGTATTTTAAATAAATATGAATTAAAGTACATCAATGCAATATGAAATCTTAAAAGAAGAAAAAATTGAAATTCAATATACAAGAATATTAATAAATTGTACAGTGAAACAATAATTGATAATTAATTAATTGCTATTGCTTGCTTTAACAGATACTAAACTAATCAAATCTCATAGATTGTTAACCGGAATAATGTGAGTAATTTTTAATATTAATAAGTGGTGCAACCTTGCATCGCAGCTCTGCCCCAAATGTGACAGGTGCGCATACGTTCTTTATGATTGTAAAAAATAGAAAAATAAAATAGTTGGGTAAGATTATTCCAAGTTAAAATCTACAAGCTTGATAATCCCCAGATGCATTTACAATCCCGTATACAAGCCTGGGGTTCCTATTCTCAACTTATTCATAATAATCCACACTCTCGAGAGAGAGTGTGGGGCAGCCTTTTAATTTGGTTTATTTGTATATCAAGATTTATGCATTTTTATTCATATCATATAATTTTTTCTATTATAAATCTGTGTAAAAATATTTCAATGATTTTTATATCATCTCTCTTTGGTTTCCTTTCTTAAAAAAAAACTTTTATTTATATATATATTTAATAAAAAATACTTCCTTTAAATAATTCTTATGCAAAGTTGATATTTATTTGTTAATAATTTTAGAATCAAAATGCACACCCTTGACATATTTATATGCACTCGCATGTGCTGGCTGTACTTTCGTGTATTTTCATTCGCTTAGCAAGACTTATACGTTTCTAATCAGAATGATTCAAAATAGCTTTTCATTTTTAATTTGCACTATTTAATTATTATATATAAATTATATAAAAAATGAAATTTTCTAATTATTATTAGATAAATTTCTTTGGTTAAAAAAAAAATTACGAAGATAGAGATATTTTAAATATTCATTTATTTAGTACTTTTAATAGTGCATTTATTCCTTCATTTTTGATCATTCTGAATGAAAAAAGTATATTCTTACTGTATGTTCATCTGCATTTAGCAGGTATTTTCTTCTGCATTTAGCAGGTATGTTTGTACTTACTGCGATTTTCATATGCACTTCTCAGTGAAGGCATGTACTTACTGAGATTTTCATATGCACTTTTCAGTGGTGTCATGTACTTACTGCGATTTTCATATGCACTTTTCAGTGCTGTCATGTACTTACTGCGATTTTAATTTGCACTCTTCAGTGCATTTAATCAGAATGATTCAAAATTTTTTTTCTTTAATTTGTTACTATTTAAAATAAAAATCAACTATCATATATTCAAGAAAAAAAATGTGCAATTAGGGTAAAAGACTATGTGAAGCAAAGTGGAAACAGGAATCTTGTAACATTTTGAATGCAATAAAAAAATATAGTAAATAAAAAATATTATATATATTTAATAAATTATTATATTTTATATTAGAAAAAAATTGAAATGAATTTAAATGATATTAAAATATTTAAAATGTTTATTCATTATATACTTTGATAAATGTGATTATTAATTCAATTTGAATCATTCTGAATGATGAAACTTTTATTGTGTTGTTCTTATCTGCATGTTTTAATGCAGAAATATCCTCTTCTTCCATCGTTGTATCCAAATGCACTATCTGTGCAAGCTGCAGCAATTCATGGACGTCCACACAATTTAAACGAACGTGACTCTAATTTAATGAAAAATATCAAAGACAAAACTCTAATTTATATACTTCAAAAATGCAATGACTCGACTATGAATTTATTTTAATAAGAAAATTGCAATGACTCGACTTTTAATTTAATTTAATAGGAAAACTGCAATGACTCGACCTGTAATTTAATTTAATAGGAAAACTGCAATGACTCGATTTTTAATTAAATAAAAAAACTGCAATGACTCTATTAGTTAAATAAAAATAGCAAAATCTTGACTCTAGTATTTAAAAGACATTAATTTTTCACGAACGCGAGTGTGGGACAGCGTTGGGAGATGGAATGGTCCATCATCTCCATTCAGGAACAACTTACAACTAATACTACTACGAGCATAAGTGACAACGTGATAAAGGGGTAGAAAAAGGATTTTGATATGACCACGAATCATTGATCAAAGGGTTATCAAAGATATCCTTTGAAAAATAACTCGTAGTCGAATAGTTGCCCACTTGATACCACAATTTGTGGGGGCCTCTTCGGCATTTTGCCTCTTCTTTGCTTCGTGCCCTGACCACTGCAATGGAGCATTCCCTACGTGCGACGCAAGAAAAGATTACGTATCAAAAAACGCCCTACCATTTGAAACAATACATCACAAAAATTGGCACATTTCAGTGGATTATATCAAAAGAATGAAATCGTCCCTGAGCTAAACCGACCTAATCCCGACCTGTTCTCACCATACGCGACAAGACTCAAACCCTCGTGTTTAATAAAACGCATTTTATTGTACGAGACGCATTTGATCTAAGCTGAAAGAAAATTGGGAAGGAAACAACACAGTTATTAGTAATTTTATTTCCGCAGGTTTTTACGCTGGTATTTTTTTTTTGTTTTTGTTTTTGTTTTTATTCTTATTCTTACTTAACCTAACGAGAGGTAAGAGCTTGCAACGTACAGTATCGATTTATCCTAAATAACATAACCACTGAAATATGACAAAGTTCATAAATGCATCATCCCAAACGCCACTGACGAATCCCAACACGCAAACTCAACTGCGTTCCTACCTGAGTGCGTCTCGATTTTTTCTAACACAAATTTTATTTACTTACTTATTTGTAAAAAAAAATTAAAAAAAAATAAATGTGTACAAGAGTGAAAAAATATTGAATTTATTCCGTAAAGTAATTATACTAGCCTGTGGACGATCAATGGACTCGAAAGAATTCACCGATCGTACGCAACTACACAAGCACATTTAATCGAATGCTCCAGCAGATATATTTTTTTTCTGAATGATGAACCTATTACAAACTAGGATTAACACGTTGCACATTAAAGGTGAAAATGTTTCGATAAAAAGAAAAAATTACAACAATTGTAATAATCTCATTTTATTCGAATGGATATATGTTATTTCTAACATTAAGAAGTATATTACTAAAAATCGCGAAGTGCAAGTGTTAATATACTTAAAAAACTAAGTATCAAAACTAATTCAAAATCCTTTGCTAAGTTCAAAAGATATTGGGTGATCTATCTAATGTTCTCATTGGTTGCAAAGTATTTTTGAACTGCTTGATACAATCATCTTAACTTAATGCATAGTATCAGCAAAAAAAATGGAGAGAAAAGGTATAATGAAAAGTGTAAAAATTTGCTGACACTTAGCCGAAACCCCGGAGGCAGGAATGTCCATCCTGAATGGAAGCAAACCTATTGCCGTACCCGGTCCTTACCTACTTAAAATTAAAGTATTCACATACACTCAGAAAAGTATGCTACCTGCCTATCCCTCCTCCTATATTTAAAAGTGCAAACAGACACACCAACACAATCATTCCACGCTGGATCTGTTACTCACATACCACCAGGGTGCAAAAAGCCTAAACTAGAGAGCATGCCCCGGGGCACCTCCGACACCCTAGTTCAACCACGCTCTAAACTTATATTCTATAAGGTTACGTACCCAATGCTGTAATCGTCTGCCAAGGCTAGTGATTATTGCAATAATAACTAATGCAAAAATACTGGTACATACTAGTATATATCAGCATACTAGTATAATACAAGTATTATCAAATTTCCACAAATAAATGTGAAAACTCTACTATTCAAAACGATTCGGAAAAAAAAATGAGAAAAATTTAATATAAGTAAAAAAAATACAAGTACATATCACACGTGACTGTACAAGTATTTATTTAAATATTGAATGATGTATTAATAAAAAACTTTCGTGAAACGATGTACAGTACACGCTACCTAATACGCGCACACTGGTGTAAAGTACATCGTGCAATCACTAACACAATGACAGCCGCCAAAGGAGGAAAACTTAAAAACTAAAACCCATGCAAACTTTTTCTCACCCATACGTGTAACACCTGGGCAACACGCATCGATGAGAACGAAGAGAGCATAGGGGGGAGAAAAGGGGAATTAGTATATTAGGCTGAAAATCCTGATCTAATAAAACATAATTAACATACATGAAAAAACATTTTTATAAAAATTCATCTAAACGGATTAAGGACTCTACAAGTCATTTGGTGAATAATGACTTAAGCAAGTGAATGAAAAAAAAAAAAATACCCCATAAGAAACGTTTTATATTATTATATAATACTGTTTCGAGGTAGTGCAGTGTAGAGTGACTCTAAGGGTGACAAAGATGAATGTTTCTTGCAAACCTCGGACGACTCTTTCATTAAATGGCTGTTCTAATTAAAGAACTGGGTTTTAAACCACCACTTAATTGCCAGAATCTATCCGTTCGCGAATTTGATTTGTCTTCTTGCTCATTTATTGATAATAATATTGAAGTATCGATATATTGAAATAAATCACGATTGAAAAATTAATCAAGATTGAAAAACTAATCAATATTGAAAAACTAATCAATATTGAAAAACTAATCACTATTTGAAAAACTAATTGCGAAGCAATGCATATAAAAAAATTTTTACATGCTTTATTGGCAGGAAATCGAGTAAATTAATGCTCGATTTCTCCATTACTAACACGATTAAATACGTAAAGAGAAAAAAATAAGTACAATAATTAATTGCAATAATTATTAAGTGAATTGAAACCGATGAAACAAGAAGACCCTGGCCTAATCTAAATAAATCACATATATAAAAATATCACACATATATTGGGGAATCACTCGTGAGCAAAATCAAAGATCTTACTCACGGTCGCTTATGCTCGTTTAAGACAAAACACATCTACGAATACAACCAGGAACCCGTGCCGATATTGGAACTTTCATCCTCGGCATGATTGGATCACTGGAGGAACTTTAAATTTGTTCACTCACTCGTTACCAATTGTTACCATAAAAATAAAATAAAAAATGAAACTGAACAATTGGCAGTAGAAGTTCTGCGATGGCTCCAAAACACTCGTCCCCCTCGCTGTTGGTTGAACGATGTCGTGAAGTTGATTTAAATTGGATGAATCGTTGAATTGTTGAATTGTTGAATTGTTGAATCGTTGAATCGTTGAATTGTTTAATTGTTGAATCGATGAATCGTTGAATTGTTGAATCGTTGAATCGATGAATCGATGATTAATCTATATTTAAAAATAAAAAATAAAATTAATTATGTTTCATATCATTCAAAAGATTTTTCATGAATAGAAAACATGAATAAAAACAATCATGATTTAAAAAATGAATGTATGAGAAGTAATAATTAAGATTAGAAAATAATACTAACCGTTGATTTATCCAGACGAAGCCCCAAATTCGTCGATAAAGATGATCCAGAAGAAATAAAGATGTGAAGTTGATTTAAATTGGATGAATTGTTGAATTGTTGAATCGATGAATCGTTGAATTGATGAGTAATCTGTAATTAAAAATACAAAAATAAATTAATTATGTATCATATCATTCAAAAGATTTTTCATGAATGAAAAACATGAATAAAAACAATCATGATTTAAAAAATGAATGTGTGAGAAGTAATAATTAAGATTAGAAAATAATACTAACCGTTGATTTATCTAGACGAAGCCCCAGGTTCGTCGATAAAGATGATCCAGAAGAAATAAAGATGTTAATTCACACTTTCGACCATGACAATATTTTAATCGAAACGCAAATCCTCTTCTACCGAATTGGTCGAAAGTGTGTTAATGATTCTAATCGCGTACCGAACAAATTGTTTTTTTAACAAGAATATTTTAACAAATTCTTGCATTGATTTTAAATATTACGATTGAATTACTTTTAAAGCAATCTATATGATTGCATACAAAAAATGCAACATTTTTCGAAACAAAGTGACTCTAAGATTGCATTGCTCGCAATCTCAACTGAAGCTCTGAAAATCAAAGTTTAGTTAAAGCAAGTCGTAGCGTACTTCTGTTTATTTATTATGTTCCTAATAAAAAATATATTAATCGTTTTATAATTCAATTATTTAAACTACGTATTCCAAAAATTCTGAAATCGTGCTGCTATTTTTATATGCTTTAATTATTAATACAAAAAAAATTATTCAAAAGATGCAATTACAAACTTGTAAACTACAAAAAAAAAATAAGATAAAATACAAACGAACAAATATCGCGTTGCATTCTATCTTTCAAAGAATAAATTTCATCGCGTTATAGTTATTTTTACAGAAGTATGCTAATTGCGTTAATACCTATAAAAAAGAATAGATATAGCATTAGTGTAAAACTAAACAAGGTACAATATTCATATATAATCATTTGAACAATTAATTAAAATCGATTGAACGTGTCTTGAATTATTTAAGTGAATTTAATACCACAATAAATAAAATGAATTTAAAATAATAAAATTTAAACAACAATTGCTCCGCGTGATTAAATAATTAATTCGATAAATCATTTCAATCACATTAGAATTAATAAACGAAACGAGAAGTTGAAATTTTCTAATGCACAGAACGTCATCCATTGGCCCGATAGTGCTTACGTTGCACCATACAAATTCTATGAACACCGTAAGCAATATTGAAATTAAAGAAAAAAAGAAAAAAGTACTTGCACGTATACGTATAGTTATACCAGTGTTCTACCATTGATTAGAATAATTTCAATGACTTTTTGAAACCATAGAAACAATGGGATGATCGCGTTTTTCTAAAACCATAAAAAGAATAAGAGATTATGTTAAAAATGTTTGTGAAACCATAATCATCATATAATTCTAATTACAGATCTTCTTACCTAATTTCAATGCATTCACGTTATCGATAATGATTGCGTGTACCTGTAAATCAAATGAGATTTGATTAGATTACAAGATTTGATATTAAAATATTATTTAATTATTACGTAATATTTACTTACACGGAGCGGAATTAGTTACGACTTGTCTTGCCGCCATCCGAAAACAAAGTGAGAGATGACGTAGGTAGTACCTCTCCCCTCCTATTTACCTTATAAGATAGTCTAGAAATGTTTTTCTATGCGTACTAGACGAAAGACAACGTGTATACATAGCCGAGGCTTACCTCGTTTGACTTTGACCTTCACCTTCGCGTGTATTTCTCTTTCTCAACGTACATTCAAACGTATGTAGTCGTTAGTACACATAAAAATGAAAAGTAAATACGCGTGTTAGAGAAAATAAACTTGTACAAATAAAAAACATAATATGAGAATGTATTGAGTGTTACTTTTTTGTTGATGTATTGTTTTGTATTTTTAAAGATAGACTTTTATTTATTTCTATGTGTATCTTTATATTGATTCTTTGATTGAAATTATTTTAGAATATTATTATCAAATGTAATATGAAATTTTTTATAAGCATAATAGAAATGGTATATGCATATTAAAATATATATATTAAATGTATTAGATTGCTAGAAAATGTAGATAATCAATAAGTATATTTATATATATATCGATTATTAGATTTAAAAATCTTTCATTGATTCTTTCTCTGATTGAAATTATTTTAGAATATAATTATCAAATGTAATATGAAATTTTTTATAAGCATAATAGAAATGTATATGCATATTAAAATATATATATTAAATGTATTAGATTGTTAGGAAATTTAGATTTAATATTATGAAAAATGATTGTTAAATTTATCTCAAATTTTGGATAAATTAATTAAAATGCATAAACATCATTACGTTGATTGAAATTATTTTAGAAAATAATTATCACAAATGTAATATGAAATTTTTTATAAGCATAATAGAAATGTATATGCATATTAAAATATATATATTAAATTTGTTAGATTGCTAGAAAATGTAGATAATTAATAAGTATATTTATGTATATATCGATTATTAGTTTTAAAATTATGAACAATTATTTTTAAATATCTTTCATTAATTCTTTCTCTGATTGAAATTATTTTAGAATATAATTATCAAATGTAATATGAAATTTTTTATAAGAATAATAGAAATGGTATATGCATATTAAAATATATATATTAGATTGTTAGGAAATTTAGATTTAATATTATGAAAAATGATTGTTAAATTTATCTCAAATTTTGGATAAATTAATTAAAATGCATAAACATCATTACGTTGATTGAAATTATTTTAGAAAATAATTATCACAAATGTAATATGAAATTTTTTATAAGCATAATAGAAATGTATATGCATATTAAAATATATATATTAAATGTATCAGATTACTAGAAAATGTAGATAATCAATCAGTATATTTATGTATATATCGATTATTAGTTTTAAAATTATGAACAATTATTTTTAAATATCTTTCATTGATTCTTTCTCTGATTGAAATTATTTTAGAATATAATTATCAAATGTAATATGAAATTATTTTAAAGCATAATAGCATATTAAAAAACATATATATTAAATGTATGTAAATTACTAGGAAATTTAGATTTAATATTATGAAAAATGATTGTTAAATTTATCTCCAATTTTTTGATGAACTAATTAAAATGCATATTAAAACATCATTACCTTGATTCTTGTAAAATGGGTGTCCAGATATATTCTATATTATTTTCTTGTTTTTTCAACGCATTACTATTCCGAACGTGATCGAAGGAAATGGGGGTTTGGGTGGGGGTGTGGGTGGGGGTCAAAAAGAAGCTAATGCAAGTCCACCATATTGAAAGGGATTTGGCAAGATACCAATGATCATCTTGTATCGGCAACATTGACCTCGTGTCGATACATAAAACGTACCGGATGCATGTATACCATAAGTACACACACACACACACATACATATATATATTTAATATATTTTTCTTCTTTATAATGCGAACTAACTTTTCTTTATATACAAATTCAAACACAAATGAATATTTTTCTTAATTATCCAATCAAATGTTTCTTTACGAAATTCAAAATCGTATCACCGCATGGGGAATGATCGTCAATGTGAAAGTATTCGTGTAAGCTACGAAACAAAAAATTGACTATTTCGTTAAAATTGATGGTATTTTTATAAAACAGAAAAAGAACATTTTTATTTTGTTTTTTTTTTTTCTTTTTTTTTGTCAAATTTTTCGATCAATCCATGAACCAATGTGCGGTTTATTCAATACCCCTTCCCTCTTTCTATTCTTCCATGGGGGCGGGAAGGGTGGTGGGGTGGTTATCGAGAAAAAGAGAGAGGTATTTGTGAAGCACAGCAGGACTTAATCTTTTTCCCGTTCGTTTCGTTCAATTTGTCAGCGGATATCCCGAAGAGACGTGGACCAATTCGCAAAGTTTTCATCCGTTTCGCTATTTATCCATTTTACGATCCTCTCATTCTCTCTCTCTCTCTTTTTCCTCTCTCTTCCTGTATGTCACTCTCATTTATACTTTTTTTCTTATTTTTATTCATTCTCGATCAATATTTTAAATAAATGATTTAAGTATAATACTTGCATTAAAATCACAGTACGTTCCTTCATATTAATATATACAATCCTGATTAATATTTCTAATACAAATATTAAGCATCTGATAATAATCAAAAATATTAACCTAACGAAAATAATCAATTTTTTCTATATAAAAGAAAAAAAAAATAAGATATGAATTTTTCTAAAGTGTGCAACAAAAAAGAAAAACAATTAATAGTATTAAATATATTAATACACAAATAATATAATATAATAAATATAATAGCATTAAAATATATCAATACACAAATAATATAATATAATAAATATAATAGTATTAAATATATATCAATAAATAAATAATAAAATATATTGAATAATCTATTGACACAACAACAACAAAAAAAAGAAAATCAAAAATATATATATTATTCATTATTATATATTATTATATTATATAAAAATATATATATTATTCATTATTCATATCATACTTATTACAAAATACTGATCAAAGAGAGTAGAAGAATATGATAAAAAAAGAAAGAAAAAAACAGAAAAAGAAACGTTCCTTCATATTAATATACAATCCTGATTAATATTTCTAATATAAATATTGACCATATGATAATAATCAAAAATCAATCTTTTCTATTTTTTCTATATTTATTTAAACATTTAATTTCATTATTTTCTATAGAAATTTTATTTTAAAATTTTCGTAGGCTTTTTCTCACATTCGCATTATAAATGAAATACAAATTTGAAAATAATAAAATTGAATTATTCAATCATTTTCCTTGAAAAACAATTTGTTCATCTAGATATTTATTTAAACATTTAATTTCATTATTTTCTATAGAAATTTTATTTTACAAATTTTCGTAGGCTTTTTCTCACATTCGCAATATAAATGAAATACAAATTTGAAAATAATGAAATTGAATTATTCAATCATTTTCCTCGAAAAACAATTTGTTCATCTAGATATTTATTGAAACATTTAATTTCATTATTTTCTATAGAAATTTTATTTTAAAAATTTCGTAGGCCTTTTCTCACATTCGCAATATTCTTAGTGTTAGCTGTTGGAAAAAGGGTGAAGGGTTGAAAGGGTTTGGCAAGGATAAGGGTCTGATCAAAGAAAGATAGAAAGAAAGAAAATGAGAAAGGGAAAAAGAGGAAAATAAGAATAAACGAGGAAGATGAGTAGAGGAAGAGGTGAAACAAAATTTATCTCGATTAAACTTGGAAACTTTAGGTTGAAGTTTTTCTTTACTGAGTTTCCTTCTAATGGGAGTTTCAGAATGGAAGAAGCACCTCGTCTTCGTGCCATATATTAAGGACCGATTTCTATCTTCGTGAAATATTAAGTTTCAAGAATGGAGAGGAAAGACTCTGTGTAGGATTCGTTGAAACAAAAAAAAGAAAAAGAAAATTTCAGTAGCTGGACGGACTGTGAACCGGGATTCGAATCAAGGAATTTTCTCCAATGTAATTCGACGTAAATGACGTAGATTTTTTTGGACAATTTTTTTGGACAATTTTTTTCTTCCAAAACTTCTGAATTCTTCGAATAATCTGATTTTTTGTATGCTACTTCCTGTGACGTCATATTATCCTGTTACAAAATTCATTTTTCGACAAAAGTTGAATACATTTTCTGAAAAAATGTGAATACGTAACAGGATCGCATGAGGTACGAACAAATGACACGATTATATTCTTCGGTATTTTTTCATTTTAAATATCTGTATTTTTTTTTTAGACGAAGCAAGAAAAAAGAATAAACATTTTTAATGAAGGTGTAGAAAAAAAAATATCTACCAGACGAAATCGTCATTTTTTGTTAGATTTTTTTCTTTTTCATATTCTTTATATTATTTCAAATTATTCGTGTGAAAACGTATACGTTTATAATAAAAATTATATACCTTATAATAATATATAAAATATTATAATGTATAAATAATAATATATATAAATAAATAGATAAATAATAATAATAATAATAAATATAATAAATAATAATAATAATATATAAATAAAAATATTATAATATAATATATAAATATATACCTTATAAATAGTTGCCTCTACAAAAATTTTAATTATATTAATAATTTTTTAAATATTTTTCTAACTATTTCTTTATTTATTTTTTATCATTATTATTATTATTATTATTTATTATTTCTATTTATATTTATTTTTCCGAGCACGGAGATATTTAGTAATCTTTCTGAATAATAATTAAATATACAATAAAAAAAGAAAAGAAAAGAAAAGAAAAGAAAAGAAAAGAAAATTAAGTAAAAAATACAAAATAATTATACGACAAGACGTTCTCTCGAAAAAAACAAAAAAATAATTCAATTTATTTTCCACGTGATACTATTGTTAATCCTCCCCACTCTTCAAAATTATTTTTACCTTCCTTCTTTCTTATTTCTTGTCGACAAAAAAAATATCTTTCTTTCTCGAGCACCTTGCACGACAAATTATATTACATCGTAGGCAATATATTTTTCCTCATCGTAACTCGGTTGGCGAGGATGAAGCTGATGTTGGTGAAGCAGTAGTGGGTGGTAAAGGAAAGGAGTAGGGGAGGGGGAGGGAGAAGGAAGAGGAAGGATCGCGAGGAGGGAATAGGAGATCGATAACAGTCAAAAGTTTTTATCTGGAAAACTAGATATCAGAAAGGAAGAAGAAGGTGTAAGAAGAAGAAAAAAAAAAGGATATCACGGGGTGAGTGGGTGGGTGGGTGGGGGGGTGTTAGGGTGGTTCGGAAAATACGTGAGAATTTTTCGTGCGAGCAAGTAATGCCATAGCACGTGCAACTAAGCAGAAAGGGTGGATGATGGGGGGGCGGGAGTGGGAGTGGGTGCGAGGGGTGAGGGCTTGAGAAGCATCGAATGACGGTATAAGCATTTTCTCCATTTTACAAATACTTTTCACCCTCTCTCTCTCTTCCTCTCTCTCTCTCTCTCTCTTTTTCTTTTTTTTTTTTTTTCTATCCGTCTCTTTCTCTTCCCATGTTCGACTTCCTATTTCTTCTCTCTTGTCACTTCATTTGACGCATCAAACGCATTCGGAATTTTGTCGATGCGTGAGAAAGAAAGAGAGAATGAGTGAGAGAGAGAGAGAGAGAGATAGAAATTCCTATCTCGTTATTTTCATTTTTAGATTTCTTTTTTTTTTTTTTTTTTTTTTTTTATTATTCATTTCGTATAGTAGCCTATACACACGGTAAACCGGATGTAATGTATATATTATATATATAAAACTAGGATAGAAAAAAAAGAGAGAGGATTTATCTATTAACGTTGGGACTACGCGTATCAAAAAGGAGACTCGCGTAGTTTTTGATGGAAGTCCTGCGAAATTCGTTTCTTTTTTTCTTTCTTTTTGTAAGCCATTTCATTTTTATTCCCCTCAAGTCCCCCCCCCTCCTACTCCCACTCCCGCCCTCTTCGCACCTCACTTCACCCCAGACCAGACCGATTTTCATCTCGAAATACGAGATCATGAGCGAATGGGGGTTTTTTTTTTTTTTTTTCTTTTTTCCTTCAAAAGATCCAACCGTTTGATATTATAGATTAAATAGTATTCTTTTTCGGTTTTCATTTTTTTTCTCTTTTTTTATCATATTCTTTTAATCTCTTTGGTCAGTATTTTGTAATAAGTATGATATGAATAATGAATAATATATATATATATATTTTTATATAATATAATAATATAATAATGAATAATATATATATTTTTGATTTTCTTTTTTTTGTTGTTGTTGTGTTAATAGATTATTTAATATATTTTATTATTTATATGTATTGATATATATTTAATACTATTATATTTATTATATTATATTATATATATTTGTGTATTGATATATTTAATACTATTAATTGTTTTTTTCTTTTGTTGCACACTTTACAAAAATTCACATCTTATTAACAAATTGTTTTCCATGGAAAATGATTGAATAATTGAATTTCATTATTTTCAAATTTGTATTTCATTTATATTGCGAATGTGAGAAAAGGCCTACGAAAATTTTAAAATAAAATTTCTATAGAAAATAATGAAATTAAATGTTTAAATAAATACCTAGATGAACAATTTGTTTTTCGAGGAAAATGATTGAATAATTCAATTTCATTATTTTCAAATTTGTATTTCATTTATTTACGGTTAAATCGTTTGATCTATAAATAAATTCGTTAGTTTTGAGATTAATTTATTTTCTTAACAAATTATAATATGCAAGTACTGATATAAATTGAGAAAATGAAATAAATTTTAATAATAAATGATATTATAATTAAAACAGATTTTAAATTCATAGTAATATCGATTAAATAATTTCTCAATTTTCTTCTTTGTTCGTAAAAATAATCGATCTGACGAATGATTGTTGTTTTTTTATGTTAAAAAAGAAAAAATAGAAAAAAGAATAGAAAAAAATTCAAGAAACATTTATAAATCATAAAACTTTTCAACCCAACCTATATATATTTTTTCTATAACTTCTATCTCTTGAATTAAACCATAAAAAATATATTTTACCATCCGAAATGAGCTGTTACATAATAATGCTTTTTAATAATGTTTTCTTTGAAACAAATAATTGCTTGCACAGTAAAATATGCATTTTGACGAACAAAAATGTGTAGAATTAAAAATAAAAAGAAAATTAGTATCGCATCAACCAAAAAAAAATGAAAACATAAAAAGCATTCCCCCATAAATTTTTTTTTATTAGATATTTAATTATTAGGAGGAAAAAAAAGAATATTCGTTGATAGGAGAAGAGACACTTGTATCTTTTTATTTTTTTTTTTCTTTCCCCTTTTGTTCTCGTCCTTTTAATTGCATTCACAATCCTTTTCGTGCGATCGATAATAGAAGGAATAATCTGACAGAGGTTTTTTCCGTGTGTTCGAGAAAGAGATAAAAGCAAGCCCCGATGGATCGTCGTACGATGGGAAATTCTATTGGGATAACTCGATCAAAACTGAAAGTCGAGTTGTGCCAGGGTGAAACGTTGGGTACACGAACCGAACCATGTCGGATTTGAAATTAATGGCTAACTCATGCGAGTTCGCGAACGTAACCGCAAATAGGAGATAACTTTCTAGCGAGTATCCACGTGAAAGTAATCCGAGTGTGTAGAAACGAGATAATTACTTTCTATTATTAATCGAATATTATTTGATAATAAAAGAATGCTAAGAAATGATGAACGAAACGTAAAAGAAAAATAAAAGAAAAAAGATATAAGTTGTATTATTAGATAATTAAAATTTTGTACAAAAATTTATCGATTAATTTATCATTATCTTATTTAATCGTAAGATTTTTCGATTTATAGTTTATATATTTATAATATAATTATTTTCATTTAATAATTATATATATTATATCAATATATTATTTAATTTAATTTATATTATATTTAATTTAATTATCGCACTAACGAGTAATTATGATTATTTTTAATCTAAGTTTGTTTTATAAATGTACGTAGAAAAATATACGAAGAATAAACAGCAAATATTAACACAATTGATTTAATATTTTGTTTGTTTATAATTTTATTACGAATACATTGTATTTAACTTTTCAATCTCTCGTATCTTCGTATTAGTTTTTTTCGTAAAGTTAAGTTTCTATAAAATTGTCGTCCCTTTTCTTTTTCTTCTTCTTCTTCTTCTTCTTTTCATTTCTTTTCTTTATCTTGGAAAAACGCGTCAAGGGAGATCTTTTTCTGCGGTTCGCACGTACGAATCCTCGCGGCTACGTGAAATCGAAAATAGTGCTCGAGGGAAGTGTAGTTTCTGCAGTGATTCGACAAATCGTCGAGAACTGCAGTCCGGTTGTGTGTTTAGGTGCCAAGCGAAGAAGACCGGACCGAACAAATTGCCCCAGAAAAACTTCGAAAAACACTGCTCCACAACCTTTTAAGAATTCAAGAACGATGCCAAACGGCCACGAACTGTCGTCGCGAATAACGGAACTCCAAAAAATATTTAATGTCGTCAGACTATTCTAACTAATTTAACATAAATGAAATTTACTATTTCAACTATGACAACTAACGCGATCATCTTTTTTACTTATACCGTTAATTACGCGATTTTTCATTATTTAATTATTCTATTATTTTTTGTATTATACGATAATAATGATAATATTATTTCAATTAATTTATTAAAAAGTTGAATTCAATTTTCGAACGTATTCATTGTCTTAGATTAAAGTATTCATTGTTTTTATTAATTCATTTATATAATTTAAAAAAAGTTTTATTTTATTAACCATAAGTAAATAAAATCGAGTGATGATGGTAAAAAAGATACTACTAAAAACGAACCACTATAGTGGCTCATCGACCTGAAAAAAATAATCGCAAAAGCCACTTTAGTGGCAGGCCAGCTAAGGCTTATATCGGTAATTGCAGTGCTCAATCTTTATTAATCGACCGTCGGTAACTGCCATCGTCGATAACTGCCACCGCCGGTAACTGCCACCGTCGGTAACTGCCACCGTCGGTAATAGTAGACTTAAAATTCTTTTTAATCTACGTCTGTAATATTTTGTATTTAGGTTCCTGACGGTCAATATTATTAAAGTACAAACTCTCATTAAAATCGGTCGATGTTTTATAAATAGGAATCTATTACCGACGGTAATTTATTTATTTTTACGGCCTATTATCTATCCATTGCAGCTATGATTTAAAAAGGAAACCTGCAGAGAAAAAATGTTATTCTAGGACTGTAAAGATGCAATGAATGAATCAAATGCAATCTCTTTTATAGATCGCAACTTAAATTTCAACAATTTCGGATTACTCCCTGGTATCTGTAAATGCATAACAGTTATTAAAAAACATTATAAAGTAATTAGTTTCTGTATATTAAATGGATAGAAGGAACCAAGGAAAAAGGAATAAGGATATGATATTAATTGGGGATTTAAAAGAAACTAATTACAATTTTAATGTTTATGGTAAGCGGTCTTTGGCTAGATTTTACTTGCAATGGAATGTTTAACATATAAAATATGTTAAACATTATACTGAAAGTAAAATACCATTGCCCAGGTCTAACCACGAGGAGGTAACCGCTTTTGAAGACCCGGGATGTGCATCCTGAAGATGTCCCATCCGAATTGAATTGAAACCATAGAAAATGAAAGCCCCGAGAACGTTTTTAATAAGCCCCACTCTTGGGCCCCACCCTAAGAATTTCATTCGGAAAATCCTTGCAATTATTATCAAGAATGTAGAGAAAAGTGGAATACAAAATAACAAAATGATAAAGACGGAGTGAAACATGAATAGAATTGAAATAACATGGAACCTGTGAACGTATAAAATACATTAAAAATAATTATTACATGCCTGCGATGCTAAGGGGAGAAGAATAAATAGATTAAAATTATACATTTAATTATTATAATAATAATTTCCTTATACAATCCGTTACTATAATTAAGTCCTCTTCTGGTCCTCGGTTGGTCCTCGGCTGGTCCTCCTTCTATTAAATCTGCAACAAAAAAAAAAGGGGAATGGAAGAAGGAGAAAAGAGGGCCTGGAAACGAACCTGAAAAAGAAAAGATAAGATTATTTTAGATTTGCAAAATGCAATGAATGATCCATGGTATCTATAGAAATTTGGACTGATCCATGGTATCTGCAAGAACATAAAAGTGCATCAACAATGATTTTCTTCACACAAACATAAAACGAGGAATGCACGTTAATAAAATTTAAGTTACACCGATGATTTTATTGAAAAGTAATACATTGTAGTATAATTGCAATATATATACATACGAAAATTACACATATTAAATTGAAAATATTCATAATGTGTAATCTTTGAATTTTGCAATCTACCTAAAATATAGTAAAATAAAAATAAGTGTATATAATTTGGTGGTGTTTCATGGTACCTGTAAAAATAATTATGTCGTATTACCATTTAATATAACTCAGTCCCTCTTTTGAGTCTCCCCCTCTCAGTCCTTCTTCGTTTCTCCCTTCTCTTGGACGAAGTGTTGCATTATCTACATAATTCAACCTGCCAACAAAACATTAAAAATAGGATCGTTTGGTGTGGGTGGAATTTTAGGTAAGGACATGATTCTATCCTTGGGAGTAAGATAGAATCAAGGCTCGCGTGGGCAGGGTCGCATCCCTGAAGTAGACCTTTCTTAGCAAAGAAAAAATCTACCCGCTACCCATTAAAAAAAATACTAAAAACGAACCTGAAAAAGAAAACAGAAAGATTAGTTCAAATTTGCGAAGAACCAATGAATGCATCGAAAGCATATTACTTTTCTAGATCAAAATCCAATACTTACAAATGCATTGGAATTAATCACATCCTGAAACAAAATATAAACGAAAATTAGTTAAATATATAATATAATAATTGAATAAATCTTAATACCTAAAACAATAAAAGAGACATTAAAAAACATTATAAGATAATTAGTTTCTACGAATGAAATGATGAATGAAAAGTGGGGAAATTGTGTGCAATAGGAAATCAGAAAATGATATGATATTGGAGCGGGAATTCTGGAATGGTATTGTACTCTATCATGATTTTCAAGTATTTTCTATCTTTTAAATGAAATATCATTTATAAAATCAAATTTTCTTAATACTCGATTTATTTTAAGGAAAAATTATGTTTGGTATTTGGTGGGTGGCATGGCAAATCCAACGATGGTCACCTGTAACAAAAAGAAAACTATTTTAATTATTACCATTCTTAATAAACATTATAAATTATTGACGAGCAAAACAAAAAAATAAAACAATAAAAATATCAAATGACCAACGAGCTATTCTCAAAAATTCAACCATGCCGTTGAATTTGAAAATAACTCATTAAATCTGTAGTTGCCCTCTTGAGCCACAATTAAGTGGGGGCCTCTTCGGCTTTAAGCCTCTTCTTTCTTCAAGCCTACTGTCGGACATTCCCTACGTGCGAGCACGAAAAGAATCTTTGACCAAAAACGTCAATCGTTCCAAAAAGTATTCGCATAATTTGGCATATTACAACGATTAATGATATAGAATTAGAATCGTCCCTGATTCTATATAATAAAAAAAACCTAACTGACCCTAACACAACCCTGAAAAAGAAAAATGTGATTAGTAAAACATCCTGAGCTTTTTATATAGAAAATAATTATTACCTTTTGGTCGAGAGATATCTCATCGCCGAAAGGAATATTATTAACTATGTAAAGTATCGATTCTATTCTAATACCAAACCGTTATAATATGCCAAATTATGGTCGTACAATTTAGAAACGACTTCAAGACATTTTCACCCAATTATTCTCAACTGCTTATAACACTAATATAAATGAAATACATTTCACATTACAATATATATATGAAATAATTCCATTTATTTTCTTTCATCATACATCTTATGCAAATAATTCCGATGTTCGTTAAGTCTATTTATTAATTATTACAAAATGCATTCGCGTTTCCCGTTAGCTATCCTAGCTCGTGGACAATCAACGAACTTAAAAGTTCATCGACTGTGCGCATATTACACGAGCACATTTAATCGAATGTCCGAGCAGTTAATTATACTAATCGATGACCTAATAACACTTCGCACTTTTACTATCGAGTAATATAATCGAATTGAAATAAAAATAATACTAAAAATGCGATGCATTTCTTTGCAATATTTTTATTTAAATTATTCTTTATATTAAATTATATGAAACATTTCTAAGATTAAATCGCGATAGTGCGAAGTGCTAGTTATAATACTTAAAACTAAGTATCGATTCATCAAAGGTTTTGCGGATTTGATTTCGACTCTATCTCGTTCGAGATACAATTGAAATAGAAATGAATTTCTTAAATGGTTGCAAATCCCTTTGAATCATGATACATAATGCATATTACAGAATTGTCACAAAAAAGATTTACAAGTCAAGCAAGATAGAATAAAAAAGATAGAATTTTGTGACAATTCCGTATAAAACCCGGAGGTGGGGACTCGCACTGAAAAGTGCAAGTATGCCACGTGCAATTCCGGGGTCCTACCTACTTATAATTAAAGTTTCACATTCGCTCAAAAAAATACACATGCATACCCACCCACACACTCCACGGTTCTCACACATACCACCAGGGTGCAAAAGCCTAAACTAGAGAGCATGCCCCGGGGCACCTCCGACACCCTAGTTCAAACGCGTTTTTCTAAATTTATGGGAGTACGTACCAATTGCTGTAATCGTCTGTCAAGGCTAGTGATTATTGCATAAATGACTAATGCAAAAATACAAGTATAAACTAGTATATATTGCATACTAGTTATATACGAGTATATCATAGTTTCCACAAATAAATGTGGTAACTCTACTATGCAAAACGATTGTTAAAAAAAAAAATTTCGTATCGTACGCGTGACTCTACAAGTTATTTTTATTCGATAACTTTAAAAAATAATAAGCGCGGTATTACGTATCGCGAAACGATGTACAATGCACATTCCTAACCGCACACACATGTGCAATGTACACCGTGCAATCACTAGCACAATGACAGACGCCAGACGGGGGGCAAAAACTTAAAACTAAAAACCCATACTAACCGTTTCTCACCCATACGTGTAACACCTGGGCACACGTATAAATGAGAACGCAGAAAGTATAGGGGGGAGAAACGGGGATTAGTAAATTAATTGCTGAAAATCCTAATCTAAGATTTGATTAATATATAAAAATGTTCTCTCATTAATCTAAGCGGGCTATGACTCTACAAGTCATTTATAATGACTTTTAAAAAGATTTTAAGAATTTAAAAAAATAATAAAAATCTCGGACGACTCTTTCGTTAAATGGCTGTTCTAATGAAAGAACTGGGCTTTGAGCCACCATATAACAGCCAGAGTCTATCCGTCGCGAATGGGTTTGTCTTCTTGCTCATTTTTGTATTATATCGAAAAATAAAATCGCGATTAAATAAACTAAGTACGAAGCAATGCATGTAAGTCATTTATTACATGCTTTATTGGACGAAATCGAGTAAATTAATACTCGATTTCACCACTACTAAACGCGAACGAAACACGTAATAAAATAGAAAAGTGCATTAATTAATTGCACTGTTAATTAAATGAATTTAACCGATGAGACAAGAAGACCTATCCTGAACTAATAATACAACATACAATAAAATATACAATTTTCATGAGCAATTTCAAAAAAGGACTAATCCTTTTTTGAAATCACTCATGTGCTCGTCAATAATTTTGTTGGAATAATTACAACCAGTAACTCGTGCCGATTGGGACCTTTCATCCTCGGCATGATTGAGCACCGGAGGGACTTTAAATTTTAACTCACGACCTGCTAAATGTTATATTACATATATGTGGCATTTTAAAATAAAATGACGCATGTATGCAATATGAACAATTAGCATTAGAAGTTCTGCGGTGGCTCCAAAACACTCCTACTTCGTAGCAAATGGTGCAGCTGCATCCCTCGTCCATCAGACCCATGGGAGAATTCCTCGATGCACTTTTCCTCGCACTCCCGTGACTCTAATATCGCGGTAAACGAATATAAGAAACTATAATAAAGTTTCTTATCGCGAAACCGAAATTTTTCTTAAACGGCGAACAACACTGAATCTACATACGCGATACGATTTGAATTTAATTTACGCCCGGTCACTGACTCTACTTCGCGATTAAAATGTTACTTTAATTATTCGTACAAACACTGACTCTACAATCTAATTCAAAGACTGCATTGCACGCAGTCAATGCAAACGCAAAAATTTCACTCCCGATACGCGGTCACTTCACTGATGCACTTCACTGACTCTACTTCGCGAACAGTCTGTACGACTGTTTTAAAAGTAAAAAACTATAATTTTATACGAACAAACTCTAATGCAATTAACTGCATTGCTCGCAGTTAATTGAATATATAAATCTAAAAAATAACGCGAACGCGAACGCGAAACACGAACGCGAAACGCGACCGAATTTTAATTAACGAACGATCGTGCTTCTAATCCGTGATTTTAAATTATAATTATAAACGATCAAACACTCCCGTTACATTGCTTCGCGCACGAATTGCAATGATGTTCTGAAACAGAAAATGAAAAAGAACGATTAATATCGTCGTCGTAATCAAAAACTATTGAAAATTTATCATAGAAAATGTTTCATAGAAAAATATACTTACTTCTAATCTTCATTGATGAATGCACGATGGGTCTCCTACCCTTAGGGTGACGATGACCGAATGCACTGACTCTACTTCGCGATAAAAATTTTATTTTAATTATTCGAACAAACACTGACTCTACTTCGCGATCAAAATTTTATTTTAATTATTCGAACAAACACTGACTCTACTTCGCGATCAAAATTGTATTTTAATTATTCGAACAAACACTGACTCTACTTCGCGATAAAAATTGTATTTTAATTATTCGAACAAACACTGACTCTACTTCGCGATAAAAATTGTATTTTAATTATTCGTACAAACACTGACTCTACTTCGCGATCAAAATTGTATTTTAATTATTCGAACAAACACTGACTCTACTTCGCGATCAAAATTGTATTTTTTAATTATTCGCACAAACACTGACTCTAATTTTTTACAACTGCATTGCGCGCAGTTGAAAAATCAAACACCAACACTTGCTTACCTTTCTGAAAAGAGAGAAAATAAGAAAACTATTAGTATCATTGTTACCATTTAAAAATTACAAGTAATTATTAAAGAAATGTTTAATAGAAAAATGAATTTACCTTCTATCTTGATTGATGATTGCCCGATGGGTCTCCTACCCTTAGGATGACAATGCCGTAGACGGTTCCAACGAAAATCAGTTTCTTATCGCGACCACGACACTGATTCTAATTTTGACAACTGCATTGCACGCAGTTCAAACACTAACACAAACACTTAGCCTTCTGGAAAAAGAAAAAGAAAAAACAAAACGATAAGGATCATTGTTATCGTTTAAAAATTATAATTAATTATTAAAGAAATATTTAATAGAAAAATTAATTTACCTTTTATCTTCAGTGATGAATGCCCGATGGGTCTCCTACCCTTAGGATGACGATGGCACACGTATAAACCGAATAAAAGAAATTTTCGGAGTTTCTTTACCCGAAATATTTCCGATTTTTGTTTAACGATGCAAACACTCGAGTACCTCATTGCCTACGCGCTCGATTGCAATGATGTTCTGAAACAGAAAATGAAAAAGAACGATTAATATCCTCGTCGTAATCGAAAACTATTGAAGATTTATCATAGAAAATGTTTCATAGAAAAATTATACTTACTTTTAATCTTCAGTGATGAATGCCCGATGGGTCTCCTACCCTTAGGATGACGATGGGTGGACGGTAACGAAAATAAAAAACTATAAAAAAGTTTTTTATCGCGAACGCGAACGCGAACGCGACCGAGACGTGCTTTACCGACCGCAATGCACGTCAAAAACGTCTGAAAGAATGCACAAGATTAGTGTTCCTAGAAAATAAATCGAGTATTTTAATGTGGGATGTAATATGAAGGTAGTATTAAAGGGAAAACAATGTAATGAATTGTAATATGATATTAATTAGGAAAATGAAAGAAACTAATTATCATTATAATGTTAATGGTAAGCGGTCTTTGGCTAGATTTTACTTGCAATGGAATGTTTAACATATAAAATATGTTAAACATTATACTGAAAGTAAAATACCATTGCCCGGGTCTAACCACGAGGAGGTAACCGCTTCCGAAGACCCAAAAATTGATTAAAAAATAATATAAGTAATCGGTAAATTTTATGTTTATGTATTGGCTCGGTAACGAAATTAAATTTGAAAAAGTCATCTAAAGAAACATAAATTAAAAATATATTAAAATTATTTCTATTAAAAATACGTTAATATGTATGTAATGTTTAAACCAGTAGATATGTAGTTAAAAAATCTGAAACATAAAGAGAGTGCATTAAAATATTCAAATAATTGTTAATTAATCGATAGAAGTCTCTATTGTTGTTAAAAAATTCGTAATATATGTTCGGAGCTCCCTCCTCTTCGAAATTCACCTTCAGACTGGGCCTTTGTCCTTTAGGTTAATTACTTTTATTGAAAGTTGTTTATATGACTTTCCGAACGTTGCGCATGAGTATAAAAGAAAATCAATAAAATTAATCAATAAAATTTAACATTATAACGCTCCGATTTTAGCATTTTTCAATTTTTATGTAATTGTTTAAACAAATGTACATTTTATTATAATGTTCCTGTGCAATGCAATGAATGAATCGAATGCAATCTGTTTTATACATCGCAACTATAATTTTAATAATTTTCGACTACTCTCTAGTAACTGTAAAAATAGAAAAGATATTAAAAAACATTATAAAGTAATTAGTTTCTGAATATTAAATTGATAGAAGGAACCAAGAAAAGGGGTAAAAAAATATGGTATTAATTGGGAAGTTAAAAGAAACTAATTACAATTATAATGTTTTAAGTAAGCGGTCTTTGGCTAGATTTTACTTGCAATGGAATGCTTAACAAATAAAATATGTTAAACATTATACTGAAAGTAAAATACCATTGCCCGGGTCTAACCACGAGGAGGTAACCGCTTCCGAAGACCCAAAAATTGATTACAAAACAATATAAGTAATCGATAAATTTTATGTTTATGTATTGGCTCGGTAACGAAATTAAATTTGAAAAAGTCATCTAAAGAAACATAAAATAAAAATATATTAAAATTATTTCTATTAAAAATACGTTAATATGTATGTAATGTTTAAACCAGTAGATATGTAGTTAAAAAATCTGAAGCATAAAGAGAGTGCATTAAAATATTAAAAATAATTGTTAATTAATCAATAGAAGTCTCTATTGTTGTTAAAAAATTTGTAATATATGTTCGGAGCTCCTTCCTCTTCGAAATTCCCCTTCAGACTGGGCCTTTATCATTTAGGTTAATTACTTTTATTGAAAGTTGTTTATATGACTTTCCGAACGTTGCGCATGTGTATAAAAGAAAATCAATAAAATTAATCAATAAAATTTAATATTATAACGCTCTCATTTTAATATTCTTTTATTTTTTGTATAATTGTTTAAACTAATGTACATTTTTTTAAACGTTCCCGTGCAGTGGTGTCTTTGGTGGGGGAAATTTTAATCGAAAAGAATATAAAATTAAAATTGTTTAATATTCAAAAATATGTTAATAAGTATGTAATGCTTATATACTACTACATATATGTGTCTAAATAATCTGAAATATTAAGAGAGTGCATTAGTGCATTAAAATAATTGTTAATTAATCGATGCAAGTGTCTATTGTTGTCTAAAAGCTCGGTTTATATGTTCCGTGATCCCTCCTCCTCGAAATCCACCGTTGATCTGAGTCATTATCCTCTGTTAAAGTTCTTTTGGTGAAAGTTGTTTACAGGCCCTTCCGAACGTTACGCATGTGTATAAAAGAAAATAATCTACTTAATCAATAAAATTTAATATTATAACGCTCTGATTTTAGCATTTTTTCATTTTTATGTAATTGTTTAAACAAATGTACATTTGTTGTAACGTTTCTTCGTAATAACGACTTCGGAGGGTGAAATTTTCATTGAAAAAAATATCACATCGAAATAATTTTTTATTCGCCTTTTTTTTTATGTATATCCTCTTCAGAAGGATTATGAAACTGTCACGATGATATAGTGAGCCACTATAGTGGCTCATCGACCTGGAAAAAATAATCGATAAAACCAATATAGTGGCAGGCCGGTTAAAGCGCATATCGGTAATTGCAGTGCTCTACCTTTATCCATCGACCGTCGGTAATTGCCACCGTCGGTAATAATAGATTCTTATTTATAAAACATCGACCGATTTTAATGAGAGTTCGTACTTTAATAATATTGACCGTCAGGAACCTAAATACAAAATATTACCGACGTAGAGTAAAAAAATTTTTAGTCTACTATTACGGACAGTGGGAGTTACCGACGGTGGCAGTTACCGACAGTGGGAGTTACCGACGGTGACAGTTACCGACGGTCGATGGATAAAGGTAGAGCACTGCAATTACCGATATAGGCCTTAGCCGGCCTGCCACTAAAGTGGCTTTTGCGATTATTTTTTCCAGGTCGATGAGCCACTATAGTGGCTCACTCGAGTAATTTACTTATTCACTTTCTGAATCAAATAATCGTATTTATAGTCATTCATATTTAAGTGAAATGTTAAGGTTTAAGTATATACAATACATTTTTAAAAAAAATTATAATTTAATCATTATGAAATCTTTACGTATAAAACATACGAACTTTCTTTATATACGGCTGATAATTTACAAAGAGTGTGCGTCAGCTGTGACGCACGACTAGAGTTTACTCCTTAAAAACTGTTGTCTTTGAACTGGTACAGAAAAAAAGACTTACTAGATTAAAAAAAAGACCGATATCAAATTGGACTTAGAAAAACCTGTCTAACGATAAATTTTCTCGAATGAAAAATTTGTCTCAAAGCCATTCGAACACTAAATTTTACTCCTCATATTTTTTTCATACCGGGCGCCTTATATGAAAATCGATTCTTAAAGAGTAAACTCCAAAAAAAAAAAAAATAAAGAAAAACGATCCACGCGAAAAGTTTTCATTTGACGAGGGACGAGGGACGAGGGACGGGGAAGAGGCGAAAAGAGAGTTTTTTTAGAAGAGAAGAAAATATGTCAGACGAAAGTTTTCGATCGGCAGCAGGTAATCATTCGACGATGGGCAACGTCCATCGCGTGATCGAGTTGTTCCTTGAGTTCCCTCGCTTTCACATAAACGTCCTCTTTCATGAGATTATAACACATGGCTATCAATCCCATGCCAAGAAGAAGGTAGACGAAATTGATGACCAATTTGGTATGACTGCTCTCCGTAGATTCACCGAGGGTCCATCCGGGTATAAAATCACCCATACCGATCTTACATAGAGATGTAACGCAAAAATAAGTGCTGTCCAGAAGATCCCAACCTTCCCATTGTGCGAACATGATTGAACCAACTAGAACGTATCCGAAGATGACCCATAGACAAGCGGTCGACGGTACTGTAATCCTTTGACCGGGTTTCCTTTGTCCAGTACACTGGTGTAAATTCGTGTAAAGCCACCTGAACGTTTGGGCCAATATTTTGCCCATATTGAGAAAGTATAGAACGTACAATGGTATACCCAATACAGCGTACATCACTGTGGCACCTTTACCCCATGGTGTTCTCGGTACCAAATTACCATATCCTATCATGGTGAATATGGATAAACAAAACATTAGTGCTGCAGGGAATGACCATTGTTCCGACGAGGTCATACCGATGTTACAACTTTTCCTCAAATAAGCTGCCGTAAAATTGTCCTGCAATTCTCTCAAAATAGAATTGGACAGGATGAAAAATGCCGTACGATTGAAAATATTCACGGTTTGATCACCCGCCGTTTTATACCACAATACATCGGCGTATTGCTTTTGTATGATATTACGCGAACAATCGGGATCGATTATAACATTTTGTTTCTCGATCATTATAAAACCAAAGGCACCGACTATAGCGTATCCAACTACCAGACCACCCACACCAACTTGCGTACACATAAATGCTACCAACTTACGACAACAATCTTTTATTCTTTCACGTGCGTCCGGTCCACCAGTTGACGTTGACGAAGAATCCCGACTTCTCAGTGACGATCTTAATACTGGACGTACCATTTTTTTTTCTGGATTTAATTTGATTTGATTTGAAATATATTATCGAATAATTCTACGAGATACTATCGTTTAACAACCCACATGGAACTATACCCTGGCTGACACTAACAACGAAATTTGACTCAACCGAATTTCTATTTTCGTTCGGAACGTGTTTCTTCTTCTTCTTCTTCTTCTTCGTTTATGTTTCCCTTTCCTATCTCTTTTCATCTTTTTCTTATATATATTATACACTATATATATGGTGACCATATTTTATTATCTCTATTACATTTTTTCTTCTTCTTTAAATCTAAAACCTTTAACCCCTATGTACACGTATTTTTTTATCATTTTTTATCTCGATCGTTAGTATCTTTTTGTTCTTTTTTTTTCTTTTTTTCTTCTTCTCTTCGAATACACTTATACGCATTTATACGTATACACGGTGTCTCTATTCTATCTATTACATTTTTCTTTTTCTTTTATTACTTTAATCTAAAACCTTTGACCTATGTACACATATTTTCTATACTTTTTTTTTTTATCTCAACCATTAGTATGATTTTATTTTCTTGATTACATCTTAAAAAAGGAAACGAAAAATTTATATAGAATTTTTGTATTACTTTATAATTCGTATCTTTTTAAACAATCATTTGTTTTTCTTTCTCTCTCTCTCTCTCTCACACACACACATAATCAATTAATAAAATAACGTAGATTAGATATTTATGTGGATGACTATAATTGTTATCTTTTTATTAGTTCGTTTCGTGTCTGTTCAATGTACTATCTTTTTTAATTGATCATAATTTTAAAAATAACTCACGATTTAAAGATGAAAAATGTGTTATAGGTTTTATTCGTTAGTTCAGATTACATACTCTGGCATTATTTCAAGAATACTTGAGAAAAACAGACGAGTTTCATGAACTTATGTTAGTGGTTCTATCTTAGGAATAATAAGTGTTTCACCGGGTTTCTTTATAGGCCTACCTAGCATGAAACTTGAAATAGTTACACTCGAGATATTTCTACGTGTTGCCAAATACAGTTTCACTGATCTATATAAATTGTGTCTGTTAAAAATAAAAACAACAAAAGAATATTCATCATCGGATATTGTTTACATACGAGAATTTTGAAAATATGAACAAATTTTGTTTACCTTCTCTAAATATCATTTGATTTCTTGGAAAGAAACAATAAGAAAGAAAGAAATGATTGTTTGATGAAATTCGATATACGAGATATATACGTGTAGATTGTAATATATATTTATCTCACCTGTAATAAAGAATAATCTCTCATTGAAAGATATTAAAAAAAAAAAGGGAAGGTTAATTGTTTTACAACCTTTTATGTTGGTTTTTTTTTTTTCTATTTCTTTTTAGAAATTTTATTTCTTTTTATCGTTCAAAGTTTGCTTAATTTTTTATAATCTTTATTATAGTATGTCGCATATTCGGTTGATATTTCCAAAAATATTAATTTATCTATTTCATTCGTGATTTCGAGCAATAATAATAATAATAATAATAATAATAATAAAAATTAACAAGTATAATAGACAATATAATAATAAAGATTAATTAAAATTAAGATTTTTTTTGTCTAGGAATAAAACAATGAACAAAATAAATTCATATTAATATTAATAATAATTAACAAGTATTATAGACAATATAATAAAAATAAAAAATAAATTAAATGAAGATTTTTATAAGAATAAAAAAATAAATAAAATAAATTCGTATTAATATTAATAATAATTAACAAATATAATAGACAATATAATAAAAATAAAGAATAAATTAAATGAAGATTTTTATAAGAATAAAAAAATAAATAAAATAAATTCGTATCAATATTAATAATAATTAACAAGTATAATAGACAATATAATAATAAAGAATAAATTAAATGAAGATTTTTATAAGAATACAAAAATAAATAAAATAAATTCGTATTAATATTAATAATAATTAACAAGTATAATATAGACAATATAATAATAAAGAATAAATTAAATGAAGATTTTTATAAGAGAATAAAAAAATAAATTCATATTAATATTAATAATAATTAACAAATATAATAGACAATATAATAAAAATAAAAATTAAATTAAATGAAGATTTTTAAAAGAATATTAATATAAATAAAATAAATTCGTATCAATATTAATAATAATTAACAAATATAATAGACAATATAATAATAAAGAATAATTTAAATGAAGATTTTTTTTGTCTAGGAATAAAACAATGAACAAAATAAATTCATATTAATATTGATATCAATTAACAAGTATAATAGACAATATAATAATAAAGAATAATTTAAATTAAGATTCTTTTTGTCTAGGAATAAAACAATGAACAAAATAAATTCATATTAATATTAATAATAATTGACAAGTATTATAGACAATATAATAAAAATAAAAAATAAATTAAATGGAGATGTTTTTGTCTAAGAATAAAGTAATGAACAAAAAATAAATCCATATAAATATTACAATAATAATAACATGAAAAATAAAATTGCATATCTAATTAATGATCAATTGGATTAAATGAATTGAAAAAATATTCAAAAAAACAAAACAAAAAGAAAAAGAGAGAGAAAAAAATTAAATATTTCCTATCTTCTTTCTAATTTCTACACTTACAATTATAAAACGGGTAATAAAAATTGTAATAAAAATTGTAATGAAAATTGGAGGATGTTAAATTAAATGATTTGTGATGGAACCAAACAGCAACTTGTTGTTGGATTAGTTTCGATTAAAAAGTTAAAGGATAATAAAGAAAAATAAAAAAAAGAAAAAATGTGAATAAATGAGGGGAAGAAGTAGAAGAAGAAGAAGAAGAAGAATTAGTCCGCACAAGCGGTTAGTTTGAAGTTAAAAAGCCGGTCAATTGGATGAGGGAGGATGTGTTATCACGAATCGTGTTTGGTCGTCACCAACGTTTGGCTTCGTCCAGGCTCGTAGTTTGACGACGTTGAACACGTTAAATCTCGTCGATAGGTCGGGGTCCTCCTCCTCCTCCACCTCCTCCTCCTCCTCCACCTCCTGTTCCTCCGCCACCTCATCCTCCTGATCTCTAACGTAATCTCGAGGGTTTATTCAGTCAGATTTACGTCGCGTATACAACCAGTCGTATTACACTTGACTCTGCTAAAATACCTGCACCTGTGTGTGCACTTGTGTGTACGTGTGTATGTGTGATTACACCTTTTGTATATTATACCTTTGAAAAAAAAGGTGTTTACCTTTCTTCGTTTCGTTTCGTTTCGTTTCGTTTCGTTTCGCGTTGTTCCATTTGGTTCAAAAAAAAAAAAAAAATAATTTAATTGTTATTGATTAATATTCATCGATTTTCAAAGAAAAAAATAATTTTGTTTTATTTATATTCGATTAATATTTAATAATTCATCTCTTACCACTTCTGTTTTCTCTCTTAACAATTATTTCCTTTTTCGTTGTCTTCTTTTATTATTTTAATTAAACACGAAAAATGTGGATTCGTTCTACGTTACTCGTAATTTTAACAGGTAATTAAACTAGTCACGAAAATATAAGAAAGTATACGAAAATTGAATAGTTTGACTAATGTAATATCTTCGTTCTCTCTCTCTCTCTGCTTTTTATCCAATCGACACGTATCAACGACGAGGTTGTTTTATTGTTCTTTTTTTCTCTTTTTATTTAATTTTCACCTAACATAGGATAAGGATTACGACAACAATCCTTTTTCCATCACTTTCTTTTCTCTCTCTCTCTCTCTAACTGTCTATCCATCTATCTTTCCGATTAGGGGTGGCTTCGTTTAACTAGATTATTTTATTGCTTTCTTTTTTCTTTTCCAATGGACACGCATTATAAATCCCTTTACAGTATTATACTTTCCGACAATAATTTTCGATTGGACGAGGAGACAAATTCATTCTATTCGTGGTCTTCCCCCACCCCCAAAAAAAAACAAGAAAGAAATATTGTACAAAAAAATTATTAATAAATATATTATATTTATTTTATTTTTCTTACGGATCATCGAAAATTATGACGAAAATTAATCTTATTCGTTGTATTACCCCCCACCCACCCCTAAAAAAAAATATATATATATAGAAATAAAATAATAATAAAATATATATATATAAAATAATATAAAAATAAAATAATAAAATAAAATACATATAAAATAATATAAAAATATTATTTGATTTTTCGTACGATATCATCGAAGAACTACGAAAAAGTACGAAAAACTACGAGAACGAATGACGATGATGATGAAACTAAAGATGACGAATCAGAAATAACTATGGATAATAAAATCTTGCCGATGATAAAAAGCGGAAGCGCGAATTATGTTCATTAAAATCTGCTGGCTCTCGTTTGAACTATTCGAAACTTAGATTATAATAAATGGTTATTATCTCCAAAAGCGCCGGCGTTTATTTAACGTTATCCGATTGTACTTCAATCAGGATAGATAATCTTAATCGTAATCAATCGTTTCATTCTCGGAATCTTCTATCTCGTTTTACTCTTATCATTCTCATTATTATTATTATTATTATCATCCCGTATCAATGGTATAACGAAAAATGCGTACGTCTAATGTATTTTTCCCGCGATTGGCCAAATGAATCTGTGCTTAGGCCCAATGATCGGTCAATGAGGTCAATTCTCTTTCCTGTCGTTGTACATTCAATTACTTGTTCTCAGAGTTCATTGAATAAATGCACTATCAATGAATCAATATATATATATATTCTTTTTCATGTTGTGCATATGGAAATTTGATTTCTTTTTTAAATAGAACAAAATCGATTTATTTTTATTTCTTTAACACGTTGTAGATTTAATTTGTTGTACAGAGAATTCATTGAATAATTATTGCACTATCAATAAATAAATATATATATTTTTTTGTGTTCATGTTGTGCATATGGAAATTTGATTTCTTTTTTAAATTGAACAAAATCGATTTATTTTTATTTCTTTAACACGTTGTAGATTTAATTTGTTGTACAGAGAATTCATTGAATAATTATTGCACTATCAATAAATAAATATATATATATATTCTTTTTCATGTTGTGCATATGGAAATTTGATTTCTTTTTTAAATTGAACAAAATCGATTTATTTTTTTTTCTTTAACACGTTATAGATTTAATTTGTTGTACAGAGAATTCATTGAATAATTATTGCACTATCAATAAATAAATATATATATTTTTTTGTGTTCATGTTGTGCATATGGAAATTTGATTCTTTTTTTAAATTGAACAAAATCGATTTATTTTTTTCTTTTTAACACGTTGTAGATTTAATTTGTTGTACAGAGAATTCATTGAATAATTATTGCACTATCAATGAATAAATATATATATATCTTTTTTTCTGTTCATGTTGTGCATATGGAAATTTGATTTCTTTTTTAAATTGAACAAAATCGATTTATTTTTTTTTCTTTAACACGTTGTAGATTTAATTTGTTGTACAGAGAATTCATTGAATAATTATTGCACTATCAATGAATAAATATATATATTTTTTTGTGTTCATGTTGTGCATATGGAAATTTGATTTCTTTTTAAATTGAACAAAATCGATTTATTTTTTTTTTAACACGTTGTAGATTTAATTTGTTGTACAGAGAATTCATTGAATAATTATTGCACTATCAATAAATAAATATATATATTTTTTTGTGTTCATGTTGTGCATATGGAAATTTGATTTTGTTTTTAAATTGAACAAAATCGATTTATTTCTTTTTTTAACACATTGTGAAAAAAGAATCCCATAAAAACGCAGGACAGGTGTTCAATGTGTTAACAATAATGTAACATAATATAAAAATACGTAACAAAATACTAATTAATTCTATTAAAGTTTTTTTTTTGTTTATTTCAATTTATTACCGTACGGATTTACTCATCAAAAAAGGTGAGACACTTTTGATACAACCTTACCTCAAAGATTTATAGAATATAAATGATTAAATATAATATTTATTGATTTTAATAAACCATAATTTTTCGTATTAGCGAAAATCACGTTCAAATGAACACGAAAATCCCTATAGAGAATTTCCTCTTTAATGAATTTTATTAGATAATAATCAATTAGTATACCACGGGATAGTAATCACACCAATTACCACGGGTGCCCTGTTAAATTCGATTAAATCTACTCGATTCGATAAATGATTACGTTGAAGATATATTTAACATTTCCTGATCAATTCGATCCAGGGGCATGGCACAATTCCGTTTGAAACACCGTAAACCGATCATTGTGAATATCTGTCTATGTATGCGTGTGTGTATGTGTAATCATTTCAATACAATCAAATTTCAAATGATCTCGTATAATCTTCTTCTCTATTTGTTAAAAAACTACGTATTACACACACACATAGACACACATAAACGAAAATTGGAAGTTTTCTCTTTTATTTAATTAATTATTTATTCATTTGTTGCTTTTTCTACTTTTCTCTTGTTTTTTTTAGGATTTCACATTGGAAGAACAGCTGATTGGGGTTATTGGGGGGATCATGGTAATTGTCGATAATTCATTTCTAACATAGATAATAAGTAAAGATAATAATTTTATGATAATCGATAACAATCAAGGACAATGATAACAACTTTTTTCTCACTTTTTTTTTTTTTAACATAAACATTACTTTCATTCGATTATTTTTTATCGGTAAGTTGTTAAGTAGAACGATATATTATCGATAATGTAATAATATATATTTTTCTTGTATTTGTTCTTGTTCCGATTAATAAACATTTTATAATGGATTATAAAAAAAAAAAAAAGAAAATAGATAGATAAAACGATCAGATTTGTAAGAACATATTTTTTTGTATTCTTCTTTATTTTCATTAAACTCAATCAATTATTCATGAAATTATCTTACTAAATGTTTTGTTTATAAACGATGTGTATGATCGTTGATAAATATTTATAAGTATTATATACGTATATATGAAGAGTAAGAGTATTTTAAATCGATATATTATAATATTTTTCTCATAATGACACGTAGTCACGTTCTCACGAACGTGACTCTTTCTATTAATTTAAATAAAAACTATTTTAAATGTTTAATTGTTAATTTACATCACGATATAAATGCTGATAAATAAAGTGACACTAAGAATTATATCGAGCGTGTCGTAATTTCAGAACTATGATTCTATTTCTAGCAAAATCGTAACCGACATTTCTCGTTGAATATAAATTTACTACTCGTACTGTGTTACCAAATGAAATTCTAATATAAGTAAACAAATGTTAAAGTATAAAAATCAAATTGATAAATAACAATAATAATAATAATAATATATCGATTAAATTGTGTAAGATTTAACGTTTACGATGAATATCAAAAATATTTATCTGACCAAATTTGATTAATATTATACAATTTGTATTTTTCATAATTCATAGATATACGAAACATTTAAAAAAAAAATATGATTAATATAACAATTAGTATTTTTCATTCATAGATATATGAAAACATTTTTAAAAAGACAAATTTGAGATTCGTAATTTTGTTTTATTAATTTATTTACTTTTATTAATTTATTCCCTTTCTTTTTTTTTTCTTTTATATAGAACCTAGTAAATGGCCAGGAACGTGTTCAACGGGGAAACAACAATCACCGATTAATATAGTAACGGCAAATACGATAAATAAAGATTTTGGCGAATTAAAATTTATTAGATATGATCATCCGTTTACTGGAAAGGTTACTAATTCTGGACATACAAGTACGTAAACAATATTAATATTCCATTATTAAATGATCAATATCCAAATTAGTGTTTGTTCAATTTTTAATTATTTAAATAGAATAATAAAGAAAAATAATTTTTAATTTATTAAATAGAATAATAAAGAAAAATAATTTTTAATTTATTAAATAGAATAATAAAGAAAAATAATTTTTAATTTATTAAATAGAATAATAAAGAAAAATAATTTTTAATTTATTAAATAGAATAATTAATAAATAAAGAATTAATGTGTGTGTGTCTGTGTGTATCCATAAATTTGTATCCTTTGAATTTGTTTTTATTTTTGTTTAAATAACTACATTTCTCGTTATTTTTCTTTTTCTTTCCAGTAAGAGTCGATCTCTTCGAGAATCCAATGCAATTGGAAATCAAACACCTCTCGGCAAATTATACATTCATTCAAATGCATTTTCATTGGGGATCCGAACACACTATTGACGATAAACGTTATCCTTTGGAATTGCATCTCGTTCATTACAACGACGATTACATTAACGACCTTGTTGCTTCCGAACACAAAAATGGTTTGGTCGTGTTGACTATTTTATTCGAGGTAAATACGCCTACGCAATTTTCTATTTTGATGTTACTTTTTTTTTAAGGAATTTTTTTATTTTCTTTACATTTTTTTTTATTTTTATGAGAATACCAATTCGAAAAGAATAAAAATACTATGTCAGATATTTATAAATAAGACAGAAAACAAACAATTGTATCGCAAAGTGCGAATTATTTTTAACACGTTCGAGAACGCGAATGCATTTGTTTTCATCTTCTGTGCAAAATAACACGAATGTTACACAACTATTTATTCAAATTTTCACACCAATCGTTATTCATTTTATTTTTATTTTTTATATTTTTATATATAATATATATCTCAATAATTTTTCTGATTATTATTCATTTCATAATAATAAATAAATGAAACATTTATTTTTCAAATATTATTCAATCGCATTACGAATATGAAAAATTAGTTTAAAAATAAAAAATCATTTCGCGAACGTGTTAAAAGATAAAAAAAAAGTGGCGGTGGTGGTGGTGGGGAAGGGGGAGGAAGGGCAAAAAAGAAAAAAGAAGAATACAAACATATATTACAATTGTTAATAACATTGTAGATCGGTGAGAATAATAACGATGGATTAAATCCTATAATAAGTGGAGCAAAATTAGTGTCAGAATGGATCGGTGGTAGTTTCGTGAGAATAAACGGCGAAGTGATACCCGATTTACTTGTTCCAAAAAATCGTAAAAATTATTACACGTACGAAGGATCATTGACAACACCCGATTGTAAAGAAGTAGTAACGTGGCTCATAATGAAAGAAAAACTTACGGTATCCGAAGAACAAGTAAGTTATTATTATTATTATTAAATCGAATAAAATATATTAAAAATGATAAATAATATAAATTTGTATTATTATTATTATTATTATTAATTGAGATATTATTAATTAAATCCTTAGTTGGAAATCTTACAAAACATCGAATCGCCCGATGGAACATTGAAATTTAATTATCGACCAACCCAATCTGTCGGTAATCGAAAAATTTATTATAATCTACCAGGATGTTCATCAGCACCGAGAAATCATTTTTTCTTACACGCGTTTCTCATAATTTATTGCATATTCTTCGCCAAATTATCATAATTGTTTCTCCAATACCAACGATTTATACCAAAAAAAAATACGATGATGCCAATAAGTATGAAAAAAAGAAAAAAAAACGAAAAGAGAGAGACGGGTATACGCATTTTTCTCTTTTTCTTTTTTTTTTCTTATAAAATGCAAAATGCATAAGCAAAGTGTATTTCATTGTTTTTTTTTGGTTGGGAAAGTTATCTCGTTTTATTGTTATTATATATTATTTTTCATTTTCTTGATAATATTTATTCAACGGGGGCGTATTATTGTTCGCCGAAAAAATTGTTTACATATTTGTTTTTCTTTTTCTTTTTTATATATATTAACTTAAGGTATAAGGGAAATTTGTTAATGAAAATTATTTTCATAATCGTAACACCAAAGATAATCGTCACGTGCCATGATAATAATGTGCCAAATAATGAGAATATGTTTTATATAATAATATAATAAGAAAAAAAGGAATAGTTAAAATAATACGTTTTATATTACTTAACATTTAAAAGAACAAACAAAGAAAAAAACAAACATTAGACAAAAAAATATATTACTTATATTGAACGTGCCATTTTACTTTTTCTTTTTATATATACATATATAAAAAGATAATAGTACTATATAATAATATATCGTCGTATAAAAAAATATTCACGATCTATGCGCTTATTAATTATTATCTAATAAGAAAATATTGTTTTTTTTTTGTTTTATCGTACACATTATATATATAAACGAATATTTTATATATAATATATAATTATATCGATCACTTATTTCGTAATACATTGTACTATAAAATTAAGTGCCATAACAAACAACGATGTAAATAATAATAATAATAATAATAATAATAATAATAATAATAATAATAAAAAAAGAAATTATTATTAAAAGGAAAAAAAAAATACAATCAGAAAGTTTAATTAATACGATACACCTTAACCGTATTTTATAAGAGTGTAAAGACAATTTTTGTTCCCTAATAAAAATATCGATATATATTATCACACACTTTCGAACGAAATCATGCATTTAAGTACGAAACCCATTGTAAAAAAACAAAACAAAAAATATATAAGAATTATGGTAGTTCCCTGACTCTTCTTCTTTCTCTCTCTTTCTATATTTTGCCATTTATTTTGAAAGTAGCCAAAGTAAACTTTAAAATTAGTTTTGTTGTTAATCGTAATATCATTTACAACTGAATGTAAACTGTAATAAAAAAAAACCATTTCGTGGGAAAAAGTAAAAAATGAAGTTAAATCACTATCAAAATAAATGACTTATAAACAATATATATAACATTGTAAAAAATAATTAATAATTAATACGATGAATTTTTTCTGCTTGAAAAAATATATATATGAGCCGTTTATTTTGAAAGTGGTCTAACTCCATTTAACCTTAAATTGAGATATTTAAAGGTTTGCGTTTCAATGCAATTAAAAATATACGTAAAGAATAACAATGAGTTATGTTGCTTAAGTGTATCTAAAGGTGTTCAATTTACAGTTCCTATTAAAATAATGGCAATTATTAAGTGAATAATATGCGTTTTCTTACCAAAAATGGAGTTAGGCCATTTTCAAAATTAACAACCAGATTCGTTATAAAATTTGAAGGAACCGAAGTCCATTCAACATAATTTAAGATGCTTCAAATTGCGAAAAAACAATACTTATTTTATTTTACATATCTTTGTAACACTTTGAAAACATAAATTATGCGATTCAAAATATTTTTTACAAACATAAATTACAAAACAATTTTCTACTCATCTACATTTTGCGTATGTGAAAGGGATTTAAAGAAATCATGATGTTCCGGTGGTATATGTCGTAATAAGTCAATTATGTCCCCTTGAATTTTGCGGTTGTAATTTGTCTTATATTTTTATACAGTGGTGTCAATACAATATTTTCGAACTTTCTTGGTCTACCCCGACGTGGTATTAAATTCAGGACTTTCAAATTTTCGTTCTCATTCATTGATGTCTTATAGAAAATCTTATTCATTTTTGACAAAACGCATCCAACATATTTTTAACCAGTATATTGATTCTCCGTTAGAATTCTTGACCCTTTTAAAAATTGCGTCTTCTAATAATTTTGTTCATACAAAATCTTCTTGTCTCATTTCATGTACAATAAAGTTATTACCTTTCCGACACTTTTTGATAATATTGTAATACTCTCGGGGGACAAACAGTAAATTATTTTTTTTTAATGCCATTTCTACCACACCAAAATCTCTACTCCTAATGGAGTTAGGCCACTTTCAAAATAAACGGTTCAGTGATTCAACTAACTCTGAAAACTTATGTGTCCAGAATTACCGTATTTACTCGGAATATAAAAAATCTTAAATGCTTTATTGATAGATAATTTGAAGCTGTACATGTTACCGTGGGTAACCGGAAAAAAATGAAAAATGGAGTTAGGCCACTTTCAAAATAAACGGCTCACATATATATATTGTTGGTGTTGAAAATTGTTAATCGAAATCATCGTTATCGTCGGCGGAAGAATACTTTTTACTTTTGGATGATTTTTTTTTACATTGTGCTGCCTTATTACTCGAATACTTCCATCTTTTTTCATCACGATCCTGTTGACATCCGGTTGCAAAGAATTCTATGCTGGTACCATGCTCGTCTATTTTATCAATGCTATATAAATTTCTAACATTGACGGTGTAAGTGCAATCCTGTTTAAGATGACGTAGATCATAGTGAGGAGTCTGCGAAATAAAAATACTTTCGATACTTGAGTAATAAATCGTTCGAGTAGTTACAATCGATTAAACGTCAATATATATATATATATATATATATATATGTGTGAACTGTAAGTAGTTAAAGCAAATATATGGTCAGACGATATCTCATTCGTGTACAAAAATAAATCTATATTTTTATTTTAGATTATCAAGAAGACAAATACTAAAAATGATAAGGCTTATACCGTTACTTATTTATTAAATCAATAAAGTTCGATATAATACTGTCGATATTTATAAAACAAACAAATATAATTATTGATAGGAGATATTAGTGATTCAGAATAATTCGCTTTTTTTCAAATTATTATTTATAATGATATATATTATTTTGAATGTTCAACGATTATCGTCTAACCTTGTATTAATTATAAATATTATTTTAATAATTAATTTAACGAAATTATTTTGTCAAGTATCGATAAATTAGTTTTGCTTTTCTTTTTTTTTTCTTTTTTTTTGGTTTATTAAATATTTATTAAATAAATTATTTATACGTGTGTAAATGAATAATAATTCGAATGAATAAAACGATTATATTATATTACCTGAATAACTTTCCATAGTAATCTTTTTTTTGTTTCAAGTGTATCCTCGTAGACGGACGAACATGATTCTTCTTTCCAACTGACGTTATACATTTTTGCATCTTGATTCATCGGCCATACCAAACGTACCTTAACGTCACCGCAATGACAAATCATTTTTCTTACGTGAAGACCACCTTGATACCTTTCGCACCTGCGAGAACGTCTCCCGATGTCGGCTTCAATTGAAAGTACGCATTTCTTCGATGATTTATTTTTTACACATTTTTTTCTTATTTTTTTTTCTTTTTTTTTTTAATTATTTGTTTCGAGAGAAATTATTTAAGATTTAAGAAGAAGAAAAAGAAGAAAAAAACAACGATAAAATACAAAAAGTAAAATAAAATAAAATGAAACATATAATTGTTAATAATAAAAATAATTATATGTAATAATAATAATAATAATAAAGTATTTAAAAAAACAAGAAGTAGAAGGAAGAAAGAATAACAATTAAATGGGAGAAAAAGAAAAGAGAAAAAAAAAAAAAAATTCTTTTAGTTCTTACCAAAAGCCATATAATCCGTAGCGTTGAAAACTTTGGATGCTTTTCTGGATGCCAAACGTCTTCCGCCATATAAAGCAACTGCTTGAACTTGAAGAAAGTATTGGCACTTCGGTTCCAAGTTCTTCAATTCGTAACAAGTTTTATCCTGTGATAAAAGTTTTCGAATTAGTTGATTAAAAAAAAAAAAAATTGCATTCTCATGGTAAGTGCAATACTATTTTTTACTTTTTTCTTTCATCAAATTCGTAAAGAATTTTATTTCTTTTTTTTTCTTTAAACAAAGTCAAAAATTTATTTCTCGAATATTTTGTTTCAATACGAATTCAAATAATATCAATATTAAATTAAATAACTATATATAAATAAAATAATAATAAATAAAATAAATATAAATAAAATAATAATAAATAAAATAAATATAAATAAAATAATAATAAATAAAATAAATATAAATAAAATAAATATAAATAAAATAATAATAAATAAAATAAATATAAATAAAATAATAAAATAAATAAAAATTGGAAAAAAAATATGTGTGCAAGAAAAAAAAGATAATGGAATAGTGAAATATTTGTTCTCGTAACACTTGTAACATTTCCAATGGAAATTTATATTTGAACGGACTTATCATCGAATAAAAATTTGTAAAAAAAAAAACAATTATGCAATTAATTAATTAATACCTTTCTAACGGTCCTATGAAAAACTAAAACAGAATCGTTGGTTGGACTATGGATGCGTCGACTCCAAAAAACTTTGTAAAATGTTATGGGAACGTCCGATGTCGGTTTAACCCATCGAAGATTGATTCTTAACTTGCCACTAACCAAACGTGCTCCTGACAGGGTTAGGTTCTGTGGTTCTTTAGGGTTCCGTGGTTCTGAAAGTAAGAAAAAATTCTTTCAGGAAGTTTCATTTTTTTTTTTTTAGCGACGACACGAGTCTTTAACCTGTGCTATCGATTTTTTACGTATAATAATAACAATAATAACGATATCAAAGGAAACTAAATTACACACCTTTCACCTTTCATTAATAAAATATCCGATAATAATCGAGTAAAGTTAAAACGATTAAAGGACGTACGATCGATTAAAATGTTCCTTTTTTTTTTTTTTAATACGAGAAATTATTATTAACCATTTCACTTCATTTTATTTTTTTTTTTAGTTCACGCATGTAATATTCATCGAATGTCGAGAACGGGGACGTTTTTTTTCTTCTTCTTCCTTTTTTTTTTTAATTTTTAATAATTAAACGTTCAGGTAGAAACGTTTAAAGATAATTGTCGATCATTTGAACACGTGCATATTTCAATAGCAAGACCAAGTTTATATTTATCGATTTGAATGAAATAATAAATTATTATATAGGAGAATAAAACGTTGGAATCTCGTTCTTGAAAAAGGATAAGAATTATTAATAATAATCGAGTTTTGTGAAATGTTCTTATAGGAAGGTACGAAACCATATTGAAATAATAGTCAACCAATCGCCATTTCGATCGTTTTTCTTACCACACGATGAATAGTATTAATTTTCGTAACACCAATCGATGGAACGTATTTATCAATATGTTTTCGGGAAATATTTTACCCGTCAATTCGGACGAATCGGAATTGTCATTTTTATCAATAATTTACGCTATATTTACATGGATAATAATATTGATACACGTTTGTACTTGTACCGTTGGAATATTTCGGGTATCGTTGGAATCGGCATTGAGAAATAGTACGAGTAATTTGATAATCAGTACTGAAATATTATTCAATTTATCGCACATGTATAGTCAAAGATATTTATTGAAACGATTGATCGATAATTACGATTATTTATTATCCTCGGATAATGAATTACTCAAAAATACGGTTGTATCTTACATCAGACCGATAGAAAAATTATTGAAATTTTATACGATGACCGAAGTGTGTATGGCTGTTCTATGGGTTTCAAGGCCATTGCTAACGGTTTATCAAAAAGAACAATTCGTACACGAGGATTACGTTTTACCGATTAGTGTAACCAACGAACCAATTTCTCGTAATATTTTTATCATCAGTGTTATCCTAGAAATCTTTGGTCTTGGATATTTGATTATGAAAAAAGTCAGCACGGATATATACAGGTTGCATTTGATACTTTTGCTTACGTCGCAATACAAATATCTGAGAATACAAATGGGTATGATATTTCAAAGGGATAATAATTTTATGAAATATCAAAACGTTGATAAAGAATTGAACTCGTTGCTGCGTCATCATTCGATCGTTGTTCAGTAATTATGAATTCATTTTGAATTTATTGAATAATATTTTGAAGAACGATGTGTATAAATCAATGTTATTGGAATTGTTTTTCTAATAGGGCAACTAACACGCTGAAAAAATTACTATCCTTCAGCGTTTGTATCATACACTTGGACAGTGTATTACGATTTTGTTTTTTAAGTTACATGCTGGTAGAGGTAAATCATTTTTCGTTATACGATTGAATTTGCGATTAAAATTATTCATTTATTTGAAATAAATTTAGAAAGTTTTGTTTTAAGGTATTCTAATTTGATCTTAAATAAAACGCGCGATTATATTTCACAAAATTCAATAATATTAAAGCACGTGTTTAATATTTTCTATATAAATATTATCATATCCAAATTTTCTCTCATTTATATTTTATTAAATAATAAATCTAAATTTGTAAAGAAAATTATACGAGATAAATTTGTAATTTTGTATTTTTAGAACATGACGGTTAACATGGAAGGATGTGTGATAATATCTTACGCAATTGTTGCTATATTACAAATATATATGATTTGTTTTTATATACAGGAACTTCTCGAAGCGGTTAGTCGGATAAACAATTGTTTTTCATGAATAAAATTCAATTGCAAAAATATTTGTACGTATTATTTGTAGGGTTCCAACTTGACCGAAGACGCGTTCTACGAAGGATGGTATTCATGCGAATTACCGGTTAAACAAAAATTCAAAGTAATCATGTTTACGAATAAAATGAAGTGTCAATTGTCTTATTGCGAAAACGTCGATTTAAATTTACCTTCATTCGTACAGGTAAAAATATATATATATATATATAATTTGATAAATATAATGAAATAAAAATTCTAAATTAGATAATTCTTTTTCAGATTATCAGTCAAGCTTACTCCATGTGTCTACTTCTTTTGAAGTTTAAATAAAAACCGGTTTTGAAATAAGGAGAAAGGGTCAGAAGGGCAAAAAAAATTTTTCTCTCTCACTCACTCTCACATTTTAATGAAAGGTGCACGAGTTACTTTACCGAAATCGATTGTAAATGAAGTTTCAATAAGAAATCGAATAAGTAACATAATTATACTTAACGTATAGTAATATTTCAATTGGAATTCGTTTGCGAATCGCGTTTGGAACATTTATAATCGTACTTTTAAATTTTGTTTAAATAAAAAAAGAAAAAGAGAAAAAAAAGAAAGAAAAATAGAAATTATTTTCATTTATAAATTACCTTTCGTCTTGAAAGGTCTCGAGGGTTGAGAATAACCTTTAGAACCGTTCCCATTGATAGCAGCAACGCGAAATTGATACCAATGACCTGTCTTCAATCGACCACGAAGAGTCGCGTGAGGTTTCGTAGAAACGTGCCTAACCGTCCAAGAACTCAATCTTGATTCTAAATAACGTGGACCGAGGAGATGACGTTCTTCTACTAAATATCTGACGTCACCATTAACAGACAAGTTAGGATAAACTTGTCCAATATTTCGCCAAGTCAAATGTATTAGATTACTTTTTTGCTGTCTTATCTGAAGATTTTGTGGAATCGGTGGTAAATCTGAAAATAAAAACAACAAATTAAACTAATTTAACTCATTGCACACTTGTGTGAACTTATTTTTCGATTTAATAATAATTAATATGATAATTCGAATTATAACGATATTTATTTAATAATTATTTGAAATTATTATTTACTATTTATTTATTAATTAGATTTCATTTGGACAATACTACTTTAATGAATAGCTTCAATAATATATTAGTGCAAAATAATTTCTCTCTCTCTCTCTCTCTCTCTCTCTCTCTCTCAATCTTTTGTGAATATAATTATATTTGAAATATAATTATAGATGTGTCACAGATAATATAATACGTGATTAATACAAAATTCATTAGGATTATATTAATTTACCAGTTATGTTATCCAAACCGACAGGATGCATACACGTGACACCACAATCGTGTGAACAACACTTGGTCAAATCTGGACACCGTGAATCGCTGTCACAGGCAATCAAACAAACAGCTTCGAAGGGTGACATAAAAGCACTTTCAGGACAGTAACCAGGTTTCGTGTAATTCGATGCCAAACAATTTTCCATACACTGAAACAAAAATAAAATAACAATATTTTCTTTTCATTATATATATATATATATGCAATAATTATAATAATATAATATAATTTATAATTTATAAGTTACTTTTTATTTAAATTATTTAATTTGTTTTGTTATTTTTTGTTGTTTCAAATACAATTCCCAAAAGATTAAATTGAAACCCGTGAGAGATAAAAGAAGACATTATACGATGGCAACGTTGAACGTTTTCTCAAAATAAGAAAGTTAAAAATAAAAAAGAAAATGATTCGACAGTTAAAATATTCCGGAAGATCGTTCTGTAGGTTATCGTTCGTCCTTCCACTTTTTTCATCGTTCCTTGTCCCCGCGTGAAACCGATTTGGATGTTCCGAAACGGGCAACTAAAACGAGAACTCACCTCAACGATCGTTTTCAAAACGAAATTTATTATCTTACGAGTTAGTTTGTAATGCGATACAGTTGAAGAAAATAAAAAAAAAGAAGAAAAAAGGGGGGGATATTTTTTCCCTTATCTCAATATAAAGATACTTTACTGTCCGAAGTCAAGAGTTTAAAAAAAAATTAAGCGCAGAGAAGGGGGAAAGCAAAAAATATTCGTAGCTATTCGGGTGTCCAATTATCATCTCTTCCGTAAGTTTATAATTTTAATTTGGGATTTAATTAAGAATACGGTATGTATTATCCTTGTTTATTTAACTTCAAAGGGATAATATTATTAAAAGAAAAAAAAAACTGGTGTGTGCACTTATGTACGCACGTAAGAAGTTATACTTCTTTGCCGTACCAAAACGAACATAACTTCAATAACCTTAATAACCTCAAAAATAACTTCAAAAAAAAACTTCAAAGAAAAAAAATACCTTAAAAAAAAAACTGGTATGTGTACTTATGTACGCACGTAAGAAGTTATACTTCTTTTGCGTACCAAAACAAACATAACCTCAATAACCTCAAAAATAACTTAACAAAAAAAAATTTATTATTATTATTATTAATTTAAATTTATTATCGATATATTATATATATTAGAAAGAATAATAAAATATCAAAATATAGATATCAGTCCACACTAAATATAAGAGAGATGTATGGAATTACTTCACGCGTCAACAGCCATGGCGCGGTTACAGCATTAGTTCTCGCTCGATCATTTAAGTCAAGCAGCGCTGAGTACGATTAGTATTTGGATGGGTGACCCGCTTGAGAAAAAAAGGAGGGAAGAAGAAAAGAAGACAACTTCATGCCGTATATTTGAAATCGCTTTGCCGCGCTTTGTAAATACCGACAAACTTCACGGTGTCGTTTTTCCAGGCGCTCGGAACAAAATCACTCCCCATTACATTTTCCCCAACGTGCCAAAAAAAGTATAACTTTAAAAAGAAAAGAAAAGGAAAGAAAAGAAAAGAAAAAGGAATAAAAACAAATGTAACTTTTATTCTATTGTTAACGGATGCAAGTAAATATATTTAGTTGAAAGTACCCAGGAAAACTAAGCTTTTTTACCGTTTACGATCAATGACTCGGAACGGTTCAATGTTCAACCTGGGAAAAGATTTATGTTGAAAAGAATACGTAAGACTTTTCCTCCAGAAAAGAAGAAAAAGAAAGAGAAGAATAAGATAAAGAGGAAGGAAAGAAAGAAATAAAGAAAAGAGAAAGAAATATATCGTTTTACGAATTCCCCCCCTTTCCCACCCACCAACCACCACTTATTTTAGCCATTTCTCTCGTTTTATCTTTTCCTTTATCTAGATAAAGGTTCAATGAAGGAAATCCTGGAACGTTTTAAGCGTTAGTAGTTCACGAACGACCCAGGGTATTCGCTCGGACTGTCCTGGCTGTCGCAGAAGAGGCATATATCATTCGAACGGTCGAAGAAACTGGTTCGCTTACTTATTGGCCTACTTTTTACGAGCAATGTATAAAGAAAGAGAGAAAGAGAAAGAGAAAGAGAGAAGAGAACGCGTGCTTGGTTCACTCGACATCGGTGATCGCCCTGGGGGCCATTGACCAGCTAATGAAGTTTGCTATGAAGATACTAAGAGTACTGTCTGATCAACATTGTGGTCTCAACTTTGTACTTTCACTATTCTACTCTAATATATTCTACTTTTTTGTACTTATTTTATCGTAAAATCTTCTATTTCTACTTCATAATTCGAACTTGTTAATGAAATTCGCCATGAAGATACTCTGATCAACATTGTTGTCTTCTGAGTTTTATACTTTCACTACCTTACTAATATATTCTACTTTTTTGTTCTTATTTTATCGTAAAATCTTCTATTTCTACTTGATAATTCGAACTTGTTAATGAAATTCGCCATGAAAATACTCTGATCAACATTGTTGTCTTCTGAGTTTTATACTTTCACTACTCTACTCTAATATATTCTACTTTTTTGTACTTATTTTATCGTAAAATCTTCTATTTCTACTTGATAATTCGAAATTGTTAATGAAATTCGCTATGAAGATACTTTGATCAACATTGTTGTCTTCTGAACTTTGTACTTCCAGGATACAAATCCAGAAGAGAAGTACATCGTGACGACTTCGATTAAAAAGAAATAAACCGAAACAAAGAAACAAATAAAATAAATGAAAAAAAAGAAAAAGAAAAAGAAAAAGACAAAAATTATACGAAATATTTGATGGAAGAATCGGAACTATTTGGACTGAAATCGATCGAAACAAATGTGAAAGAAAGAAAGAAAGAAAGAGAAAGAGAAATAAAATTCAACCATCAGCAAGATCTTGCATTATGTTGAAAAAAAAGGCACACGATGGTTCACGACCTTCGATTTCTCGAGAGAAGTATACAAGAAAAAGAAGAAGAGGAAAGAGAAAGAGATGGTGGTGATGGTGGTAGCGATGGTGGTGATGGGAATGGGAAGGAGAAGTAAAGAAGAAGAAGAAGAAGAAAAAGAAGATGAAAAAAAAGAAGAAGAAGAAGATGATGATGAGTAAGAAGAAGAAGAAAAACTACAAGGAAGAGAACTTACAAGGAAGAAGAAGCAAAAGAAAAAAAGAAAAAAAAAGAAGAAAGGAACAAAGTTAACGAAGTCGACTTCCAAAAGGGTTACCGCGCCGACCAGAACGCATCAATACTAACTAAACCGAAACGTTAATACCTTCCCGCGAATTCGTAATTTGAATTATAAAAGAACGTATCGAGTTCTTTCGTGATATTTCGTTTGTGCAACTTCGTTCGAAGAAACTTCGAACCCTCTCTCCCTTTTTTTTTTCTTTCTTTTCTTTTTTCCTTTGCCCCACTCAACTTCGCCATCTTCTTCCCCCATTCACCTAACCTCAATGTATCTCTTTCTCGGTTTTCTTTTTTTCCTTTATCTTCCTAACCTGAATTATAAAAGAACGTTTCGTCCTTTCGTGATATTTCGTTTGTGCAACTTCGTTCGAAGAAACTTCGACCCCCTTCTCCTTTTTTTTCTTCTTTTTCGTTGCCCCACTCTCAACTTCACCATCTTCTTCCCCATTCACCAAACCTCAATGTCTCTTTTTAGGGTTTCCTTTTTTCCATTATCTTCTTCTTCGTTTTCTTTCCATGTGTGTGTATATGTGTGTGTTTTTTTTCATCATCTTCTACATCAATTCATAATCACGATCGGGTTGAGAAGAAAAGAAAAGAAAAAAAAAAGAAGAAGAAGAAGAAGAAGAAGCTTTTATCACCGTTCCATTTGTGTCTCGATGACGTCCGATCGTGGCGCCATTAACGAGGCAGATCGGCAGAAATCTCAATCTCTCTCACTCTCTTTCTCTGGCCTTACCTTTTTATCTTTTCGTATTCGATTTTTCTTACCGAGGGTTTTTTTATTTTTTTTTTCCCTTTCTCTCTCTCTCTCTCTCTCTTTATAAAAGGATTCGTCGCGCGAAGATAGTCTGTAATTTCCAAGAGGGTAAATTAATGAAGTTTGTGTCCGAGAAACTTTTGGACCGCCCTCGTTGGCCCCCAAGCAACATTGTTAACGAAATTGTATGGTGATTCATGCCGGGTCAATTTTTTACCTGTCGCGGAAATGAATAACTTTCAAGCGAAGAAGTAACCGTTTCTTTTTTTCCTTTTCTTTCCTTTCTCGCTCTCTTTTTATTTCTCTCTCTCTCTCTCTCTCTCTCTCCTCCTTCTTTCTTCACTTCTCCTTTTCTATTTTGAGAAGAGGTCAACATAACCTCTCCGATGCAATATCAAAAGGAAAGAAGATATTAAAGGTAGCCTTACAGTAACCATAAAGTTGCACAGCAACTTTTGATTGAGATATGAGCAATCTTCGATCATCGGTTATCGTTTATCTTCTTCTTTATTTTCTTTCTTTTTTTACTACTACTACTACTTCTTCTTCTTCTTCTTCTTCTACTTCTGCTTCTGTTTTTTGCAACTAAATCGCGAAGAACGATTTCATTTAACGGATTCTTTTTTTCTTGTTTTCTTTTCTTTTCTTTTTTATTTTTTTGTTGTTGAAGTAAATAGCACATTCCATCGGACAAATATATCCATTAAATTTTATATTGAAATTGAAGTTAAGGTACACCGAAAATGTTCAACGAAACGAAACGAACAAAACCAAAGAAGATTATACCTGAATGAAGTATATATATATAGTAGTAGTAGAGAGAGAAATAAAAAAAAAAAAGAAGAGAAACATTTTATCGTTTTTAAAGAATGACGAAGCAATCGAGCTCCAACAACTTCCATACGTTAACCTTGCTACTTTGAAGTATGTCTCTGCAGAAGAAGCAAACACGTTTTCCAATTCCGACAGCGACCAACCATAAACTTTGCGAAGTTCATTTCTGCCATTGCCACACATACAATCTCACCCAGGGATCTTCATAATTCAACGTGCTAAGAAATGAAGTCCGATTTTGACGCATGCTCGTGATAGATTGAGCTGAAGTGCATACACGCAAAATATATATATATGTAAATTTAATTTAACGATTATGCTTATGCACGAGCACACACGTAGAGATATACATGTACATATATATATATTTATAAATTATGTTGCTTCGCAACATTAGAAAAACAACCTTTCAAGATTTTATGGACACTCAATCGATATTGCAACAAAAGAAAAAATTTCAACTAAATAAATTGCAACCAAGATCGATGGGTCTTTTACGGAAAGTAAACTTCGATCAATTTATTATATTCTCTTTCAAACATAACCTCTTTAAATCATAAATAAGGTCAATGTACACTACTTTTGAATAAAGTATTCATTAACGATAGTTTTCAATCTAATTAATAATGCAAATATATTATACCATTATTGACCATAAACTTGAATAAAAACATATTAATTTATACGAACTTGTGTGATTTAATATCACTAAATTATTAACAAATTGAAACTTTATAGATTGTACGTAAGTGCGTGTAAATGCAAATGAGGTAAGTGTACCCAAACTTTTTACAGGTAAAGTATATATATATATATGCTTACTTAATGTTTTATCTATTACTAATATACCATAAGGTATTAGATAATCTTTTGCCGACATTTAATGAGTTTTACAAAGACCAAACGGTGTAAGATTTAATGTCATCAAATTATTGTACAGAAATGCGTATAAATATAAATGAAGTGTATCCAAACTTTTTAATACAGGTAAAGTATATATATATGTTTACCTAATAACTATCTATTACTAATATACCGTAAAGTATTAGATCTTTTTTTACGGTGTAAGATTTAATAGCACAAAATTATCGTACATAAGTGCAATAAATGAAGTAAGTGCACTCAAACTTTTCGATACAGGTAAAGTATATACATATATATATATGAATTAAATTATGTTTATCTAATGACTATCTATTACTAATATACCGTAAAGTATTAGATTTTATTTTTACGATGTAAAATTTAATATCACAAAATGATTGTACACGAGTACAATAAATGAGATAAGTGTATTGAAACTTTTTACAGGTCAAGTATTTCTATACATATAAAAATATATGTTTACCTAATGATTTATCTATTACTAATATACCGTGAAGTATTAGATGATCTTTTGCCGACAATTCGCGAGTTTTCTTCCAAAGAGCAAACGGTGTAAGATTTAATGTCATCGGAAAGATTGATCGTCAGTGGAAGTAGTAGGGATAAGAAGAACCTGTTTTCGATAATGTCGGAAGATACGTTTCTAGTCCGCTTATAGAGAGAAAGAAAAAGAAAAAAAAAATAAAGAAAAATAAAAAAAGGAAAAAGAAAAAGAGATGAGTAAAAGGGAGTCCGTCCGTAGCATTGGAACTCGCGTAACGCGTTACTGGTGTAAGCTTTTATAGGCTATTACTTTGGAGACTTTATTGCCACCCGCCAGTCAAAGCTCCCAGGGCTATCTCTTCCACCTTCGTCATAGCCCTTTATACTATACTACCGATGGCCTGAATCATTGCAAACGTTATGCAGCAGAAAGGGGGAAAAAGAAACATTTAGAGATAGATAGATATAAAGAAAGAGAGAGAGATAGAAAGTATTAGCAATAAACCTTCGCATCAATAACTTATTGGAGTCACCTAATCGTAAGTTAAAATAAAAGGTACGTGTAATTGTGTTACTACTACCAAACTATAACTCGTAATTCTATCTTTTATTTTTATATTGGAAAACAAGTAGTGTATATTGATTATAATTATATTTTTGATTTTTCCCATTTAAAGTTGGGAAGAAGAGAAGAATAAAAGGGAAGAGATGTGATGTTAAATATTTTTGAAAAGTAAATAGTAATTATAATTAAAACTAATATCACCTAATTGTAAGTCAAAATAAAAGTAGTGTATATTGATTATAATAATATTTATATATAATAAGAAAATAATAATAAGAGATGTGATGTTAAATATTTTTGAAAAGTAAATAATAATTATAATTAAAACTAATATCATCTAATTGTAAGTTAAAATAAAAGGTACGTGTAATTGTGTTACTACTACCAAACTATAACTCGTAATTCTATCTTTTATTATTATATTGGGAAAAAAGTAGTGTATATTGATTATAATTATATTTTTGATTTTCCATTTAAAGTTGGGAAGAAGAGAAGAATAAAAGGGAAGAGATGTGATGTTAAATATTTTTGAAAATTAAATAATAATTATAATTAAAACTAATATCACCTAATTGTAAGTCAAAATAAAAGGTACGTGTAATTGTGTTACTACTACCAAACTATAACTCGTAATTCTATCTTTTATTTTTATATTGGGAAAAAAGTAGTGTATATTGATTATAATAATATTTTTGATTTTCCATTTAAAGTTGGGAAGAAGAGAAGAATAAAAGGGAAGAGATGTGATGTTAAATATTTTTGAAAAGTAAATAATAATTATAATTAAGACACTAACGTTACCTAATCGTACGTTAAAATAAAAGGTACGTGTAATTGTGTTACTATTAGCAAACTATAATTCATAATTCTCTTTAAAAAGTATAAATCGATCAGAATTAAATTTTTGATTTAACATGGGGAGAAAAGAAAAAAGAATAAAGAGTAAGAAATGTGATGTTAAATATTTCTAAAAATTAAATAATAATCATAATTAAACCCCTCTAAACGTCGTAATAATAATAATTAGTAAAACACCTGTTATAATTATCGAATTTCAATTAGATAAAAATTATCGAAAAATAAGATGATTAATGAAATGAAAAAAAAAAAGAAAAAGAAACGGATAAAGAAGCAAGAGATAAATAATAGGTGAACATAAGAGATAAGAATAAGGGTAAGGAATAAGAAGAAGATGGTAAGACAAGATCCGAGATTCCCCATGAAACTACTTGACTTTTTTTTTTTTTTTGTTAACGTATATAAGCGTTTTATTTGTGAGGATCGAAAGAAAGAATCCTTCTTTCTCCCTCGCAGCACACTTTCGTCCTCGAAAATCCTTCGCGTGGATCGTTTCGGGTTCGGGCTCGGGCTCGATTAGCATTTTCGAAGTTCCAGCTCGAAAACCATTGCAACAACTGCCGCGAGAGAGCAAACGAGAGACCATAAATCCTCGAGCGTGACGATGATTCAAGTGGACTCAGGGATTCAGGGACACACGCATAATTAATTAGACGCGGACCTAAAGTGCACAAAGAAGACTCCGAACGCCGAATGATTCATGCTTCTTCTCCTGTGCTTCTGGCTTGAGTTTAACCAACGACTATGTTCGTTCGTTCATACGTTTGTTTGTTTGCGTGAGAGTGTCTATATAAAACACACGTGCACGTATGTATGTATGTATGCGCATACGAAAAGAAAGAAAGAAAGAGAGAGAGAAAGAGAGAGAATAACCAGCGACTGGTTCGGTGATTTTATCACGATATAAATTTCAAATAGTTTCAACCTAAGTAATACAAAATATTAAACCGAAGTTTTACCCGCTCGGTCCTTTACGTTGACCACGCCCCTTTGTTTCTTATTAGGCTGGATTAAAACTTCGTGCATTTTTTCTTTTTTTTTTTTTTTAATTAATATTACATTTCTAATGTAAGTACATTTTAGAAAAACAATCCGTTATGCGGTGTTGTAAATACAATTTGTAACACGATAAATATCAACTTGAACTTTGAACTTTTGATTCACCCTAATTTACGCACTGACGACATCTCTTAAGGATTCGTTCATTTTTTTTTTCTTTTTTTATTTCTTTCCCTCCCACCAATCGTTAGAAGAATGAAATAAATCGATAAGGGAGAATAAGAAACATACGATCGAGTGGAAATTTTAATGCGTTTTATCTTTTCATTATTTTTCTTTCTTTCTTTCTTTCTTTCTTTCTTTATATTTTCGAATCTGATTAAATTTTTACCTCGTCCGGATGATTATCCCCGCAGCGTGCGTCGCATCTTGCAACTCTGATCGAGTCGTATTCCTCGACATACTTTGTCCAGGATGCGAAACATCCTGGCAGCAACAACCACCATGGCCACCACTCTAAAAACAAACCAAAAGAAAAAAAAGAAAAAATATATTCACGATAATGGATAGATAAGGTAAGCTATATCGTAGTATTTAAAATCTATTAATAGTATTTCAATGTTCAAGCACGATGATTGAAATAAAACTGCAGTTTTACCGTAAAAAACACGCACAGATAAAATTTGAATTTCATATGCGTATGATATAAAAAAAAATTATAAGATCCTGTGTAGTTTATAATTGATTTTCAAATTCTTAACATAATAATTATCTTGTTTAATTCAAATTGAACAATTCAGTATCAATTATTCAGTAACAATTCAGTAAAACAATTATAATTTGTTGGATTGGATAACAAAATAATATAAAATAAAATAGAAGTATTAAACATTTTCATTTTTCAAATGTTAATAAATCACATTTATACATACCAATTAGAAACATAAATAAATAAATAAATAAATAAATAAATCAAGAAAAAAAGGATCGATCTATTGGTGACAAAAATTTCTAAATAAATCTCCAATGTTCATATCGACGTACAATGCACAAATACACACACACACATATATATATATATACTTCAACACACAAAGTAACATAAACGGATTGTACGGTTACGCGTGGCGATATGGCCGAGCTACCATTTCACGCCTCATTAAAGGGATCTAATGGGTCTCGCACGCGCGAGAACAACCAACCGAACCGTTCATTGTACCAACAACTGAGAAAATAACGATCCGTTTAAAAGCTAAAACGTTAGAACGAGTTATACATATACATATACATATATACACGTACATATATGTATATAAAATACGACCAATGTTCGTGGAATTTGCAATAGCTCGTGAAAATCCGAAGTATCAGGCCCTTTAAGTATCTTCTTACACAAAAAATTCTTCATAAGTCAAACCCATCCTATGAATCTCTACGATGGAAAAGATCCTTATTTTTTTTTCTTTCCTAATCCCTATTCCCTCCCCTTCCCCCTTCCCCCTCTCTATATCACATAACTGTATTAATATTTATTTTGAAAGCAACCCAAGTTCATTTGTCAGTTGTTTGTCGTGTTAACTATAATAACGTCACGTACCACCCTGTTGGTTAGTTGTCAAAAAAAATATTTTGTGGGAGAGGGGGAAGGGAAGAAAAAGAAATGGAGTTAGATCATTTTCATATATATTAGAATGAAACAAAAGTTTTTCGTGCGTTTGTTGTGTTGCTTTTTTTCAGATAGGACAATTTTTGTTTGAAGTCAATATAAAAAATTACTTTATATGGGAATGAAATAATAATAAAAATAAAAATGCATGAATTTATGATTTATATGCAAATGAAATATTAATAATAAACAAAAGGCATGAATTTTTATAGAACCAGAAGTTCGTAAGTTTAATCCATTGTTTATCGGATAGTGCAATTTTTGTTTGAAGTCAATATAAAAAATTACTTAATATGGGAATGAAATATTAATAAAAATAAAAATGCATGAATTTTTATAGAACCAGAAGTTCGTGCGTTTATTCCGTTGTTTATCGGATAGTGCAATTTTTGTTTGAAGTCAATATAAAAAATTACTTAATATGCAAATGAAATATTAATAATAAACAAAAGGCATGAATTTTTATAGAACCAAAAGTTCGTAAGTTTATTCCATTGTTTATCGGATAATGCAATTTTTGTTTGAAGTCAATATAAAAAATTACTTAATATGGGAATGAAATATTAATAAAAATAAAAATGCATGAATTTTGTGCCGAAGCAGAAGTTCGTGCGTTTAATCCATTGTTTATCGGATAGTGCAATTTTTGTTAGAAGTCAATATAAAAAATTACTTAATATGGGAATGAAATAATAATAAAAATAAAACTGCATGAATTTATGATTCACCCTAATATTCTATTTTTCTATGTTTTCTTTCTTTCTATTCGTTAATATATCCATTGTTCTATATATCATTCTCAAAGAACTCAGAACTCAGAACACTTTAACCCAAGTTTACCCAACCGATCGATAAAGAAAGAAAGAAAGAAATAAAGAAAAAGAATGAGAAAAAAAAAGAAGGAAAGGATAAAGAGAAAGAAAAATTATCTTTGCTATCATATTACGATCTTTAACGTTTTACGTTAAAAGCGAAAAACCAGGCGCGACCTTCTTATTCGTCCGACTCTCGATAGGAATTCCAAAGGAGGACGAGGACGAGGAGGGAAGAGGAAGAGAGAGGAAGAGGAGGAAAAGGATGAGAATGAGGATGAGGATGAGGATGAGGATGAGGATCAGGAGGAGGAGTATAGTAGTCGAGAAGAAGACTTCGTTCGTTCTCCACGGGAACTCAGGGGGACCACGTTGGGTATATCTCGATCGCGATCGTTCGCATAAATCGTATTTTGCTAAATCGAAGAAGAACAATCTTCTTCTCTTTGGATTCGAATCCTTCTCTCTCTCTTTCTCATCTTCTTCTTCTTCTTTTTCATCTTTCTTTCTTTCTTTCTTTCCATCTATCTATCTATCCCTCTCTCTCTCTCTCTCTCTCTCTCTTTCTCTTTCTTTCTTTCTATCTACGTTTAACGTACGAACGTCGTTTTCTTTCACCGACGTTCGAAAGTAAAAAAGACGAATTCCTAAACAAGTTAAGTGCCGATCGAAGGTACCCAAGCTGTGGTGGTACCGGCTTACAAGCTGCTAAGCCTCTTCTTCTTCGACGAAGCGCCATCCTGGTAGATGCAATAGGAATGTGGAAAACGTTTACTATACTCTTTCTTTTATATTACATCTATCTATCTATCTATCTATCTAGCTAGCTAACTATCTATACATATATATATAAATCTATCCTTTTATCTATATCTTCTATCCTTATTTATAATTCCAAATTTTCTAAGCAGCTCGAATTTTAACTTCCTCCCCTCTCCTTTTTTTTCTTCCACCATCCCACGCAAAATACCATCACGCATTCTCACATATTGTTTTTTTGTCGTTTTATTTTAATGATTCCTCTACGAATAATGAAAAAATTCCAATTTAATCGATCATCAACCCTTATTTTATTTAATATTGACCCTTGTCGAGAGCAACAAGTTACAAATTTTTCCATTCTATTCGAAAACCCCCAACGAATTCTTGAGAATTGGGTTCAGGGGAAAGGAGGGGGAAGGGGGGGGGATAATACCGTTTGACCCGATGAAGATATACTAAATCTTCTGTCTCCTGTTTTTCTTTTCTTGTGTTGTTTCTTGTGTCCTTTATTTCGATCCTGTCTCTCAAGGAATCTCATTTGATCATTTTCATTTTCTTTTTCTACTTTTTGCTTTCTTGGGGCTGAATATTTTTTTCTCTTTCTTTTCTTATTATTCGTTTATCGTTGTCAGTCAATTTCGATAAGAAAAAGATACCACTTTCGTTAAATAAATTTTCTTCTTTTAAAGTAATTATCCAAAAAGTAATTATCCGATTGTGCGATTAACTTTCCTTTCTTTCTTCCCCCTTTTTTGTCCCCCCTTTTTTTTTTACACCGGTGTAATACGTAAATGTAATTAACAGTAAAACGTAATCGATGAATAATCCCGTTAGTAAGCGAATGAATGAATGAATGAAACTAACCTATCGTTATTAAAAATATCTTCTTGAAAAAACGCGGACACGATTCAATAATACAACATCTAAGATTTCGTACGAGTTCTGCGAAATGTAAGGGGAAATATGAGATTGGCACACGAGAGAGACTGCATGAGACCGCAGTAAATGCAATCGAAACATCGAATTGTTATGCCGTTACAACACGTCGTACAAAAAATACAAAGGAAGAAAGAAAAAAAAAACAAGAATCCAAATGACAGGGGAGGGGGGGAGGAGAGCAAAAGGTTGCGCGTCGAATTTTATTCGATTATCTCGAAAGGGGGATGGACAGGCGTGGCTGGGGGGTACAAGGGGGGAGGGTGTGATAAACAAATTGGATTATTATCGAGAACATAATCTCTCCTGTCGATTAAATATTACTTTCCTTTTTTTTTTTTTAAATTAACCTTGCAATTGACGTTACAAGAAAAAAAAATGAATCGATTCGTTGTGTGTTCTTTTTTTAATAATAATAATAATAATAATAATAATAATAATACAACTCTAGAGAGAGAGAGAGAGAGAGAATCCTGTTCTCATTTCTCTTTTTCGGTTTATTTCTATATTATTTTTCTTTATTCTTTTCCTCTTTAATGTCAAGAAGCACGCGTCAAACATTAGAAAGTTCAATATAATATCTATCTATATATATATATGTATATATGTACAGATCTTATAAATATGTACATACGTCTAACTGTTGATCAAGAAGACGCATGCACCATTCGTTTACACCTTCCGTCTCTCGATCGTATCTGTCCGGATTAGCGGTCCTATCAGACGTGTTTCAAATAAACTATACTTCCGACTAGTTCGTGCACTTTTAACCGTATAAAAATCATTCCCCCCCTCCCTCTACCCTTCTTTCCCGATCAATCATCCTTATCTATCCTTTAAAACCTTGTCACACTTCCGTATCTCTCTCTCTCTCTCTCTCTTTCTCTCTCTATCTATCTATCTCTCTCTTGCTTTCTATCAAGATTTGTAATTAATGATATTTAACATCAATTAACCGTTGGTTGGATTACTTACTTACAAGTTTTGATTTAAAAACCGGAAAATAGAAAAGAAAAAAAGTTAGATAAGAAATACTTGTTGTTAGTAAAAAAAAAAAGGAAAAAAAAGAGGGTGGGGAGTTTGTTAGAAATCAGTCCCTTTATCCTGAACAATGAATTCGGGGCCTTATTTTATATATACATAGCAAAGAATATTGTATCGAAAAGGATGACTCATATACCTGTTTCCTTAATGCCAGTTCGACTTATTTCACTAAACTAATCCCTGCGATATATACCTTCGAGAGGAACGTTCTTGTTCTCTCTCTCTTTCTCTCTTTCTGTCTCTCTTTTCGTCCTGTTCGATCGACTGTTAAATCCTAAATCTTTTTTTCGAGGGAACTTGCTAAAAAAGTGTGTGTGTGTCTGTGTGTTTGTATATACTATCTAGAAAAAGGTTGTCCTTGATCAAATATTCGCGAGTTAGAATAAAAGAAACAAATAAAAATCAATTTCTCTTTGTCTACTTCTTTTTTAAACGAGAATATTCAAAATACTAATTTTTATAAAACCACATTTTTAATATAATATATATATATATATATATATATATATATATATTTTTTTTTTTTAAAACGAATTTAAAACAAACAAAAAGAAAATAATACAATTAAATTTGTAACAATTCCCTTCCCTCCCCAAAATTAGAATCCTCTAATTTTTTAACATAACATACATTTATTTCTAACATAATATATATATTTAAACGAATTTAAAACGAACAAAAAGAAAATCTATGACAAATAATAGAATTAAATACGTAACATGTTGAAACAACCCCTTTCCTTTCCTCCCCAAAAGTTAAAATCATTCAAAAACGAAAAATAGTGAAACAAGAAACAAACGTAGTAAAACATACACACGTGTGATATACATATAAAATAACAAGGTGATTTGTTAAAAAGAAAAATAAAAAACGAAAGAAAAAAATAAGAAAAGTAAATCGTAACGTATCCCTTTAACCCCTTTTTACGATCTATACATACTTTTAAGGGTGGTGGTAGTCGGTGGTGGGCGCCAGCAGCCAGTGGTGGTGCCTTCGATGCTGTTGGAGCCCGCCGAGTTGGGTTTGGACGTTGGCCTACCGAGTGGAAGCATCTGAGCCGCTTTGCCAAGGGGACGACGACTCTTTCGCTGTCAGTCGAAGTTTAATGAAGATGGTTGTTGTTATTGTTGTTGTTGTTGTGCGTGTACACGCGCGCGGTTCACGAGAATAAGAATAAGAAGAAAGAAAAAGAAAAAGAAAAAGAAGAACAAGAAGAAGAAGATCTCGAAGGGGGGACGTTTTACAATTTGGATTCCCTTTTCTTTTTTTTTTTCTTTATAATCACTGACAAGGTGAACGACAACAACGAGAACAAACTAACGACGGTAGGTCTGGTGGTTGATGGTGGTGCTGATTGTGCTGATTGTGGTGTGGTTTTAACGGCAACAACGGCAGAGCAACAACAACAACAACAACGAAACAAACGAAACAACTCTCCTCGGATACGAACGTTTTAAACAAAAAAACAAAAGAAGAAGAAACAAACAAAAAAAAAAAAAGAAACGAAATGCAACTGTTACGATCAAACGACGACGAAGACCGTTCGAACTGGGATCAAGCTTACTTTCCTGACCGGGCCGATCCTGTTGCTGCTGTTGCTGCTGCTGCTGCTGATGCTGGTGCTGGTGCTGATGCTGGTGCTGCTGCTGCTGCTTGCCTGCCGCTTGCCTCCCCCAGTACTTCTCCTACTCTAACTCCGGCCCACACCATTCGTTTCCACCACCCTTCTACCACCCATCGCAATGACCGAATCATTAAGTTCAGGAAGGGTCCTCTCCTGCCTTCGTTAAGAAATCTCTCCGTACTGATCGCTCGATTTCTTTCCTTTATCCTATCCACCCACCCCCTCCAGAATTTCTTGTTTTTTTTTCTTATTATCATTATTCTTTTTAATATCATTTATTTCATATATAATTCCTAATACCAACGACTGATTCTCACGAGACCCTTTTTTTATGTCTCTCTCACATCCTTCTTTTACTTTTATTATTATAATAATAATAACAATTTTTAACATAATCATCGCATAGATTTCCATTATAGATTAACCACAGGTTTTTTGTTTTTTATTCTTTCTATAAGACACCTAAAATATATCAAATATATAACATACGCATCATTTTTATTAACGCAGATTTACGTAATCTTCTCTTCTTTTGTTTTTTTTTTTTCTTTACATAATCGTTCGATAAAAATGAAAGAGACGCGTGTGTATTTATTATTTCGACGAAGATTCTTAACTTATCTCTTATAATACTTCGAGTAGATTATTTCTAATATAATTTAGAGAAGAAAAAGGTGGTGGTGTTGGGGTGGAGGGGGGAGGGGAATGGGGAGGGAGGAGGGGTTAGGCAAGTAAGAAGACCAAAAGGAAGTTAAGTAAATTAAACTAAAATAAAATTCGAACGATTTTTATATCGACGAGGAGATACTCGTGAAGTCTCTTTGCAAAATTAACGAGAAAGAGAAAGAGAAAGAAAGAAAGAAAGAAAGAAAGAGAGAGAAAGAAAGGTTTTATCGTCGATGGTTTCGTGAATAGGTTTTCAGTGGTAAAAGAGAAGGAGAGGGAATGATCAGAGGATCCCCCAAAGGTGGGAGGGGAAGGAAGAGAAAAAGAAAAAGAAAAAGAAAGAGAAAGAGAGAAGAAGAAGGACAAGGGGGGAAGAGAACAGAGAGGGTCTATCTTCGAGTTCTTGGCAAATCCTACCTCGAGCCTGCCGCACAGGTACTGCAACCTGTGTGGCATGAGAACGGGGCCTTCTCTCTTCCCACATAATGAACGACTTCGAAGAACGGTAGTGGCATTGACCTGAATCTATTAGGGTTTTGGTTTGGCGGTATTATAACTTGGCCGTGAATCAATCCCTTACTTAGACGCAACGTTTTCTTCTCCTTCCAAAACGAACCCCCCCCTCCTCCTCCTCACCCTACACCTTCCTCAGCCCTCCCACCCCACAATACTGCAAAAAAAATTTCAATGGGTTCGTCGTATTCCAATTATTAGATAAGATCGAGATCAATTTTTGTTTCTTTTATGTGTGCATGGGGGAAGGGAGGGGGAAAGGGAAAAAAATCCATTTGAAATCGATAATCATAATATTTCTTCATCAATTCCTCGTACAATCCTTGCTCTCTTTAATCCCGTTCGAGATGATCCTCAGTAGTTCGTTCGTCTAACGTTTTCAAGAATAAAACACATCAATGTTTCAATCTAATATTTGAATTTACAGTTACTCGCGAATGTATTCGAACACACAGACATTTACAGTTTTGTTTTTCTCGTGAGAGGAAATAATTGATTAATTTTATTGTAATGATTGGAAAAAAGTGATCCTAATAAATGTTAATGACTTGTTATTATCTGTTGGTTTGAACAATCTTTAAATTTTGTAAAAAAATAAATTATAAATATTGTTTTTGTAAATATTCGATTTGTTTGAAAGTATATTTAAAGATTAATACTCTTTAATTCAATGTTAAATAATATGTCGTTAAATGTATGGTATATAAAAAATAAATTTATAATAATTAAATCAAGTATTATTCACGTAAAGTGTGTTGAAATACATTAACGAGTCACTGTATATATATATTAATATTATTATTATTATTATTAAGGATAAGGATTTTTCTAATAATGTGGATTTTTGATTAAAGATTCGAAAGATTGAAAGATATAGATGGATAGAAAGAAGGTGAGAAAATGAATGAAGATTCCACGTTACCTTCGGCAACGTGTTTAGTAGATCTGAAATAAGAAGAAGAAGAAAAAGAAGAAGAAGAAGAAGAAGAAGAAGAGAAGTAAAGGGAAAAGAAAAAAAAGTAGATGAAATAAAATAAAAGAAATGAAAGAAGAGGAGGAGGAAGAAGAAGAGGAAGAAGAAAAAAAAAAGAAAAAGGGGCGAAGAAAACGAAAGCAATCTCTTTCTCTCACCACGTTCTTGTGCCTCCGGTTCCATGCGACGTTGAACTTGACGTCATTAATTATCGTCTCGATTAGTGTATCGTACTTACTGCCTTGAGAACCTTTGAAACGTGTTAGCTGAAAAACGAACGGGTAACAGTGTGAATTATCGTGAAAGTTTCGCGTGCCATTTAAATTATACCCACGTGTATATATTATATACATGTGTGTGTGTGTATGTGTATCACGCGTGGAGACTTTTTTTTATCCCTTTTTTTCTTTACTTTCTTTTTTTTTGTCATCTCTACTAATCTAAATGATACCCCATTACTAAATCAGATAACATTTCGTCATTAAGATTGAACGATCTTTCATATAATATCTACAAACCCATTTAATGTTCTCCTCTTGGTCCATGGTAATCGAGAAACCATAAAATGGATAATTTGTGATGCTGAAATAAAAAATATCGAACGATCGTTAAAGAAAATTTATTCTTCGTGTGTTGATTATTTAATAATGGATAAGTGTGGATTTTTTTTTCTTTCTCCTCCCCCCACTCTCTCTCTCTCTTAGGGTTTTATTTTATTTCAGTTTTGATATCGACAACTATCGAGTGATCACTTACATGCCATTCATTTTATCGAATCTTTCTGGTCGTTCTATAAAATCCATCGACAGATTAAATGCATTTGGATTACTCGCAATAGCCATAAGCGTTACCTCCGTATGTTCCGTTGAAAATGACGATAAATACCTGTAAACATCGTAAAATGAATTTCTATTTTTTCACATTAGATATATCGTTCTCAAAAGTTTCTATATAATTTTAATCCTACGATTTAAATTAATATAGAATAATTTCGATTAAAAATTTATTTAAATATATATAAATTAAAAATTATATATTTAATATAATATAATTATAAATTATTTAAATATATATAAATATTTCCAAATTTATTTAAATAATATAAAGTTAACGCAAATTTTGAAATTTCTTTTTTTCGTCGAGATTTAAAACTTTTCAAACTCATCCTCGCAGTATAAGAAAATAAAAAAGAAAAATAAGAGAAAAAAATGTATTAAATAATCGTTCGATTTCAGTTCTAATCTAATCGATCGGAATATAAACAAGAATCTCTCTTATTATTTATTGTTACAACCAAATGGAACATTAAAAATAATCTCATCAATCATACCATTCGATCAATGTTGAATTTGGAGTACAACCAAGAGCATATGCCAGGCTAAATTTATCGTTTTCCTTTGGTTCGTGATATTTATCCAATAACTTGAACCATTGTTCCGTCGAAGAAAATTTAGCATACGTGCAATAAACCCAAACTAGAAATTCCGACGAAAAATCTTGTTCGTTTCTTCTCGAGGATCGCGCGCGCGCGCACACACACGCATACACAAATAATAATTATTATATATTATTACAATAATTTTACGGTTAATACAAAAACAAAAAATAATCGCTTATAATACGTACTCGATAACGGTGGTATCGTTTTGTAATAATTTTTCCACGAAATTGTTGAGATATTTTACGCAACTTTTGTGGCCGATCCAGCACGCCCATTTTGTTAATTCGATTTTAAACGTGCTCCACAATTCCGTATCGGTCTCGAACAAATTTCGTACTTTCGATTGATAAACTTCGTCGATTAATTTGCACGTCATGAACTGAGAACAGGGAAAAGAAGAAAAAAAGAAAGAAAGATCATAAAAATAAAAATAAAAATCTTAACAATATTTTCTCCTTGTAATAATTTTCACTTTGCAATAATTTTCAAACTTCATTTTCTATTGTGTCAAAAGTATATCATCTTCGATAATCAAATTTCGTATCGAATGAACGAACCTGTTACGAGAAAGAAAAATAATATTTTCAATAAAATAAATGACCCTCCTTCCCCCTCCTCTTCCTCTTACCACCCACCCACCAATATTTATAATAAAATATCGAATAAATAATAAAAGCAAATTAACAATATATCTGCGCAACGTTACGAGCTGACAAAATACAATTACATACTGACACTTAATTATTATTCCTACTGAACAAAATATTACATATATATGTATATGTAATACACGTAACGACCATTTATCTTACAAAATATATATCACTAATTAATAAAAATACTAAGGTCAAGAGAAAAAGAAGAAGAAGAAGACGAAGAAGAAGAAGAAGAAGAAGAAGAAGAAAAAGAAAATGAATAAAGGAAGCCAGAAGCAACGAGGGGAGTTTAAAAGATTCCCTCGTGTTGTTTCTTTGGACGAACGAAGGTAGTAGTAGTAGTAGTAGTATTAGTAGTAGTAGTAGTAGTAGTACCTATATAATCGAGTAGTCGAGTAGGATTCGATTTATGTAAATAAATTCTCGTTCTTTGGATTGGGAGGGAGATGGGAGGGGGGTGGTATGGGATAAGGGGGAGGGAGGGAGGAAGAGGAGAAAGAAATAAAACGAAACAACTAAAGAAAGAAAGAAAGAAAAAAAAAGTAAAATAAAAAATGAAAGAAAGAAAACAAGCAGAGTAAAGTGAGGCAAAGCAAAGCAAAGCAAAGCAAAGCAAAGCAAAGCAAAGCAAAGCAAATCAAATCAAATCAAACGAAAGTAAAGTAAAGTAAAGAGTAAAGTAAAGAAATAAAAAAAAAGGGAGGGGGATAATATTAAAAAAGAAAAAAGGAAGTGGGGGGGGGGAAAAAAAGGAAAAAGAGTAAGAAGTTAAATGGTTTTTCGACCCTTTTCAATGATAATTTCTCCGAAAAGGAAAGCTGTGTGTTACGTAGCAAAGTGGTTAATTAAGCGTTCCCGAAGACTCGTATTTTGGTGCAAATAATGATTAAGTCTTTCAAGGCCTAATTGAACGTCGAGTCGTAATGACGGGCGGCAGGCTATGATCGCTTGTATTCCTGTCGAAGGGATAATCACTTGTTTTATGATGCTATACTTAAGACTTAACTGCACATAATGGGCGACATAACGGGGAACAACGTGGTAAACGATTTAAACCTTTAAGCCTGTTATCGGCTATCTTGCATATCTTATCGTTTAGGTAGTAGCGGCATAAATTAATAATAAAACTGGAAAACATGCGCACGAACACGCAGACACAGACACAGACTCACGCACGCGAACATCTTCTCTCTGTTTTTTTTTTTTCTATCTTTTTCCTTTTTCTTTGAGAAAAATGTGACGTTCTAAATCGATGAAAACAATTTTTGATGGCGTGCGTGTTGTGTGTATGTGTGTGTGTTTTTCTTTTGTTCATTTTGCATGGGGATAAAAATTATACATCGCGTGTAATAATTTTGTCCAAGTTGTTTAAAAAAGAAAAAATATAAAACACACACACAGATACATACGACGTTTATTACGCGTCCGAATGTATTTTTTTTAACTACGTACGTACGAGACTATAAGTATACATTTACGCTAAGTTTGTTTTATTAGGATGAAACCTAATCAGTTCGTACTTTTATTGTCTTACGAATTGAACTATGTTATTAAATTGTATAATGAATTTGTTGTTTGTGTAAAATTTATCTTGGAAATATTAATAATTATAAAACGTACAAACTTATTTTTTTCGTTCAGCCTAATATTTGCATTCGTTTTACATTTTGTATTAATAAAATAAAAGTTTGTTTTATTAGGGTGAAACCTAATCAGTTCGAACTTTTATTGTCTTACGAATTGAACTATGTTATTAAATTGTATAATGAATTTGTTGTTCATGTAAAATTTATCTTGGAAAATTATTAATAATTATAAAACGTACAAACTTATTCTTTCGTTCAGCCTAATATTTGCATTCGTTTTACATTTTGTATTAATAAAATAAAAGTTTGTTTTATTAGGGTGAAACCTAATCAGTTCGTACTTTTATTGTCTTACGAATTGAACTATGTTATTAAATTGTACAATGAATTTGTTGTTTGTGTAAAATTTATCTTGGAAAATTATTAATAATTATAAAACGTACGAACTTATTTTTTCGTTCAGCCTAATATTTGCATTCGTTTTACATTTTGTATTAATAAAATAAAATAAAAAAAAATATTTATAACTCTTACCCTAAAGACTTGAGAATCCCAAAGACGATATTCGATATACCCTAAGGCATCCTTGACCAACAACCATACATTTTTCCCTGTATCAACGTTCAACTTAAGAAGAAATTTCCAGAGCAAAGTTTGATCGAGTAATCCTCTGTTGAACATAGCAAACGCGTCGCTCAGTATCTGAAGCTTTGTCGTATCCGGTAAAAGATCGAATCGATTCGTTAGAAGTTTCCAATTTTCTTCGTCGTAATTCACTCGATACAATCCTGTTGAGAAAATGGGATAATATAAAAATGAAAAAAGATAAAAATGATATTAAATATCCGAACTATCCGAACGCTGTATTAAAACTTCATCTCGTTAACGTTAAATATATTCTCTCATTTTGTTTTATTTGTTTGTTTTTTTTTTTTTCTTATTCCACCCTTCTTTTTCTTTACTTTTATTTGATTTGATTTGATTTTATTTAATTTTGTCTATTTTTTACTATTTATTTCATCCTTATACGAGATGATTATATTATATCACATTGTGACCTGTTTGGTTGATATTAAAGAGAATCCATTGATTATTGAAAATTGCTTCACTCAAGCCAGTATCATTAATCACCATGCGTCTTTCAAGCATCCATGCCTTAGGCAACGTCCCATCGAATCGCTGATCACTTTCGATTGTCCACGTTAAAGGGATGCACCATAATTCCTCGCTCGTATCATCAACGTTTAAATCCTGCCTATAAAATCTCTCCTAAAACATTATCGGATGATTCTTTATTGTTATACTTTGATCGTTATAATAAACTTACGTGTATACATATATATGAATACTTGGTTAAAGAAAGAAAACAATATCTATGGTGTGTGTGTGTGTAATTTTGTTGTTCTAAAAACCTGCATAAGTTCGACGAGGCCGGTTTCGTTATTCCTGATTACGTGAACAACCGGAAATCCAGCTTGATCCGTCCAACCTTTCATAATATTTTTAATAGAAAAATTATTGAATAATTTGGACAATTCGATTTCTTCTTGAAATATATCCCAAAGATCGTTCTGATCCGCGGCACGATAATAATACGTTCGAATATATTTTTTAATCGACGAAAAGAATATTGATTCGCCGAGAAAATGAAATATCATATTGACCAGACAATTGCCCTTAACGTATGGCGTCGTATCGAATATATCACAAAGTTCATTCCCCGTAATACTTAAATTGAGATACAACGGATGCGCGTTCTCTTTTTCTTCTTTTTTAAACATTTCACGATATTCCACCGCCATAATATCTTGTACACTCCAAGACGATTCGATCTGAAATTGGTAACCGTAATGGAACTTAAGACACAAAAAAATTCAATAAAATAATAACAATCACGAAAATGATCACTCTCTGTCTCTCTTTCTCTCTTTCTCACCATGCTTAATGCCTTGATACCAAAGAAAGATGAAAAACCTTCTTTCAACCATACTTCAGACCACCATTTCGGTGTTACCAAATTACCGAACCATTGATGGGCCACCTCGTGAGATGCGATCATAGCAAATATCTTGTTCTTATCGATATGTTGATTTTTATTATTACGCAGGAGCATACTACTCTCGCTGGAAAAATTGAAAATATATATTCAATTATTTTCTTCAATCTATAATTTAAATATTATTTTTATTTACATAGAGAAAATATTTATAAATTGAGTAACAATTATCGATCATTGTTAAAAAATCTATATAATATTATTTTTCTAACGAGAATATTCTAAGACTAACTCGAAATTAATCGTATCAAAATTATTACAAATATGATCATGAATAAAATCTAGATCTATTATCAAAAATTTCATGATACGAATATTAAGAAATTTATTTGGACAAATAATTGTACGAATTAGCAGTGTTTTTTTTTTAATTCTAAATCGACAAAAAGAATAAAAAGAAAAATACGAAAAAAGTCAATTTGAATTGAATCAATTTTGTATCATCTCTCGCTGGAAAATTGAAAATATATATTCAATTATTTTGTTCAATCTATAGTTTAAATATTATTTTTTATTTACATAGAGAAAATATTTATAAATGGAGTAACAATTATCGATCATTGTTCAAAAATTTGTATAATATTATTTTTCTAACGAGAATGTAAGACTAACTCGAAATTAATCGCATAAAAATTATTACAAATATGATCAAAAATTATTATCAAAAATTTCATGATACAAATATTAAGAAATTTATTTGGACAAATAATTGTACGAATTAGTAGTGTTTTTTGTTTTTTTTAATTCTAAATCGACAAAAAAAATAAAAAGAAAAATACGAAAAAAGTCAATTTGAATTGAATCAATTTTGTATCATCCTATACACGCGTTATTCCAAAAAGTGTATATAAATATTAACGTAGATATGCACAGGTTAATATACCGAAACGTAATGAGACCCCAATTTTCCATCGCCGAATACGCCAAACTTGGTACCGCTATCATGTCGAGCTTGTCCAAGTCGTAATGGAATCCAGTTAAATTTTGCATGAGCCTGACTATCGGTGGTATTAAATTTCCGATATACATGGTATCATTTTGCACGTATTTTCTTGCGAACACATTATGAAATGGCCGTTCGGTAACATTAATTTGATAACTTTGGAAGTCAGTCACCATGAAAGCGGTCAGATACGTTGACATTGGTGGTGTTTTCTTGTAATGATCCCATACGTGATTTGGTATTTCGTTACTGAGAAATCATAAGGGGGTTAAATATTATGTCATCTTCAATATCAATTAGTATAATATATTTTCTTTTTTTTTTTCATATTTCTATTTGTTGATTGGTCAGTATATTTTATTTTTTTTTTTTACTTTAAATAAATCCTCGATATAAATAATAATTTGTCGGTATTTTATAATAATTTTTTCACGTGGTTAGATATTTATTGAAGATATTTTACCTTTTTTAATACTTAAATATAAATAATTCTTAAGTATATTATTTTATTCATTCCTTATTTCATACAAAAATTCTTTTAATATTATTAAACAAGAGAAATGTACTTTTTGTTATAAATTTTATAAGATAAATAATTATTTCTGTAAAACTTGATACCTTGTTATTATTTTTTAAATAATAAAATATCGATTGTTGTTTCTTTTTTTATTTTTTGTTTCACTTAAAAAACGATCTTCCCATATCTTTTTTCTTCGAAAATATGTGTGTGTGTGTTTTTTTTTGTTATTATTTCGTTCAGATTTGAAGTTGATAGAAAGTTACGAGGAAGTAGGATTAACGGTTAAGTAGAAACTTACATTTTCTCTGTAGCAATCCGTATTGAATTAGAGTGAGTCCGCATGTCGACCTTTCGACCGATCGAGATTCGAAAAGGAGCCTTCATTGACGGCTCATCGAAGCATGGGAAAGCTCTTCGAGCAAAATCAGGTGAAAAATTCGATACGGCTATCCATCTGAAATAACGGAAGAAAAGAAAGAAAGAAAAAAACAAATTGCAAGTTTTCTTTTTTCTCCTTTTTACTTTCCATTAATTATTTCTGTTTCTTACTTTTTGTTTTTTCTTTTTTTTCTCTTTTTTCCTCGAACAATTTTTAATTCAATTTTTTGTTTTTCTATTATATTCAATGTAACAATATTTTTTTATTTATTATATTTATTTTTATATTTTTTTTATTTAATATAACAATTATTATTTCAATTTTTCGTTTTTCTATTATAATTCGACGTACGAGTGAAATGATTACACACTAACCTGGTAACATTGGTGATTTCATCTTTGTACTTGCTACGAAACAAACCGACAGGTTTTTCGTTCAAACCACCCTCGTATTTTATTTTCAAATGATAAATTCGATCCTTCGTCAAAAGTTGTAATAGAAAAATATCGAGAAAATCATCGTCGGTAATGGATACGTAATTTTCAATGATGTACGTTTTGTTATCGGAACTAACGTAACTGACGCTGACGTTTTGTATATTTAATTTGTGAGAATGAAGACGTATGTGTTTCGTTGATTGTTTACAGTAGAGTTGAATCCCGACGTCGCCGATGATTTTAAAATTGTTCTCTGTCAATAATGGAATTATTTGTAATCTGTAGAAATAATTAAAACAATCAAACGTTCTTCGTAATGGTTTCTCCATTTACAAAGGTAATTTACAGAATGTATGCGTGTACATGACCCTATAATTATGAAATTAAATTAAGTTAAAATTAAAAAAACAAAAAAATAAATATGTATAATTTACATCATATTATTTAAAACTAAATTAATTCAATGTATTAAAATTTTAACGATATTGTCAAAAATAAAACTTTAGATAGATGTTCTCGTTAATTTCAACATTTTAAAAATAATTCTTTTACGTATCTCAAAACAAAGAATTGTTTGACCAACTGACCAATTGACCAATTGGACCAATTGACCAACAATTAGACTATTTTCATAATTATAAGCTCATATACATATATATATATATATTTTTTTCTATTCGTTTAATTTAATTTTTTCTTCGATAACATATTATTTTACCAGTATACATATATACTTTTTTTATTGATATATTTACTCACGTATATTCCAATGGTATAAGTTGATTAGGAAGTCTTTCGAGATAAGATTGTTTTCTCGAAACAGAACGATGTCTGTTAGGATCATGTTGTCTGTTGTCATTACGACTAACCAGAATAGAATTAACGAACCAATATATAATGAAAGAAGCAACCACTAATGAAACTATTGCCATTACCACAAAACGAATTTTTAAATGAAAACATCTTCTTCGCGATTGTTCTTCGTTTGTTGATTGCTGTCTCGCATAAGCTTGGAACGTAACTTCCACGATATCTAAAATTATTATTATTATTATTTCTTTTTCTTAGATAAAAGATCTTAATATAATAAAATATAAAACATTTGTGTATTAAAAGTAAAAAGAAAAAAAGAAGAAACTACCTGACCGTGCCGTATGATTTGCCATAGATAATCGTTGTTTTATACAAATTTTATTTATATATAAAAAGAAAAAAAAAAGAAAGAAGGAAATAGGTGTATAATCTTAAGGATTTCAACCTCCGCAAGAGCAAACGAAGACTGACGAGTTCCAAAGTCAAGACGTTCAAGATTTGCGTTCAACCAGATGCGATGTCCAAAAATATCCATACACTTGTAGACACCATGTTACATTTACCAGTTCGATATGTTGAGTTTCATTAAAAGCCATCCTTTATCTCTCCCACTCCTTATCTATTTTTATTTTTTTCTTATTGGTATAAAAATGTATTTTTCATTTATACGACGTTTGTGTACAATCAAATAAAAAATATATATGAGCCGTTTATTTTGAAAGTGGCCTAACTCCATTTTTCATTTTTTTCCGGTTACCCACGGTAACATGTACAGCTTCAAATTATCTATCAATAAAGCATTTAAGATTTTTTATATTCCGAGTAAATACGGTAATTCTGGACACATAAGTTTTCAGAGTTAGTTGAATCACTGAACCGTTTATTTTGAAAGTGGCCTAACTCCATTAGGAGTAGAGATTTTGGTGTGGTAGAAATGGCATTAAAAAAAATAATTTACTCTTTGTCCCCCGAGAGTATTATAATATTATCAAAAAGTGTCGGAAAGGTAATAACTTTATTATACATGAAATGAGACAAGAAGATTTTGTATGAACAAAATTATTAGAAGACGCAATTTTTAAAAGGGTCAAGAATTCTAACGGAAAACCAATAAACTGATTAAAAATATGTTGGATGCGTTTTGTCAAAAATGAATAAGATTTTCTATAAGACATCAATGAATGAGAACGAAAATTTGAAAGTCCTGAATTTAATACCACGTCGGAGTAGACCAAGAAAGTTCGAAAATATTGTATTGACATCACTGTATAAAAATATAAGACAAATTACAACCGCAAAATTCAAGGACATAATTGACTTATTGCGATATATACCACCGGAACATCACGATTTCTTTAAATCCCTTTCACATACGCAAAATGTAGATGAGTAGAAAATTGTTTTGTAATTTATGTTTGTAAAAAATATTTTGAATCGCATAATTGATGTTTTTAAAGTGTTATAAAGATATGTAAAATAAAATAAGTATTGTTTTTTCGCAATTTGAAGCATCTTAAATTATGTTGAATGGACTTCGGTTCCTTCAAATTTTATAACGAATCTGGTTGTTAATTTTAAAAGTGGCCTAACTCCATTCTTGGTAAGAAAACGCATATTATTCACTTAATAATTGGCATTATTTTAATAGGAACTGTAAATTGAACACCTTTAGATACACTTAAGCAACATAACTTATTGTTATTCTTTACGTATATTTTTAATTGCATTGAAACGCAAACCTTTAAATATCTCAATTTAAGGTTATATGGAGTTAGGCCACTTTCAAAATAAACGGCTCATATATAAATTTTATAATTATTCTTTCTTTTCGATTCTTTGAACGTTGAATACAAAAAAAAAATAAAAAGAAGGACGTACAAAAACACGTGCGCGTGTGTGGGGTTTTTTTTTTTTTTCTTTGACCGATAAAAATGCAAATGTCAGAGATACCCCGGACGTTGATTCTTCTTCCTTGAGTCACGAGAAACGTTTAACTGACATAACTACAGCTCGGTTGTAGTATCTACGGTAATGTCAAATGATAAAATGATCTCGTGCTGAAATTGTGGGAGTCTAATCTATGTTTAATACGGTGTTCCGGCAACGTTTAACTTACGCTTCGCGATCGTAACACTTTTAAAGCTTGATAGTTAAACTCTTACCTACTATATGTCGTATATATACTATTTGCTTCATCGTTAATGACAAAACCAGAAACATAAATATTTCTCTTGGATGTAGATTACCAATACTACTACTACTACTATTACAACTACTCGTGTATTATCTTTTTATCGTGGGAATTTGTTTGAAACGATCAAATCCTTTTTTTTAATTCGACCGATGACACTTTTATCGTATTCAACTTCTAACATTAATTAAATATTGAATATATTTAATAAATACTGACACAAATGATTATTTACATCTCGTAACAAAAATCTAAATATTCGTTTATATAGATCATTTATTTTACACGATACGATAAAAGAAAATTGGAAAAATATTGGAAGAGGTAATATACGATCGTAATAAATAAAATGTCATTTTAAATATATCTTGTAAAAAAAGGATGAGACAAATATTGTTAATAATATTAGGGCTACCACTACTACTCGTGTATTATCTTTTTATCGTGGGAATTTGTTTGAACGATCAAATCCTTTTTTTTAATTCGACCGATGACACTTTTATCGTATTTAACTTCTAACATTAATTAAATATTGAATATCTTTATAATAAATATTGACACAAATGATTATTTGCATCGTAACAAATCTAAATATTCGTTTATATAGATCATTTATTTTACACGATATTAAAAGAAAATTGTAAAAATATTGGAAGAGGTAATATACGATCGTAATAAATAAAATGTCATTTTAAATATATCTTGTGTAAAAAAAAAAGGTATGATACAAATATTGTAAATAATATTAGGGCATTGAGGTTAATTAAAAATTACCTTGCAAGTATGCAAGTGAAATATTAATTATCTTAAAAAGAACGCCGAACACGAACTTTTGCTCCACCCCAATAATATAAATGATCAAAAAACGATAATAATAAAGTGCAACGAGTTAATAACGCATTTTTAACGATGTAAAAAATGGTGGTGGTGGGGGGGTAGGGCTACTACTACTACTACTACTACCTTTAAGATGTTTGCTCGCAATGAAAAAAGAGACAGGAGTAAACAAGGACATTTTTATTCAAGTCCGATTCTCGTTTTCTTCGCAGACTGCTTGGCACCATCCTCGTCGTCGTCTTCGTAGTCGTCGTCGTCGAACCAAAAAGGTATCTCGTATTTCAGGGAATTTCATTTCCTGTAAACGATCTCCGGGACAGAAGGACGAGAAGAGGAAAGAGAGAAAGAGAAAGAAGATGAGAAACAGTCGAGGAGGTGGCAAGAGAAATTATGGAGGTTCCCTTTTTTTTTTTTTCTTTCCTTTCCCTGACTTATGGTTCGATGTAAATGAGAGAGAGAGAGAGAGAAAGAGAGAGGAGGAGAGTGGGAGAAAAAAGGAAACTAAACAATACCGATGACTAATGGGGGTACATGACCCTTAGAAAAGGACCTGACCCTTCGAACATCAAACCCACTTTTCTCCGATGTTTTCTTAGGTGGCTTATTCCTCCTCCTCCTCCTACTCCTCCTACTTCTCCTCCTCCTTCTCCTCCTCCTTCATTTCCCCCATTCACTCATCGCACTTTTTTCTTTTTTACATATTCACAAAGTTTACTTACGAACCATACTTGACGTATTAACGGCCCAGTCGTCAATGAAATTTCATCGATCGATCTACGAATGAATGGAAAATGATGATGAATTCTTCCTTGCTTTTCATTTGATTTTTTCTTCTTCTTCTTTTTCTTCTCTTTCATTCGCGCTACGATCGATAAGTGTATGTACTTCTTTTTTTTTTTTTTATATTATTTTTTTTATTCGAAAGTAAAAAACGGGACACGTTTCATATAAGTTTGTATACATTTTGCTATAGTAGTATTTTTTTTAGCAATATAAATTCTCGAAGAGAAAGAAAATGTCAAAAACGTGTCAGAGACGACCTTTCTAATTTAACGCGACGAACGTGTTTCTCGATCGGAAGGCATTCTCGCATTCCAAAAGGGCGGATCTTTCCGGGGATCATCTTGCAAAAAAGATATTTTATCGCTCTCCTCCTCCTCCTCCTTCTCCTCCTCCTACCACACCTCCTTCCCCTTCTCTTTTCAACCCTCCGTAATCTAATTTTCTTCTTTTTTTTGTAGAATTCGACATTTTAATTGCATCAAATGGAATATTTTTTATATGTAAAAGACATTATTAATAAATTTAATCAATTTATATGAATTATAAAATCATCTTAATCGTTAATCATCTGTAATCATTTTTATTTTTACGTTCTTTCCCCAAAAAATCAAACCGATCTTGAAGATACTTTAAAAACCTTCCTATAAATAAATAAAAAAAATAATAAATAACTGTGCAAAATTTGTCCGTTTTTAAAAATGTCGTAGATGTTTTCGTAGATCATCTTAAAAAAAAAAGAAAAAAAATACGAAATAATTGAAATATAATATTATAACGTTACGTTTAATTTATCGCTTAGACCTAGATACTTTCTATAAATGTACAAAAACTATGTTTCTATATCTATCTCTTTTTAGTAATAACACCGTATCGATAAAATTCAAAACAACGATAACAAGATCTGATGGGATATTTAATAAGGGTTATCAAATTTAATTATATACCATTTGACGTAAGAAACATATAATTATTACATACCTGCTGCTACTCTCTTTCTCCCCCTTCCCTCTCTTTCTCTTTCACATGCAAAAAACCAATAAAGAAACCGATGAGTTTCGTGTACCTTAGACTCGATTCAATTTAAACCACATTTGATATTATAATCGATTTATCCAATTACAATTAATATCTTTCAAAAGGCTCATAATAACTTATCGAACAAGAAACCATGGTAATTTATCGAACCAAAAAAACCATGATAATTATACTCACGAATAATTTTCTTTCGAAATAATTAAATCCTTCTTTTTCTCTTTTCTTTTCTTTTCTTGTCTTTTTCAATTAATCATGCTTTCTCTCGAATTTTCTAAAATTGTCTCTCTCATATCGTATATTTGATAAATATTATTTAAAATAAAAAATAAAAAAAAAACAAGTATCCATTGTGAAGAAATCATGACGATTGTATTCGTAAAAAAAAAAAAAAAAAAAAATGTTATTACACGTTAACGTAATTAATCATCTCTCAAAAAGTTATTCACATTTTATCTCGCGTTTTATTCAAATCTTTCTCTCATATATATTATTTTATAAATATTACTAAAATAAAAAACAAAATGGAGTTAACTTAAAAATACATGTGATTTCTCGTAGGAGAAGTCACCCAAGAATTATACTCGTGGAACAGTTTTATTTCGACACAATTAAAACATCTCGTATATTTTCCCTCATCTTTTTCTAAACGTACAATATTTTTCAAAGTAAAAGAAAATAAAAAAAAAATACAGAAATGACAGGAAGAAGAAGAAGAAGAAAAAAAGAAAAAGAAAAAAGGAAGAAACTTTTTGTCCCCGCCCATATAATTCTTTCGCGAGATATTTCGACCAGTTAATTTTCTCAACGTACCAGAAGAAGCAACGATGATTGGAGCATTCTGAAAGAAACGTAACGAAGAAGTTCCAGCATCTTTCCAGCCCTCCTCCCACATGCGATGCGTTTTTCATATCTCGCCTACGTCCACCCTAGCCATCTCCTTGCCTTAAACGTTGCTTTCAAGAGACTGACTTTTAACATCCTATGCCAGTTTCATCTTTGACATTTCCAAGTTGCTTCTAAGACAATACGCACGATCATAACCATATACCGAGTGTTAATTAACATATATATATTTTTCTTATTTTCTATTCTCTTCTTTTGTATTCTTAATTATAATTAAACAATAAGGTATACGCGTATTTGTGACAAGTGACATACCCATAGAAAAAAAAACTAAAAGAAAAACCGTTCGTTATTTTATTTGATTTTATTACTTAATAAATTTTCAATGAGAGAAAAGATAATTATAAAAATAATATAAAAATAATAGAAGAAAAGAAAAGAAAAGAGAGGTCTCGTTTCGTCATAAAAATTATTAGATATGGAATCGTGGACGGAGAACGTTAATACGAATCAAAGATTAACGAACGAAATTTTCGACTCTACTTACTTTGATCGAGAAAACTTACGACTCGGAACGAATTGCGAAACTTTTTGGAATCACAAGTACTGGAACAGATCTTCCAATTCCTCGAGCGTTGTTAATACTTCGAAAGAAATGGGTCAACTTCTTGCTCCGTATTGTGTCAATGGTGCTTACTCGCAGAACACAGATGCCAAACAAAATTATCGTCTTTACAGGTACATACATATTATAAATTGTTCAAAAAATCATTTCTATATATGTAATAATAATAATAATAATAATCTTTTTTAAATAATCGAAATCGAATGAATCGTTGTACTTTTCGTGATACGTGTTTTAATTGTTCACTCAAGGTGGGGTCAATATTATCAACAAAGTTGTAGCCCCATCGAACAACGAAGCGATAAAGAAGATTCAATGGGTGATTCGTCTCGTGATTTTTTGTTAGAAAAAAATATCGACAGTCAAGTTACTACGACGACAACGGCAACAACGGTCTTTCGAAAGGGAGAGATTTTACACTTTCAAAGTAATTTACAAAGTAACGTTCTAGATACCGAACGAGATACCAAGTTTCAAACTTGGCCGACAACGACAGCTCAATCGCAACAGGATCTTGTTAACTTTTCTTACGAGGAAGAAGAAGAAGAATCGTCTATCATCGATCACGGTAAGTTTTGATAAGAAAAATAAAACGAGTAAATAAAAGTAAATATATATATATATATATGAAAAAAAAAAAAATACACGCGTGTGTGTATACGTAGGAGAGATTGACGCATACATACGCATAAGTTCTTAACGTCTTTTCAAATCAAACAAATATAAAAAGGAAAAGAAATTTTTGTATCTCGAATTAGATCATTCGTGAAAGTATCAACTCGTGCTAATTAAATGATCGATTAAATCGATCAATAAAAAGTCGGAATAGTTTATTTTATTTTCTTTTAATCGTCGATTTCTCTCTCTCCCTTTCTTTCTTTCTCGTGAAAGGGCAAGATGCAAGTTCTTGATCGAAGGGACATAAAAACGAGAGATTTTTACGAGCAACTTTCGCATACCGACGACATTTGCTTGTTGATAATCCGTTTGCATTAACCGCGTTTATGGCTTTACCGTCGCCAATACGGCTGTAAAGGGACCCAAACGTAGCCTAAATATTTATGAGGACGTTATATCAGCATCAGTACTCATTAACCCGCACATATTACGTAAGAAACGTGCCTAATTGTTGGCCCTTACTTACATTTTATTACCGCGTAATCGCGAACGTAGAAATGGGCATCCCACTTTGTGGTATAACTTTAAAAATTCACAACATTTTTTTATATAAGAATATATATTTTTAAATATCCAAAATATTTCTTCTATTTTGATCAGTATTTTTCAATCTTTTTTTCGTCAATATTTTGTCAAATTAATGATTGGTATTTATTTATAAACAATGTCGCAGCATACCAGGGATACATATTAATATTTTATTACTAACAAATTTGTTATTATCTTAATGATATTACCTTCGATATAAATGTCTAATAATTTTTGTTAATTTCAATGCCATTGTTTTATAAATACCGATCATTTATTTTAAATACTGATTTAATAAATAGCAATCTATAGTAAAAATATCTCATTGTCAGTAGATAAATGTATTTGTGTTTTGATAAAAAAAAAAAAGAAGAAAAAACCGTATAAAATTATTAAAAAATACCAAGAAAATGTTCACAAAAAAGAACTTGATCATATTGTAACTTAGATAAATTTTACTTATCAATCGTACAATTATATATCACTGAAAAATCGTAAAGTTTATGAATTTTTATGCTTATTATCGTCGAGATCAAATTATACGTTTTATTAACTTTAAAAAATGATTATTATCAACGTTCTCGTCCTCGTCGTCGTCATAGTTGTCGTTGTTATCAACAAATTTCTACGACTGACGTCATTTAGTAATTAAAGTAGCCGACACTAGAAACAAAAACTAGCAAAAGGAAAAAAGAAAAAGATGAATAAAGTTCTAAGGGTACTTCGTTATACCAGCACACCGGAGTTCTAAGCGGCGGTTTAGATATTTTTTTAAACATATACGCGTTTCAATGAAGCCAAACGTTTTAGAAGCGGCATCAGCATCCCACACACACAAGGGTTTATCAGTCGGCACGGCGTACTCACTACTCGTGCAATGACGCATCGAATATGCGGCTATTTTCATCAGCACGCGGTATATAATACGACAAAAAGCTCCGTTCGTGGTAAAATCCTCTTGTCGTTCCACGAAGTGCGGCAAGAAAATTACTCTCTTTAAGAAATTACTCCAGATCCTCCTACTTGACCAATCACATTTATTTATTTATTTTTTTGTGATTTTTATTTCTTGTATTTTTTAAATATAACTTTTTTATGCATGAATTTCGAATTCTTGTAATATTAATTATAATGATACTTATATTTAGACAATCAATAATTGTAAATATTTTAAATCAGTATTTGCAACAAAATATCAATACATTAAATTAACTTATATTAAATTAAGAACATTGGTATATTATTTATCGTTGATTAATAAAAAATACTGATCAAATAAATATTAATATTTCAAATATTAATAGAAATCAATGAAATATTGAATATCTTCTTGTTCTTTAATTTTTGATATTATAGAAAAGAACAGGAAATTAAATAATACGGTTGACAAACCTCGCAAAGAGAGGACAGCTTTCACGAAGCAACAGGTCCGTCATTTAGAATGCGAATTTGCACACAGCAATTATTTGACACGTTTACGAAGATACGAGATAGCTGTTGCATTGGATTTAACCGAACGCCAAGTAGGAATTTTTTATTACATAACTTATATTTTTATATTTTATATATATTCTACAAAATTATTGATAAAACCTTAACTATTCTTATATATAGGTCAAAGTATGGTTTCAAAATAGACGCATGAAGTGGAAAAGAACTAAAGGAAATACAGCTAATCTACAAGAACGAAGTGCTGTATCTTGATACGCTAAGTATTTGAATGTACATATATGTAACTGTACATAATAGTTAATGTTACTTATTTTTATTTGTAATAAGTTATGTAAATCCTTTCAAAATTTGTACATTACTTACAACAAATTATCTAATATTTGTTTAACTGTATTATTTTAAGTTGTAGTTTGTTTCGTAAAGAAAAATAAAATGTATTAATAAAAATCACATCGGCGAATTACAATACAAAATCCCTTACGTCTGCTCATCGACATAATCAACCGGTTTGAATTTTAAATCAATACCTTTTGCTTTTAATTTCTCCTCCAACTTTGTGAGATTTCTTAAACTTCTCTTCGTATACTGTTTGTGCTTTCCGTCGCTTATTATAGAATTTCTATCAGCGTTTACCTTTTTCCTATTTACGGCTTTTGGATATTTCGTCTTGGACCAACTCTTTCCTGCGAAGAAGCCAAAGTGCTGTTTCTCCGGAGGTATGTAAGTCGCTACAAATTTTTAAACAAAATATAGTAATATCACACTACGCTCTAACATAAACTAATATAAATTTATATATAATACCTTTCAATAATCTACCACACATCAAATAATTATTCATTGTTTCTGCCGCTACCTTAGCCACCTCAGGAACTAGAAATTCGACGTAACCAAAACCACGACTTGTTCCGGTCTATAAAAATGATAAATAATTGTATAGCGTACATGCATCCAAGAAAAAAAAGTATGCACATTAAATACGTACCTTGCTAGACCTTACAAGCCTTACTTTGGTAACTTTACCAAATTGTGAAAAATAATCTTTCATTTGTTCTTCAAAGAATCCATGTGGTATGTGACCAAGATATAAAACTCCCCTACTAGACTTAAATACCCATTCCCTTTTTGCATTTTTCTTAATAAGTGATTCTTTTAGCTTATTTCTTGCCGATCTATCTTCAATTTGTTTTTTCTATAAAAGTATTTAAAATCAAGAACGTATTAGCAGTGATATTAAAGATATTGTTAGAAAATATAATTTATATTAATACGTGAATTCTAACCTCAATAACTTCTTTCACATTTTTCACAGCTTTTTTCAAGGCCGATTCACCAGGATTTTTCGAGACTCTTCTTTTATTAGATACAGCTTTTCTAAGTGCTTTATCTCTTAAAATTTTTGTTTTACTTTTAACTTTCATTTTGATAAATAATATTTCACATAAATCTCACACGCGGACACAAGCAATTTCCCCGCAACGCAATGCAGACGACATCTGAGTGTATCACTAAGAAATCGATTCTGATTGGTCGAAAAGTGTGGGAAATTCAACAGCATTTTTATTTTACATTCCTATGTACTAAAACAAATTTATTATATTTTAAATAATTTATCAAAGCTCTAAGGAAATAAATATATGTTTTATATTTAAATAAACACAATGCATCGGTGAAAAGATTTGGATACGCGAGATGGAATTGAAAAGACTATTAGAAAAATGTTTTTATCTATGATAGAAAATATTAGAAAACAAAAAGGGGAAAAACTAATTTAAACAATCGATAAAGTTTAATCTTTTAATCTGTTTCATCTAAAATCTATATTGCATGAAACGATTCACATGTTTCGAGCTTACATGCAGGATTATAGATTATACAACATGTACGGCAACGTTTCTCTCTGAAAACATTACTTGCACATGTTAGTAGACCTTTTTTTATCTGTTTCACTTATTCCCCTGTCTATTTCTGATTCTATCTAGGTTTAAAAATTCATTGATTTATTTGTAAAAGTTTACTTTACTAACAAATTAATGCATATATTCATCAAGATGCTAAATAATAAAAAAAAATCCTAATTAAATATAATATACCTCCCACATTAATAGGCTGAACTCATATTTTTTAATCACACATTATTAATTAACATGCAAAATGTTACACGTTAAAATCAAACAAAAAACTGATCGGAAAACAATGAGAATTATTTTAGATTTCAGCCAAGTAATGACAAGAAGTTGAAAAATATCATCCTAAAACATAAAATAAAAAAATATCAAAATCATTCAATGTTCAAAGTACGTTAATATGTATGTAATGTTTAAAATAGTATATATGTGTTAAAAAAAGCTGAAATATAAAGAAAGTGCATTAGAGTATTAGAATAATTGTTAAGTAATCGAAAAAAATGCGTATTGCAATTTAGAAGCACTCGGTATATGCTCGGAGCACCGTCCCCTTCGAAATCCACCGTTGAAATGAGACGTTGTCCTCTATGAAAGTACTTTTATTAAACATTGTTTATATAACTTTTCGAACGTTGCGCATGTATATAAAGTAAATAATCCATCTAATCAATAAAGTTTAAGATTATAACGTTCTGATTTAAGCATTTTTATCATTTTTATGTATTTATTTTAATGCTTCTGCACAGTGATGACTTCGAAGGTAAAATTTAGCTGCAATATAAGAAAAGTGCATTAGTGCATTAAAATAATTGTTAATGTATACGTAATGTACAAGTATATAAAAATGAAAAAAGAAAGTACATTTCTCTAAACAATTATACAACCAATATATTAAAACAATTAATAAACAATATAATTATGGAAAATGTGAATTATTTAAGTTTACCATTATGATAGAAGAAAGCTGAGGTGATGGAAAGCTGAGATGGATTATTTACTTTATACACATGCGCAATGTTTAGGAAGTCATATAAATAATGTTTAATAAAAGTACTTTCATAGAGGACAACGTCTTATTTCAACGGTGGATTTCGAAGGGGACGGTACATACGTCATATATTCCTAGCTTTTAGACAACAATAGACATTCCTATCGATTATTTAACAATTATTTTAATATTCTAATGCAATCTACTTATATTTCAGATTGTTTAAACACATATGTACTAGTTCAAACATTACATACTTATCAACATACTTTGAATATAAAATAATTTTAATGGGATATTTTTCTGGATAAAAATTTTATTATCCAAAGTAATCATTGCACAGGGACGTTAAAATAAATGTACATTAGTTTAAACAATTACATAAAAATTGAAGGAATGTTTAAATCAGAACGTTGCGATGTGATAAAGTTTTTAGTCTATATTGTCTTTATTTTACTCGTTATTTTTTAAATATTACCAAAGAACGTATACATCTAATAGAAAAATAAATTGGATAATAATAATTATTAATTGGATAATTAATAATTAATAATAAATTGGATTTTTGATTTATTTAATAAATAAATTATGTATTTTTTTCTGTACGGTGTGATACGGTTTATAATGCATATTGTCTTTATTCTTTTCGTTATTTTTTAAATATTAACAAGATACGTGTACATTAAATATAGTAAAATAGAATAAATTTTTTATTTATTTAATAAATAAATTATCATGTCTAGATTGACTAGAGTGGTTATGAAGAAAGGCGAGCTACGTACGTGTGACGGGGCAAGCTTGTGTGCGTGAAATTTCTATATGGTAATTGGGAATTTCTGATTGGTCACTTGACGTCCGAAATGTAAGACCAAAGATGATTAGCGAATCAGCGTTCTTTTCCTTTTTGGCCGTCGTGGAGATCGCACGGATACTTCGTCGTCCCGTTAATCTCAGGTAATTAAAAAATATTTTCTAACGTAAATAATCTTCCAATATACTAATCGATTATTTTAATAAATAACTTTCAAACGATATAATCGAAAGATTACGATAATGTCGAGGATAAAGAATATTTGCGTAGAAAAAAATTTCATGTACATTGGTATGCATTTTTCTACGCAATTATATATATATCTTGTTTTACGGCATCATTTCTATGGATATCGACTTATAATGATCAATTTTGATTGTCTGGATTAATAAAGTATATATTTCGACAATTTTTATGTTCCTATATACTATTTTTAACTATTCGATATTTTTCTATAATAGATGGAAAAAATGCAAATTTTTACTTTTTTAGGTTACCTTGCATTGGGAAAGTCCAACAGGAATACATATACTCAGTCAAACAATTGTGTTTACTCTTTTTTATCTTCATATTCATCGAGGTAAGCGTTATTCTTTTTTTAAGCCATATAGAAATGTATAGAAAGAGTAGGAAAGTGAATGAGAGAGGGAGAGAGAATAAAAAAACAAAACATTCGACCTACAGGCAATGATGAATGTATGTGTATATTTTCAGAAATTTCTCGAGTTGAAAACAGAAGAATAACCGCCGAAGCAAAACGTAAACAACCGAGAACCGAACGTTAGACACTCTCAAGGATAAACAGTACGAGATCATCATTCCCCTTCCGTCTTCCAACGAGTTAAGATCTAACGAACGTGACGTATTAAACTATTATATATACAACGTTATCGATTTTTATTAACAATTTTTACTGATATTACATACTTTATATGTAATTTTATACACGTAGTGAGATAAAGGCAATTAATATTGCTTGAATTTATATTGATTCTTTATGATAAAATATCTTTGAAAGTGTGCAATGCCTTCAGGAATGATTCCAGGAAAATGTTGTAGTATTTAATTGTATGTAATATAATTTTTAGTATGTTTCAGCTTTTCAGAGTTTTTCTTTTATTTTATTTTATTCATCGTCATCCTAAGGGTAGGATACCCATCCTGCAGTCATCAATGAAGACTAAAAGTAAGTATATTTTCCTGTTAAACGTTTCTATGTTAACTTTAATGGTTTTTTATTATAACGATGATATTAATTGTTCTTTTTCTTTTTCTGTTTCAGAACATCATTGCAATCGAGCGCGTAGGCAATGAGGTACTCGTGTGTTGCATCGTAAAAATAAAATACAAAAGAATCGGAAAGTAAAGTCAGTGTTGATCGTCGCATGTTAAAGTTTCGTTTGCTCGGTTAAGAAACTCGCAAGTTTCTTTTATTCGGTTTAAACGTGTGTTCATCGTCATCCTAAGGGTAGGATACCCATCGTGCATTCGTCACTGAAGAATAAACGTAAGTCAATTTTTATATTAAACATTTTCTCAATACTTATAATAATGTTTTTATATCAATGTTCATTATAATCTTGTTTTTATTTTTGTTTCAGATCATCGTTGGAATAGTGTTACAATTTTTTAATTAAATTCATTTGGAAATTCGTTTAACACTAGATTTTTTTATTATTGTTTCATTTACTATTTTTTAAAAATTTACAAAAATTGTTTGCATGAAGAAATGGGTAGAGGGAAGGAATTAATATTTACATATATTTCATTATGGTATTAAAAATCAACATATATTTTAAAAAAATAATATTAAAATTTTATATATATGTAGCATATGTAGCAAAGAAATTTGAAATAGAGAGTTAAATTGGTTTATTGTTAGTCCATTAATTTAGTGTTAATTGAATTAACTGCATGTAATGCAGTTGTAGAATCAGTGTTAGTGCATCGTCATCGTCATCCTAAGGGTAGGAGACCCATCGTGCATTCATCGATGGAGATACAAAGTGAGTATACTTTTGTATTTAATAATTCAACAAACATTTTAATTGTATTCAGTAATAGTAATGATATTAATAGTATTGTTTTTTATTTCTGTTTCAGATTGCAATCGTGCGCGAAGCAATATACGGGAGTGTTGTATCGTTTAAATAAAATTAAAATCACGGATTAGAAGCACGTTCGTTCGCTTATATCAATTCGTTCGTGTTACGCGATTGTATTAAAAATTTTTCATATTAAATTAACTGCGACCAAAGCAGTAATTGCATTAGAGTTTGTTCGAGTAAAGTTGTATTTTTATCTTTAAACAGTCGCACAGACTGTTCGCGTATTAGAATCAGTGCATCAATGAAGATTTTTTTACTTGCATTGACTGTGTGCAAGGCAGTCTTTGGAAGCAGTTGTAGAATCAGTGATCGGGCGCATAATCAATTAAAATCATACGCGAATTAGAATCAGTGTTGTTCGCCGTATAATAAAATTTCGGTTTCGCGATAAGAAACTCATCTATAGTTTCTTATTTTCGTTTATACCGCGTTCTTAGATTCACGCGAGGTGCATCGCCATGGTGCAATTGAGTTTCATCCCATTGGAATGCATTGTAAGTATTCATTTTTATTAACATTTTATTCGTTTTTGTTTGATACGATTTTGGATCATATTATATATAACTTATCATTTTGTTCTATTTTATTTTATAGATATGACGACGGACTTTCCACCTTATCAAAGATGTGGGATGAATTCTTCGATGGATCATCGATGGATCTTCGATGGATCTTCGATGGATCTTCGATGGATCATCTGTGGATCTCCTTCAATACCAAACCGAGGCATTCTTCGATCAGCAGACTACAACACTTGCTGCGAAGTAGGAGTGTTTTGGAGCCATCGTAGAACTTCTTACGCAGTGAGTCAAAAAATTTAAAGTCCCTCCGGTGCTCAATCATGTCGAGGATGAAAGGTCCTAATCGGCACGAGTTACTGGTTGTAATTATTCCAATAAATTAGTGACGAGCACATGAGTAATTCCTTTCTAGGAATTACTCATGAAAATTGTATATTGTATTGTATATTGTATTGTATATTTTATATTAGTTCAGGATAGGTTTTCTTGTCTCACCGGTTAAATTCATTTAATTAATAATGCAATTAATTAATGCACTTTCTTTTTTATTACGTGTTTTGTTCGTGGTTAGTAGTGGTGAAATCGAGCATTTATTTACTCGTTTTCGTCCAGAAAAGCATGTAATAAATGTCTTACATGCATTGCTTCGTATTTAGTTTATCTAATCGCGATTAATTTTAATATATCGATACTTCGATATTATAAATAAATGAGCAAGAAAACAAACTCATTCGCGACGGATAGATTCTAGCAATTAAGTGGTGGCTCAAAGCCCAGTTCTTTTAATAGAACAGCCAACTTAATGAAAGGAGTCGTCCGAGGTTTTGAAATATATTAAAAGATATTAAAAGATATTAAAAGTTATTTTTTATCAAATAAATAGTAGAGTCCTTAGCCGCTTAGATGAATTTTTATAAAAATGTATATTTATGTCTTATGTATTTATGTATTATGTATTTATGTGTTTTTAATCATATTTTTTAGATCAGGATTTTCAGCTTCTAATATACTAATCTCCCGTTTCTCCCCCCTATACTTTCTGCGTTCTCATCTATGCGTGTGCCCAGGTGCTACTCGTATGGGTGAGAAACGGTTAGTATAGGTTTAGTTTTAAGTTTTTCCCCCTATTGGCGGCTGTCATTGTGCTAGTGATTGCACGGTGTACGTTGCACCTGTGTGTGCGTTTTAGGTGTGTGCATTGTACATCGTTTCGTGATAGTTTTTAATTAATTGACTATTTAATACTTAGAGTACTTCTTAGTATAGCACACCTAGAGTTAGGTGTGATATAAAAAATACACATGGTTTTATTTTTCTATTTATATTAAATTTTTCTCATTTTTTTTTTTTTCAAATCGTTTTGAATAGTAGACTTCCCACATTTATTTGTGGAAATATGACAATACTTGTATTATATTAGTATGCTGATATATACTAGTATGTACCAGTATTTTTGCATTAGTTATTATTGCAATAATTACTAGCCTTGGCAGACGATTACAGCATTGGTACGTACTCCCATAAATTTAGAAAACACGCGTTTGAACTAGGGTGTCGGAGGTGCCCCGGGGCATGCTCTCTAGTTTAGGCTTTTGCACCCTGGTGGTATGTGAGAGAATCGTGGAGTGAGTGGGTGGGTACGTATGTGTATTTGCTCTTTTTAAATACGGGTAATTGGCAGGCAGGTAGCATACTTCTTTGAACGAATGTAAAAACTTTAATTTTAAGTAGGTAGGATCCAGGAAAGGCACGAGCTTTGCTTCCACTCCGGAGTGGAAATTTCGCCTCCTGGTTTATACAGAATTTTTACAAACATTTCTTTTTTTTATTCATTCATTTTTCATTAATCATATTTGTAAATTTATTTTGTAACTCTTCTGTATCTTTATTATGTATCATGAGATTCAAAGGAATTTGCAACGATTTGAAAGATTTATTTCTATTTCGATTCTATCTCGAACGAGATAGAATCGAACAAATTCGCAAATACTTTGATCCATTTGATACTTAGTTTTAAGTATTATAATAGCACTTCGCACAATCGCGATTTTCTCAATTAGAAATATAACGAATGAATGAAATTAAATTATTGCAAGAAAATGCATAACATTTATTGCATTATTTATTTCAATTCTATTTTATTACTTGAAATTAAAAGTGCGATGTGTTTATAGGTCATCGATAATTTTACTGCTTGGACATTCGTTTAATTAAACTCGTGGATATGTCAATGAACTCAAAGTTCATTGATGGTCCACGAGCTTGAATAACTAACGGAAAATGTCAATTAATGTTTTAGTAATCAAGAATTAGAATTATCAAACAAAATACGAGTTAGCTTGCAAGAAAAGAATGTGAAATCTTATCTTGGTCGCATTTAGAAAATATGTCCAATGCAGTTTTCAGGGATGAAGAAAGAAGAGGTTAAATGCCGAAGAGGCCCCCCACTTAATTGTGGCGTGAAGAGGGCAACTACTATTGAACTATCGAGTTATTTTCAAAAGTTCAACAATAAGTTCGAATTTTTAGAAAATAGCTCTTTAGTCATATTTTATATTTTATTGCATAATTTTATTGCTCGTCATTAATTTGTAATTGTAATTGGAGATGATGAATCATTCCATCTCCTTCCAAATCGTCCAAAAGGTGCATAAGTTTTTAATTAATTAAAGTCAAAAATATTCAAATTTTCGTATTATTAAATTTCGAAGTTTAATCAACGTTCAGTAAATATTACAGTCATTTCTTTTCTCTTATTTCGTCTTGAAGATTTGTTTATTTCGATAGTATTTTATTAAATTTGCAATTTTTCTTTTGTATATAACGTGTGTAGTTTAAAAGTATTTTTAAATGTGTATTTTATTTTATTTTTTTTTTTTTATTAAATTTTTAAAAGTGTGTATTTTAAAGGATATTATTTTTAGTAGTAACTTATTATAATATTTGTACTTTTTCTATTTCTTAATTAATTAATTATATTTTTCAATGTAAAATCACGCGTTTAAATTTTATTTTATTTTATAAACTGTAAAAATTAGAGATTAGATAAAAATAAATAGGGAATTCAAATGAAAAGTGCATCTATGAATTGGACCATTTATATGTTAGGCTATTTTATCACTTGACTGTATGATTAATATAGTTTGCTTTTTGTTTCAGGTGATCATCGTTGGATTTAACAACAAATCTTCAAGATTTTGTTCTATTTGAACGCCTTAAATGATTATTTTTTAATATATATATATATATATATATATATGTATAAACGCATTTCTGAAGGCACACACATTTATTCTAATTATGAACAAAATATTACTATTTAAATTTTATATTAAATATATCATAGCTTCTCAAATATTTGTGGAATGTATCAAAGATTTTGAAAATGATTTTTTTGTTTGATAAAATGTTTTACATTTACAAGTATTTGTCTCGGGTTTAGAACATCAATTTATGTTTGATTTTTTTTCTGTTTTTTTTTTTTATAAGAATAATATTTTCGGGCATAGAATAAAATTGCATATTTATATTTAAATGTGATAAGGAACGATGAAGTATTGAAACCTTTTTCTTTCAAATAAGACCATGTTTATTAAAATCGATTAATAATTAAGCAAGCAACGGAAACGCTTTTCTAAACATTTTTATGGGAAGGGGGGTTGATGAACAGTTTTAATTAAATTTTGATATTAAAATATATAAATTATTTAAAATAAGAATAATTTAGTAATATGTAGGATGAAACTCGTAGGTTTTTCTATTATTGGTAGCAGTATATCTCAACCGGTATTCACCCCTTTTCCTAAATGCATGAAAACTCTCATTCTCCAACATTCTTACGATGAGGAAGGCAATCTGAAAATCATATTGTTTGCTATAGTCTTGGAGGCATAGCAACAGTTCCCATAGGACGTGAAATAAGCGAAAATAAAAAGAAGAAGGAGTATTATAAAATGATAAGAAGATGAATAAAGTAAAAAGTAGAATAAACTGTTAGAAAGTAAATTGTTTGAGTATATTCAAAGAAAATCAACAGACTTTTACAGATAATATTTATAATGTTAGATATTCTTATTTCTTTTTCTTTGTTTTTATTAAATATTTTATTTTCCGAATGAATTTTCCATCTATGTTTTAACTTATGTTTCCTTATTCTACCGTCTATATCATTAATCCGTGTATTAAAACTTTTTGAATATGTGAGTACTTAAAATTAAGAATGTTCTAGTCAGATTGAAATATCAAAAGTTTATCTCGTACCCGTATTTTGGAACCCGAATTTTGATTCAACATGTTCGAATAAAACTATTATTTTTCCTTCTAATCTTTTACTTAAACTTATAATTTAATATATGATTTAAATAATATTAATTATTCATACAAATCCTTAGATTGAATATACATATAAGCATATTAATATTTCAAGGAAATTTATAGTAATTAATAAGGATAATAAAATCAAGAAAATTTAATACAATATAACTTAAATACGAAATATAACATTATATATATATTTAATAATATTTGAATATTTGAATATTTAATAAAATCATATTCGAATTTTCGTAGTTAATTAGAAATTTGTAGATACGCGATAAAGAGGGTGAATAAGGAAACAGAGGTGAGAGAGGTAACGAGGGTTGTACGCTATTGCGCATGCATCTTTGAATGAACATGCTTTTCAAGGCTTCAGTATCTCCGGCGAGGCTCGTGGGAACGGTACCCAACGAAAACCTCTTCGTTTTATTTCGTGATATCAATCTAAAATAAAAAATAACAAGATGTGTTAGAATCGAACGATAAAAACAAAAACCAAAATACAGCAACGAATACTATCGATCAAATTAAAAATAAAAAAAAAAAAATAATAATTACTAATTTAAAAAAATTAATTTGTTCATTATCTCTTTTAATTTATTTACGAAATGATCGATATTTCATTACGATCAAAGGAACATTTAAAAAAATGACTAAATCATAATCTTCATTTTTTCATTTTTCTTTTTCGTTGGTGATTTTTGAAATTATGGTGTATGCTTGGTGGTCACCATTTATTGATAAAGAAAGGACACGCGATATGAGAATTCAAGCGTGTAATGCTTTAATAAATTTTCCAAAACAATTTTAATGTCGAAAGTAACAGTGAAACACGATCCTTCTTTCGGATTATATCAATGCCTTATGCTTTTGCCTTATGTGTGTTTCAAATCAAACGAGAGAAATTGTAAATTATCGTTGAAATAGGGTTTCCATTGTGTAAAAAGTAACGTGCTCGATATTATTTAACGTTAAAAATAATTCTCTGGAAAGATAATCATCGAATTTGTCGCGATAAATTATTAATCAATTTTGAGATTATATTATTTGTATAAAAATAAATGAATAAATATAATAAAAATAAAAAGAGGTAAAAAAAAGAGAAGATCAGTTCCAATCTATATATAAGTTATGAATGAAAACTGATCCAGGATATAAAAAAAGAGAAAAATGATGTTATGATCGTATTACATTAATACAAGGATTTCGTTAGAAATTGTAGAATAAAAAAAAAAAGAAAAAAAAGAAAAAAGTACGTTGAATTTATAAAGAGCATACATTTTTCTTTTCTCAAATTTTCGAGAGGATTTCTTATTAATATTTATATCGATATAATAATCCTATGTGTGACAATACTCTTAACAAGACTGTGCAATTATAATAATAAAGAAAAAATTATGCGTTTATAAATACGATTGGAACGATCATTTATTAAAAAACTAAATTGTTCAGGTCATTAATGAGGAATTGTTTTAATTTAACGCACACATATACATTTCATAAATTAATAAATAAATTGTTCGTAACTAGTGAGTTCACATTAAATCGTAAATAAATGATAAATAAAAATGCGTGCACGTAAATAAAAGAAAAACGTACAATGCATTAGTTAATTTAATTTAAAGAAACTTCTTTGGGTGACAATTATATATTCCGTAATTCGCGTGTAAAAGTTGATAATAATTAACGAATTAAATCCTAAATTAAACGTGTCAGTGAATTATTTGTATGGATAAGAAATTGGACAGTTTTATTTACATATAAAGTGTTGGATTAAAAAATATGAATAGCGTGGACTCGTTTTATTTGTACAATTGCAGTACGTCTGTCCTAGGAACTAATATATCATCGTTATTAAAATTAAATCACAGCGAACTTATCTTACTTCTAAATGAAGCTTTGCCGTTATTAAAGGAATCAGATCAAGACGCATTTTTCAAATGTTTTCACAGTGTACAAGAACGTCCGTTCAATTTGCCATGGTGGCAAAAACTAACTTGGTCATTGATCTTTGCTATCATTTTATTAGTAGCCACCGGTGGAAATATAATCGTCATGTGGATAGTACTCGGTAAGAAAATATCTATTTTTAAAAGTTGATCAGTAATTTGATCGTTTCGATCGAAGGAAGAAGGCTCATTAAATCATTGTAATATTAGAACACTGACATTTCTTCGACGTAACCATTTTTTATTATTCGATTAAACTAGAGATAACGATAAAATTATCTAAGAGTTGCGTGTCTACAAAATCAAGGATTTATTTTTTTTTTTTTTTTTCACACATTTATTTCTTTTCAAGTATAAGCGTTTTATTATTCTAAAAATAATTATTAGAAATTTGAAATTAATTTCTTCTAGGATATCTCGCGAAATTTTTTCAGTTATCGATTATTTATTCTTCTAATCGAATGTACAAAATTTCATCGATTTTTTTAAGATACCTTTGTTTCTTTTTCTTTTATTTTCTTTTTTAGATTTTCTTCAACAATTTCAACATTTTATTCTCGTTAAAAGATAATTATTTTTTTCTATTGCTTACTTCTTTGAATAAAAATAAGAGTTCTTTGCTACGACCACGATATTATCAGCTTATCATCAACACAGTAATGTTTTTTTTTTTTTTTCACACATTTATTTCTTTTCGCGTATAAGCGTTTTATTATTCTAAAAATAATTATTAGAAATTTGAAATAAAATTCTTCTAGGATATCTCGCGAAATTTTTTCAGTTATCGATTATTTATTCTTCTAATCGAATGTACAAAATTTCATCGATTTTTTTAAGATACCTTTGTTTCTTTTTCTTTTATTTTATTTTCTTTTTTAGATTTTCTTCAACAATTTCAACATTTTATTCTCATTAAAAGATAATTATTTTTTTCTATTACTTACTTCTTTGAATAAAAATAAGAGTTCTTTGCTACGACCACGATATTATCAGCTTATCATCAACACAGAAATGTTTTTTTTTTTTTCACACATTTATTTCTTTTCGCGTATAAGCGTTTTATTATTCTAAAAATAATTATTAGAAATTTGAAATAAAATTCTTCTAGGATATCACGCGAAATTTTTTCAGTTATCGATTATTTATTCTTCTAATCGAATGTACAAAATTTCATCGATTTTTTAAGATACCTTTGTTTCTTTTTTAGATTTTCTTCAACAATTTCAACATTTTATTCTCATTAAAAGATAATTATTGTTTTCTATTGCTTACTTCTTTGAATAAAAATAAGAGTTCTTTGCTACGACCACGATATTATCAGCTTATCATAAACACAGAAATATTTTTTTTTTTTTGTATTTTTCATGTTAACGAGATAGTCGACTGACATAGAAATGTAGTTAAACGTGTAGATGATTAAGTACTTATTTATATAGACGATTACTTGTTAATAATAAAGCACTATTTTGACGATTTCAAATGAGATTAATTTCATCGACTATTGTAAAAGAGATATTTTATCAATGAAAATATATCCCATTAAATATCTTTGAAGATAAATTTCTTGTAACTAATGAGACTATAAGCATACGAAAATCCACGTCAATCATGATTTCATCTTCATTGTTCCGAAATAGAATTAATTACCATTACAAATTGAAGAGTGAAGTGACTCGTCATTTATAGGTACATGAACTAACAAATATAGAAACCCTATAATCGATCGGGAATACATAGAAAGAAAGATATTACGTTACAGAATGATTTACGTCTTTCAAGGATTTTCTTTTTCTCGAACATATATTTATTACCGTCATGACGATACTCTTTTTTTTCTGTATCACGATACACTTAGAAAGACACGGTATGGGAAAAAAAGGTAGATATCTGACATATATTACACGTTAATAAAACTGATATATATATTCTTTTCTTTCTTATGTTACCCATTGTTACATCAAATTCCATAATATACATAGACTTTATTTATAAAATTCAATATATAAAAATATATATAAAAAAAATATTTATACGTCTCTCGTACAAAAAAATAATTTAATGATCGTGTTATGGGGGAGAAAAAAAAGAAAAAGAAAAATAACGTAAAGATATATATAAATTAAAATATACAAAAAATATAAAAAAAATATAAAAAAATATAAAAAAAATAAAAAAATAATAAAAAAATATAAATTATAGATATATAAAGAATAATAAATAATAATAAAGATATATAAAGATATATAAAAAAATATAAATTAAAATATAAAAAGGAAAAGAACTAAAAAAATGAATTTGATATTATATTGAGCGTCGTATTAAAGCTTAGTTTTCGACGAAAAGCAATTTATTTGATTGTTTTTGGATTGTCTCGAATAATAACCATTACCAATCTGGATAATATTTTTGTCTCCCTTTTTTTCTTCGTTTTTCTTTTCTCTTCTCTTCTCTTCTTTTTTTTTCTTTTTTTTTCTTTTCTTTTTTAGTAAAGGTTTCTTCTATTATTTAGAAACCTCGCAAGATGGATAGACAAATTTTTAGTAGCAACCTACATGATTTTGGACGGTAGAAAAAGTCAGAACGTGACCGTGCCAATGTTTATCCACTTTCGGTGACTTTCGATAGTGAGAAAGGTCTCTCTCATAAAAGATTCTTTACAAGAAGAAAAAGAGAGAATAAAAGAGTGAAAGAGTAAGAGACGGCTAGTTTTTTTTTCGAAAGTAAATCGTTTCGAGGTTCATTTTTTTTTTCTCTCTCTCTACCTCTCTCGTAAAAATCATTAAAAATTAATCAACTGTTCTATCACAGAAATAAATTATATTTGTAATTTCAACTAATATATATTTTTTGTCCTTGCTATGTTTTTTTCATCTCTTTTTTTTTATTATAAATTCAATCGAGAGAGAGAGAGAGAGAGAGAGAGAGAGAGTACGTGGTATTTTACAATATTAAGCTTAATGGGATTTTATTAGAGAAGAGAAAATGGATTACATATATATATATATTTATTCCTTTATCAACAAATATATTGAGTTTATTAATTAAATAATATCAGAATTCTTAATTAAAAATATTATATATAGTTTTTTTTTTTTCGATTAATTTATACTAATATAATAATATTATATAATACTTCAATAAAAACATATTAGTATCAGTAATTTAAATATATAATAATAAATATTCCGATATTATTTATCAGTCAATTCAATATTTTCCCTTAAAGTTTCCAATTAGTCTTGCAATTTGTTCGTTTAAAAAATGTTTATTCAAACGTTTATAATGAACATAGATATATATATCAATATATACATATAAATCTTTCTGTGCATAAAGTAGACGTTTGTACGCGACAGGTCTATGAAGAAAAGAAAAAAAAACATTTCTACAAACATCATGATTGCATGCTTTGCTATCGATCCTACTTTGAGTAAAGAGAAAAAAAAAAACATGTGTTATTTTTCTTGTTAACGTGTTTCTTTATGTTCGATGAAAGAGAGGCTTCACTTTATAAATAACATTGACATATGTACACATTAATATTCGATAAACCTAACCGTAATAACTAGTTTTTATATTTTCTTTGACAAATTTATTGACATAAAAACGACGAACGCAGGATCAAAAGATATGATTGATACAAGTCGTAGAAAAGTCAGAAAAAAAGTTACTTTTCTACTCGAAGAGAAAACATTGATGATCCTCAAATCCTTCCCCCTTTTTATAGACTGGATTTTTTGACTATCGTGATTTTTATCCCCCCTCGAGAATACAGAAAATTCGATGAGGTGACACGTGTCAATGAAAGGTACTTCCAGCATTTATCATTTTTCGTCGAAACTTTTTTCATATTTCTCTTTTTTTCTTTTTTTTTTTTTTTTTTTATAACAAATTGGAAACGGAGTATATTGATAAACGACTATATAAACAATTATAGAAATCGATTAATTTTGATTACAATAATATGTAAATAATATTCGTATTAATATGAAAAAATGTGTTTTATTAATTATTTTGATAAATCATTTCACGTTTGTATCTTTTTGTTCCAGCGAACAGTCGTTTTTATTTTTCGCAAGTTAAACGATAAATAAAACCAAAACGAAAAAGTGGATTTTCGATAAAAGACGGTTTTAAAAAAAAAAACCTGCAGAGCTCGTGGAAATGTGTTCTTTCTCGTTCAGCTTTCGACTCGATAGAAAACGAGTATTACGAAATATTGCTTTAAAGTTAGAAAATGAAGAATACGATCGATTTTTGTACTTAATAATTTTCACTTAACTAAACGAAAAGAGAAAAAAAAAAAGAAAAGAAAAGAAAGAAATCCGTGTACGTATAATCGAGTAATTATCGTTATAAAAAAGTTTCTATTGTTTTCTTTTCAATAGTTTTTTATTTTACAACAATTTTCAACTAAGAACACATTTATTATAAGTTTACCATGGGAGTTAGAAGCTGAGTCAACACCAAGGGAAAATTAAAGATGGGAACTTGCTTATTTTATCGGTGAAGGAATTTAATGGTTACACAAAATTGCTTTAGCGAAGGACGAATAAAAATGTTCGGTAATATCAGGAGAAGCACTTATTGGAACTTTGAACCTTCTTCTTATCAATCTGTAAAAAAAAAATCTATAATTATATTATCAAACGTAATCCATTTTCACGATATTTTTCTTAAGTATACACTATCCGATTATTTTTATATTGAATCGATTAAAAATTTACAAATAAAATAGTTTCATTGTGAGATATATATTTTTCATTTTTCGTTTACGTTTAATATCGCGATAATTTTGTTTTGTAATGAGGACAAAAATTAATTAATTAATTAACGATGCGAGAAAAGAGAAAGAGAAAATACAAAATACAAAATTATATTTGTATTCAGACCAATTTAAATTATTTCTCATCCATTAGGAACAAATAAAAATTAAAATTTCATTATTGTAATGGTGATGCTCCAAACTGTGTCATCCAGATGCGCTAAAGTACATCTTATGAATATTTAACTATTCTCTCTTTCTTTTTTCTCCCTCTTTCTCTCTCTCTCTCTCACTCACTTACTCACTTTTCTCGAACATAACAAATTTATTTGTTCCGTATCTATGATCGTGATTATTTTGATCGATATTACGAGTATACATTTACATAAACTAAATGAAATTTTTAAGTGAAGAATTTAAAAAAACAAAAAAAAAAACAAGGCCATATTAGATACAAGAAAAAAAGAAACAAAACGTGTAACGAGAGTTACATCGTAAATCTTTCCTTGAAATTTGTTCGAATCACTCGTACAAATGAAAAAAACTATTTGCATAAAGAAATTGAAACGATAATGTAGAAGTACATAAGTAAGTGGGTATACGTAGGTAGAGATATGCAAATAGATGCTTCGATTTATTCTCAAAATAATCAATGAATTTACCGAACAATTTAACTGAAAGTATCACTTTGCAATTACGATAACGTTACCATTACCGATTTTAAACTAAATAGAATTTAAATAGAAGGGAAACAAGTTTCAAGGAAAGTTTAAGATCGAACAACCTACGAATAATAGATTCGTTAAAGAAACAACCTACCTGAGTTTTAGATAAAAAAAGAAAGAAACAAAGAAAGAAAACAAAAAACTACAATTTGAAGAAATTCGAAGTAATTCCTCGAAAAACAAGTTTAAACTTTAAATGGCATAATTCGAAATTCTTTTAATAGATAATTACTTTAATAGACGATTGACTTTTCTTTTATTCCAAGGAAAAAAATTAATAATTAAAAAAATAATAATTAAATATTATGTTTTTTTTTTTTTTTTTTTTTTTTTATAGCACATCGTCGGATGCGTACGGTTACCAACTATTTTTTAGTAAATCTCTCGTTGGCAGACCTGATGATGTCATTATTTAACTGCGCCTTTAATTTTGTATATCTTCTAAACTCTAATTGGCCCTTTGGTGTCGTCTACTGTACTATCAACAACTTTATTGCCCACGTGACTGTCGCGTCGAGTGTCTTTACGTTGGTGGTAATATCTTTCGACAGGTATGCTTTTTATCTTTTTCTATTTTTTTTTTCTTTTTTTTTTTCTTCCTTGTTGTTTTATTATTCGTCCGTGTCTCTTCTCACACGCATATATCTGCATATTCATTTTTTACGTACGCGTATTTGTATGTTATATTGCATGTAAGTGGTTTCAATATTACTATCCAATATTATTTATTAAATTCATTAATCGTGTTAAATATATAATTTGATTGCCACAAAATTCCTGTTATATTAATATAATCGAGAATGTAATATTGATTGTGTATGATATTTAAAAAATGCTTTGCATAATATTTCACATTCCTGTCCTATACCATAATATTGATCAGATCTATTGATCTGTGAGAAGTATTGGTATTCATTTGGTGATTTTCAATTAGTATTCAATTAAATTTATATAATTAAACGAAATAATTATTGTAATTTCTCATTCTCGGTGACGTGTCACGGGAAACGTATTATTAAAAAGATAATTCTTCGTAAAGCTACTTAAGGGTCATGGATGTTAATTAATGATTTTGTTGGAAAATACAAAAATTACAATTAATTATTAAAAAGTTTTTTAATAATTAATATTAATAATATAATAATTATAATAAGTATAAATATATAATATTATAATAAGTATAAATATATAATAATTATAATAAGTAACAGGTCTTCGTGGCTCAAGTGGTAGAGCGTTCTTTCGGTATGCGAAAGATCCCGGGATCGAGTCCCCCCGGGCCTCTCGATTTGTTAAACAATCGAAGCTCGAATTTATTGGGAGAGAGAGTTCTTCGAACGAACAAAATGCGTCAGGGTTGCGTCACTAAATAATAATAAAAATATAATAAGTAGAGGAAGATAAATCAGATGCATTTGTATTCAAGTTATTTCAAGTTAAATTAGTTTTTACTGAGAGGAAATGTATGTGTTTATACAAAGTTATTTTAAAATGCAATGAAAGATGAATATTTTGTTTTTATTTGTTTATTTTAAAGTACTGAAAAGCACTTTTGAAGTTATGACCATATAATTTGAAACACATTTTGTATGTACATAATCATATATGTGCATATGTACATAAAAAGAATCGATCGGTTATGTATAACGTAATCGGGATCGTGACATAGATTCGATCTTTCAACGAGTATGTGCACAGTTCTTTAAATTGTCAGCTAAACGTCTTGAGAGAGTACTTATGTGAAAGGTTTTCCTTTAACAATTGTTTCAGTATAGTTTATTCTACTTTTCTATCATTCAATCTAGAAAATTGATGTTCATTGTCGCATCAATAGTAATTTAGAAGTTGTTTGATTCCACTTCGGCTCAAATTCTAAATTTCATTCTACTAGTTAGGATAGTTTGCTATTTATTAAATCAAAATTTTAAATAAGATTTGTAATATTTGTAATTAAAAATATTTTTATATTATATGAGTGTTTATGCACTCACTAATACAATTAATTGCCAATATTTTTAATATTATTATTAAATTATAAATAATAATAAATATTTTTATATTATATGAGTGTTTATGAATTCACTAATACAATTAATTGCTAATATTCTTAATATTATTATTAAATTATAAATAATAATAAATATTTGTTTTATTATAAATATTGTCGAAATAAATAGAAATATTTCTATGGAATAATTAGATTGATGATCTTATTTGTCTATTTAAAAAACAACTCTTCGATTAACTCATTCGTTTATTAACATGAGCCCCCATTGACATACTTCAAGAAGAATTAAAAAACGATTAAGATATTATAGCTGCATAAATTTGAATTAGGATATTGTTCAAAAGATCTTTCTTTTATCTTCTTTTATTTCTTTCCATCTTTTATAGATTCAATCGGTCTTACACAGGAAAACTTATGAATACGATTCTATTTATCCTGACTTTTACAAAAGGAAACTTTTCCTTTCTTTGCTACTAGGTCAGCATATTTTTCTTCTAAACTCATGAAATTTATGAGCAAGAATGAGATACATAAAAGAGAGTAAAAAATTATTACATCATTTTCGAAAGCAAAAGAAAAATAAAAATTAACAAAATTACAAAAAATCGTGTAACGTAATGTTGTAAAATTTCGCAGTTTTCACTTGTTCGTCATTTTTTTTCTTTTCTTTTTTTTTTCAAAGTTTTCTAAAAAAGAAAATACAGTAGTTTAAATATTCGTTGTTTCTAAAAAGGCATGGTCATGTTAAAGCGAGATAAAGTAAAGCAGAGTTTCGTGTTTCATGAAAAGGAAAAGAAGTAAAACAAGGAAACGGAAGTTGATATTTTTTGTGTTAACATATTTCCACAATCCTTTCGCAATATATTCCGGTTTACCTTTATTATAGTTTAACTTGTTTATCCTTAGCACGTAATATATAAGATGCAAGTGTAATAAGATAGCGAATAACACCAAGAAACACATATTGTATCGGTAATGCAATTTATTCTTTTTATTTTCTTTTTTTTTTTTTTTTTATTCCTCCATGCCTTTGAAAATTCAATCCAATAATAATTGAGATTTGTTTTCAGTTTTTTTTTTTTTTTTATAAAAAATTAAGGTAAAAAATATGTATACATATTTTCACTAATTAAACTAAATCTGAGAATATTTGATAATGTATTAATATTATACTTTTAAAATATAGTAAGTTAACTTTACTCGATAAAAATCTTAAATGAACGAACGATTTGAATACGGAATTATCTCTCTCTCTCTCTCTCTCTTTTAGTCTCTCAATCTTTCTCTTTCTTGTCTTCTCACTAACTGAGAGAAACAGTAGATTTTTGGAAGCTGATAATAATATTCGCGGATGATAATGATGCTCGGATAATTAAAGTAAAAGAAGATCTGTGGCTGTCTCGTCGTTTAAAGAGATAAGCTTTTAACGTTGAGAACAGATATTCCTTTAATATTTGTCAACTTTTACGACAAATTAAATAATATGAAATTTCTATTTGTTCGATAATAATAATAGTTACAATTTAATTGTCCAATGGAATAAGTTTAATATTTTATAAATGTTTTTTAAATACAGATTTTAATATTCTATCCAAGAATAGGGAAATAATCAAGAAACTTTCTATACTCGTCAAAGAAATGTAATAAAGGAGAGACCCCTTTTAAAAATAAACATTAAAAAAGAAAAATAAAAGAAAGATCTGAGAGAACGAATGCTTCATATCGATTATTCCATGAGTCATTTTTGTATTTCGTCGATGTGAGACGTGCTAACGCTTAATTAAGTTTCATATGATCTTTTTAGATTAAATTAAATTCGATTCTTTAATTAATATGCACCTTGCATATATATATATAATATTTACTATCGATATCGTTTTTTTTTTTTATAACTATAGATATTCATTTTTATTTTTCTCGCGTAATTTAAAAAATTCAATATTCGTTTTATTTTTATCGACTATCAAATTCATAGAAAAAAAAATTAACTAAATTAATTTCATCGGAAATATGAGAATCGAAGTTTTATTTTTTTTTTTTTGAATAATTTGACGAATATTTATAATAACATTTTCATAATAAATTATTTATTTAAAATATTGATCAAAATTTTTCTCACGAATTTTCATATTCGTAACACGTCTCTCTCTCTCTCTCTCTCTTTCTTTCTTTCTTTCTTTATTTCTTTTGTTTCTCCGCTATTTTTGTCTGTTTTCTATTTCATTTTGTAGTTATTTAGAAAATATGTAAATTTCGTATTAACATATTTTATTTATTTCCTTCTTCTTATTCGTAGAACGTGTTGTTCGTATGATTATTTATAAGACAAAGAAATCATATTTACTTTTATGAGATAATAATAAATTTTTGTTCACAAATGACGGTGATCGTGTTACCTTTTTTAATATTAATCTAAAAGGATATGTATATTGTTACAATTTTATTGAGAATAATAAAAATAAACGAAGCGTTTATAAAAAATATGACGAATATCTGTTTATCTGTCGGTTTTATAAAATCGTAGTGTCGAAATAACAAGGAATAAAAATTGTAGAATAATGTTGATGCATACGATTGATTATATTTCTTATTCAAAATCTATAATACATCTTGACGTTACGTATCTCGATTTATATATTAGATACTTACGTAAATACGCATTTGCGTTTAAAACATGAGTGATAAATAAAATTTAGAATAGACAAGATAAATAAGAGAAATAAGAAAAATAAAATAACAAAAATAAAAAAGAAAAAGACAAATTAAGTAAAGAATGTCAAAATCGAATTAACAATTAACGAAGTGAAAGAGAAAAAGTCAGCTTGATTTTACAAATCAAAATACGATTTCTCCAAGTTCTTTTATGTTTTTTTTTTTTTTTTTTTTTTTTTTTCTATTGAAAAGAAGACTGATTTACTTTGCGAAAGATCTTATTTCATCTGATTAAAAGTTATCGAAACAATTTTCATTAGAAACTTGATTCTCGCGATTCCTTTTAAGTATGTTACTTTCAAACTTTTTCTACGCAGTTTTAAAACTGTGTCGATTAGATATAATGTTATGATCCTGTCAGCTGCAGATGCTCCTTCTCCTTTTTAAATGTGTTCCTTATTTTTTTATTTTTTCGTAAATTAACTTGTTATTTTCTTTTTCTTTTTTTTTTACCTTGTTTTTTTTCCTATTATTGAAAGAATTCACGTAAGATCGGAGAAAAAAACAATCAAAGAGAAAGTAATGAAAATATTGGATTACGGCAAATTCTATTGTTAAATAAAATGCGTTGTGATATAATTTAATGTAGGTCAATATTTAATGAAACTTGCAGGGAGACAGACATTTTCTCAACGATATGCGGGAAAAAATTATCTTAAATGAAATTTAGAAAAAAATTATTTTCTAAAGTTCTTTTTATTTGCGATAACGTGCTCTTTAAAGAATTCCTTTGTTAGCTTATAAACTGCAAAGCATATATATCCGTTATCTTCAAAAACACGAGAGAAAAAAAAAACAACACGAATCTGACATTTTTCATTACGTTTTAAATCATTTTCCTTTCCCCTTTGTTTTTTGTTTTTTTTTTTTTGGTTTCTATTTTATGTGCATTTAATTATCTCAATAAAATGTGAAAATATGATTTCCTTTTTTAACGAAGTCGAGAATATTCATATTCAAGAACATAACATCGTTTCTTGTGTGAGCGATCACGAAATACGTAATCCCATTACAATCTCCTATTGTTCTTGACGTTTTTCACAATAGAACGAGTAATTGTTAATATTTAATTTAGCAGAAACAAATCCTTTAAAATGATCATTCGATATTTTATATATATATGGAAATAAAATCAATGCCTATAACTCATTGTCAGAATTATATATTATATGAGCCGTTTATTTTGAAAATGTCCTAACTCCATATAACCTTAAATTGAGATATTTAAAGGTTTGCGTTTCAATGCAATTAAAAATATACGTAAAGAATAACAATGAGTTATGTTGCTTAAGTGTATCTAAAGGTGTTCAATTTACAGTTCCTATTAAAATAATGGCAATTATTAAGTGAATAATATGCGTTTTCTTACCAAGAATGGAGTTACGCCACTTTCAAAATTAACAACCAGATTCGTTATCAAATTTGAAGGAACCGAAGTCCATTCAACATAATTTAAGATGCTTCAAATTGCGAAAAAACAATACTTATTTTATTTTACATATCTTTATAACACTTTAAAAACATAAATTATGCGATTCAAAATATTTTTTACAAACATAAATTACAAAACAATTTTCTACTCATCTACATTTTGCGTATGTGAAAGGGATTTAAAGAAATCATGATGTTCCGGTGGTATATATCGTAATAAGTCAATTATGTCCTTGAATTTTGCGGTTGTAATTTGTCTTATATTTTTATACAGTGGTGTCAATACAATATTTTCGAACTTTCTTGGTCTACCCCGACGTGGTATTAAATTCAGGACTTTCAAATTTTCGTTCTCATTCATTGATGTCTTATAGAAAATCTTATTCATTTTTGACAAAACGCATCCAACATATTTTTAACCAGTTTATTGGTTCTCCGTTAGAATTCTTGACCCTTTTAAAAATTGCGTCTTCTAATAATTTTGTTCATACAAAATCTTCTTGTCTCATTTCATGTACAATAAAGTTATTACCTTTCCGACACTTTTTGATAATATTGTAATACTCTCGGGGGACAAAGAGTAAATTATTTTTTTTTAATGCCATTTCTACCACACCAAAATCTCTACTCCTAATGGAGTTAGGCCACTTTCAAAATAAACGGTTCAGTGATTCAACTAACTCTGAAAACTTATGTGTCCAGAATTACCGTATTTACTCGGAATATAAAAAATCTGAAATGCTTTATTGATAGATAATTTGAAGCTGTACATGATACCGTGGGTAACCGGAAAAAAATGAAAAATGGAGTTAGGCCACTTTCAAAATAAACGGCTCATATTATCAATATTATATTTATCATGATTCATTTCACACAACAAAAGAAAAGAATGATCACGGATAGAAACCATACACAATGTATAACCGAATTAATTAGGTCATCTATAATAAATAAAAACAAAAAAAAAAGAACAAGCACATTATTCTCATTGTAAGAAGAGAAATTGAATTTCATATGTATCCATGAATGCGTACGTCACTTTGTGCACATTTCTCTAACTCGTTGTTATAAAGTTTAAACGTTGGATGAATGGTTGTCAACGACAGTGAGAAAGAGAGATAGAGAAAATAGTTTTGTAATAACTCATGGTACCAAGTTTATTACTTCTTTGAGAATAGAGTGGAAATATTACGAGATAACAATGATAACTATACCATTGGATTTAATTTCAACTATTTCTAACACCTTTCTCGAATTAACTTAAGTTACAATTTCATAACGGACAATGAATTTTCGTTAAACTCGATATCATTTTTCTTCTTTTTTTTTTTCCATAGTTGAATAGTGAATTGCAATTTAATAGAACCAGCGATACAAGACTCGACATGTAATTGCATTCCATGATAGATTGAGTTATGATAGAAAATGCATATATTACACATATGTATACATTTATTTATACGCTTATACGTATAGGTAGGATGAAATTAATTCATATGATAATCTAATACAGCAACGAAATACGAAAATATTCGTTGGAATATTGACGAAATACAAAATTAGTTTCTACGCTAGGTTCAAAAACTTTTTTTTAATCCATTCGTATATTATATTTTAATAAAAATAATAATTATATAAAAGGATAAGCAATCATATAGAAAATTTGATGTAAAAGGTAAATGCGTGCATCACGAATGAAACGAAACTTCAACGTGATGATGATTGATAGCGCCAATGAAATTTCTTCGTAATTGCCGAAAAAATGAATTACCAAAGATACGAGAATAACTTTTTCTATACTCCGATAGGAATTAATTTTCTTTTTATTTGTTAAATTTGTTTCTTTTCTAAAGACGAGGGGAGAAGAAAATCATTCCATTTCAATGTAACATTCGTTGTTTGCTATTATCGTTTTCGATAAAAGTGGCTTCGTTCTATAATTTATACCAATACACTCAAACATCGTTTATCCAATACATATACTCTTACATGTGTACCTATAATAATATAATACACATTTGTGATGTTTATTGAGTATTTCGTGAGAAAATTTACCGAAGAAGATCGAAGAAAATTCAACGAGTTTTCTTGCTAGCAATTTAAAGACTTGGAAAAGTTAAAACATCGTTTTACAATTTTCTTTCTCTCTCTCTCTCTCTCTCTCTTTCTCTTTTTCGAAAGGAAAAAGTAGTCGTAGAAGTTGCTCGAAAGTTGTTGGTTCGATATTACCACGCGAAATTTAAGGGGAACGAGTATGAAAAAAGCTGTAAGTTATTTTAACGAAAATAAACTAAAAATCTATCTCTCGTTTAAAAAGAATTGAATAATGGCGAGTAACATTAGTCTGTCATACGCGACGAAGAATTTCATTTAAAATTTTCTATCGAAAACAACATGTTATCGTGTTTATCCCGTCTGTCTACTTTTTAGTATTTTCTTTTTGTTTATCACTTTTTATTTTCCACATATGTATGAGTTGATCGAAAAGTTTTGTATCAAACATAGAAATAATTCTTTGTGTCTCGATCAGTATTAATTTTCATCTCTAAAAGAAGAATAAAATTTTCGTTTTCTTTTTTATTTCGTTTAAACACAAAAATTTGCAAAAAATTTTCGTGTATTACGATCTGTCTCATTTTTAATCTTTGTATTTTTTGTTCTTTTTCGGTTTTATTTTTAATTTCTGTATTTTGTCGAAGTTTTGCCAATTAATGGCACAGTTCTTGTGGAAACGTTTGAAGCGGTCGTAAGATAAACGAGAGTACGATAGAGGAGACACGATTCCCATGCGATTCGATTAACGGAAAAATTCCATTAACGTAAAAATTGTAAGCATCTGTTTTACGAGAAGAGCCAAAGCACCTTGCTCTCGGTAGCTTTCCAATTGAAAGAACACGAAAGCGTAAAGAAACACTTTAAGGATGGCCCTTTGAGGATCACTGCTGGCAAACTCGTCGTTTATTCATTTATTACTTTGTCTCTTCTTCTTCTTCGTTTTTCTTTTTTCTCTTTTCCTCTCTTTTTCACTATTATTAATTATTTATAATATAATAATTAGATTTAGATCATCTCGTGTTATGTTAAAAATACGAATTGAAAATATTCGTAAGAAAAAAAAAGATGATTTATATTTCAAAGTTCCAACCGAAATAAATATCGTCTATATACATTTCTTATTTTCTATTCCTTCTTAAGAACATTTCTATTCGGTAACAAAGAAAATAAGAGAACTTTCTTGAAAGGAAACATCAAATTTGTAATTCATCGATATTCCAGATCGTGCCGCGATTTCTCTTCGTTTGAATTTGATCCAAGTTATCGCGAATAATATCACGTCGCCCTGTTATTCGTGGAAATCGGGAAAAGCTACTTTTTGAAGCGAAGAAAGAAAAAAAAAATGTATGAGAGAGAGAAATAGTGAGAATAAGATGAAAAGAAAATCTAAAGAAATCTTCACTGTCAAGTATCTTCCTCCTCCAATGAAAGGAAAGAGCTTTGAGCTGCTTTGAGATTTCGCGAATATGGAACATTGCAAATAATCGTGTTGTTCAAAGCCTCTTGGTTACGCACCCTTAAATGGATTAGTTCTCTGGCATTTCTAGAAACCAAAACAAATAGCGTCGCCTTGTATATCACTTTGTCTCCATTCAGCACCACCCCCTGCCACCCACTCTCTTCTTCGTGTGTCGACTTAATGCTTATCTGATAAATTATTCGATTTCTAGATAACATGTGTACCTCGATAAATCGACTGGTATTGATGATAGAACAAACAACAACAATAACAACAAAATGTGTTTAGATGAAACATTATTTGATTTAAAGGGTTATACGCAGTTAGGATTTTTAAAAAATCGATTTTTTTTTTCATTTTCGGAATGTACATATATTTAAGTATATTCTCTGAAAATTTCAAATCGATCCGACAAATATTCTTCACTTCATGTAAGCTGCAAACAACAATTTTTAACTATGTGTAAACGTCTCTTTGAAACTTTAAACGCGTTTTTCTCAAAACGGTATTTTCAAAGTCAGTGATCTCGATTTTTCAAAAACGGCTTAACCGATCGGTTTCGAATTTTTACACAATCTTCTTAGATATATTCCTCAGGTATCAAGTATAAGGAATAATTTTTAAAAAAATTTATTACTATTTTTTTGTAACAATTTAGAGCGAAAATTTTAGTCAAAAACAACAACTTTTTTTCAAATAGACGCCATTTTGTCAAAAATCAAAATTTTTATTATTCCTTGGTTTTAATACCTGCATTAATCTATCCTTTAAAAGAATCCACCATATTTTTTAATTTCGGATAATCCAAATTGCCAAAATGGAGATCACCGACAAACGTCTTTTTTTAGAGGACGTTCAGGAAATCATCTACAGGAGCGGTGCAGATTAATATTTTTACATAATCGACGCGCTATTGTATTCTCAAAAGTTGGCTCTATTTGAATTACCATAACTTTTGTTTGAGAAATAAAAACTGTTTCTAGACAAAATTCATGAAAATACGTCTTTTTCGAGCCTCGCAACTGCGTATAACCCCTTAAAGGGTGACATAATCCTCGATGTATGTACATCTATTTATTACGTTTTTTACTTTAGATTTTGATATCTTACATTAATAAATCATTGTTTAGATGATATATATAGAAAAGTTATTATAAATTATATTTAAATAAATAGAATATTAACATTCGTCTCGTTCTGTCATCAATGATAATCGAATTATTTAGATGGTTTGCTTTAAGTTTCCCCACTTGATATATAAATGTGCTTGAATAATATGTCTCTGTCTCTGTGTGTGTCTGTGTGTGTATTTATTTCGTCGATCGTGATTAATTAAATTTAGTATAATTGTTTAGTTGTTTGATAACTGCGTATGTTAAGTTATGCAACCCGTTTCAGATACATGGCTATAATGTATCCTTTGAAAAGACACATGTCTCGAAGGAGAACTATATTAACCTTGATTTCAATATGGACAGTCTCGTCTATCTTAGCTATTCCTAGTCTGTTATATTCTAGAACGACAAAGACAAGGTAACGAGGGATAGCGCAATTTGATTTCTACATAGATAAAACGTACCTTTGATATTATTCATTGCAGATACTCAAACAATAAAACGAGGATTTCTTGTTATTTATCCTGGCCAGATGGGGAATACTTGAATAGTAAAACAGGATATTTGTAAGTAAAACTTACTATTATTCTATTGAAATAATTGTTATTTGAATTAAACGAAAAAACAAATCGATATCTATCGATTAACTTAGTGATACTTCGTAATTAACGGATGTTTGCATTAATTGTCAAGGAAAATGTTAAATTAGCATATGCGTGTTGTTGTTAACCACATAGTAGGCATACATATTTATGCTATTGGGAATTCTAACCCTAATAACTTCAATCTAATTAAGCGTAATTGCACTTATTGTTCATAAAATGATTAGATATTGTACTTTGCATTGTGTTTGCAATAAAGGAATGAAATAATGATAAACTGTGAAATTATAAAAATTGATGGAATTATCAAATTAACTTGTGAAATATAAATTACTGTTTTATTTACGTTCACGCAAAGATAATAATAGATAAAAATAGAAATATATTATATATCAACGTGTGTAATAAAACAAATGTATATATTTTGTTCTTTTTTATTTATTTATTTATCTTTTTGTTTCAGCTATAATATATTGTTTCTCAATATGACATATCTAATTCCCATCGTGGTAATGGCCGTTTGTTACACACTGATGGGTCGAAAATTATGGGGTTCGAAGTTCATTGGAGAACTCACGCATAATCAGAAAGAATCAATGAAATCTAAACGCAAGGTATAAAGTCTTGAAATGTTCTCCGATGGGAACGAAACGAAATAATTTCTTTCGTTATCGTATCATGCTCGAATGAATCTCACGAGAGACGTTTCATAGTTAAAAAGAGAATATCTATGGAGAGATAAATCCGTTGTACATTTAACGTAACGAAGAATTTCAACAGAGATATCTCGAAATGCTATTCCTTTTTACGAAATTCATTCGTAGTTGAACATAGTAATCGTATCGGATACGTTGAAAACGAGAATCTTATCGATCTAGCACAAACCTAAATACATACTCGTCGAGATATGGTGAGAAATCCTAAATCCCTGTAGGATTAGGTTGGCTATTCGAAGTTGAGATCGTACCGATGTGTCCATTTAATGTCAGATCCGAGTCAAATCCTTTTAACATCTCCCTTTCTTTGTTATTTTTCTTCTTCCTCTTTTCTTATTCTTCTTATTCTTTATCTTATGTTAGTTGGAACAAATATTACAAATAATAAATGGTTCAAAAAGGGTCACGATTATTTACTCTACTTTTTTTTGAAGTTATACTTCTTTTGGCGCGTTGGGGAAAATGTAATGGGGAGTGATTTTGTTCCGAGCGACTCGAAAAAACGACACCATGAAGTTTGTCGATATTTACGATGCGCGGCAAAGCGATTTCAAGTATAAGGCATGAAGTTGTCTTCTTTTCTTCTTCCCCCCTTTTTTTCTCAAGCGGGTCACCCATCCAAATACTAATCGTACTCAGCGCTGCTTTACTTAAATGATCGAAGCGAGAACTAATGCTGTAACCGCGCCATGACTGTTGACGCGTGAAGAAATTCGATTTATCTCTCTTATATTTAGTATGGACTGATATCTATATTTTGATATTTTCTTTTTCTTTTTTTTATTCTTTCTTATATATATATATATATAATAATAATTATTTTTTTCTTTTAAGTTATTTCTTTTCTTTGAAGTTTTTTTGGAAGTTATTTTTGAGGTTATTGAGGTTATGTTCGTTTTGGTACGGCAAAGAAGTATAACTTCTTACGTGCGTACATAAGTACACACATCAGTTTTTTTTATTCTTTCTTATATATATAATAATAATAATTGTTTTTTTCTTTTTAAGTTATTTTTTGAAGTTATTTTTGAGGTTATTGAGGTTATGTTCGTTTTGATACGGCAAAGAAGTATAACTTCTTACGTGCGTACATAAGTACACACACCAGTTTTTTTTATTCTTTCTTATATATATATAATAATAATAATAATTGTTTTTTTCTTTTTAAGTTATTTTTTGAAGTTATTTTTGAGGTTATTGAGGTTATGTTCGTTTTGGTACGGCAAAGAAGTATAACTTCTTACGTGCGTACATAAGTACACACACCACTTTTTTTTTGTTTATTTTTTTTTTGTTATATATATATTTTTTTTTCTTACAGGTGGTCAAAATGTTCATAAGTATAGTTATGATATTTGCCATTTGTTGGTTTCCCTATCAAGGATTTTTCATATTCGTTTATCATAATCAAGATTTATTACGTAGAAGTTACGTTCAACACGTTTATCTAAGCTTTTACTGGTTGGCAATGTCTAATTCTATGGTGAATCCTATCATATATTATTGGATGAACAATAGGTGGATATATAAATATGTATGATTGTTATACGTGGCGTAGAAATATGATCTCTTTTCGTTGTGAAATGAAAAACCTTTTGTTACAGGTTCCGAGTATATTTTCAATTGATAATTTGCAAATGTTGTTGTACTTTGGATCGAACGAACGTGAACGGCCCACAAATGCGCGAATTTATAGAATTACATGGTTCTGGTCGGGAACGTTGTCGGTGCGGTAAGTGCTCTCTCTGGGTAGATCTGTTTTGAATGAAAATTTTATAATTTTCATTGAAAAGTTAAAAAAAAAAAACAAAAAAAAAGAACAATTAAAATTATATCTTTTTTTTTTTTTTCTTTCAAATACTTATGACATTCTCCAAGGAATATAATTGAAAGTTTTCTTGGCGCAACACGTAGTTTAATTAAAATTAACATTTAATTAAAATAAGTTCGACAATGTTTTGTTTTTTTTTAGATAAATTCATTCGACGATTTTAAATATTGTAATTTGTTTTTTATTTTTTTTTTATTTTTAATATAATTCGTTCTACAAGGTGATATTTTTATCGTCATTAATGTCGTTTTTAACTCAACAATAATTTCTACAAGAAACTATTAGATAATAAGACTACTAGAAACAAGTTCAACTGTGAGTTAAACTGAGATCCAAGTATATTCTTGATAAAATGTGAGAAAACAAGCGTTAAGTTTATTCTCCATGGATCTAACTTCGAACTTTATATTTCAGTAAAAGTTATATATATAATATATATAATGTTTTTAATACATTGCAACGAACTGTACATTTCTATATAGAAAAAAATAAAAAAAAAATAATATCAACTAGCACAATTGCGATTTCTCATCATAAATGTTTTCCATATTTAAACTTTCAACTTGTTTATGAGAAGTTCAAAGTTTGAATAATATGACAGTTCAGAAATATTTTATTAAATTTTCTAACTAACACGTGTTCTGATTTACATCGTGTACAGGATATATTAGGGTATACGTTTAATTTATTATTTTTACAGGACGATTACAATCAACATCGATCCGATGGCGTCAATGTAGAGAAGCCAGTCCCGTTCGAACATTCAGGGTGAATTCTCGATCAACTAATGAAAATCGTTATACCAAAGAGGATATAGTTATCATTTGATAAATGAACAATTAAACAAAGATTTTTCAATAAATATGATTTTCTACGAGTAAATGATTTCGAAGACGATCGATTGTCATTTTGAAAAAAAGAAGAAAGAAAAAATATTCATTATTAATTGATGATGGTGAAAATCATAACGGCTCAACTTCTATCTTCTTTTCGTACACACATATAAATATTATAAGCATGTATTATAAAAGAAAAAGGTTTAAAAGAAAGATAAAATATTGAAGTAAATGTTATTTTATTACACGAATGGAAAGAAAATTGTATAAAATGTTTGGATTTACCTGGGATCGATTCTCGTACATTGAAAAGATTAGTCCTGTGTCAATATACTGAGTGTGTGTATGTGTGTGGATGTGTGTGTGTTATTTAGTGTATATTTATTTTCCAAAAGCTTTTCAAAGAAGAAGTACATTGTTCACATGTGAAAAAGAAAGTGATATATTTAAATATATATCTTTTCTTCATCGGTAAACTATAAAAATAAATATTTAGTAATACAAAGAGGAGATTTATAATACATTATATATGAGCCGTTTATTTTGAAAGTAGCCTAACTCCATTTTTCATTTTTTTCCGGTTACCCACGGTAGCATGTACAGCTTCAAATTATCTATCAATAAAGCATTTAAGATTTTTTATATTCCGAGTAAATACGGTAATTCTGGACACATAAGTTTTCAGAGTTAGTTGAATCACTGAACCGTTTATTTTGAAAGTGGTCTAACTCCATTAGGAGTAGAGATTTTGGTGTGATAAAAATGGCATTAAAAAAAAATAATTTACTGTTTGTCCCCCGAGAGTATTACAATATTATCAAAAAGTGTCGGAAAGGTAATAACTTTATTGTACATGAAATGAGACAAGAAGATTTTGTATGAACAAAATTATTAGAAGACGCAATTTTTAAAAGGGTCAAGAATTCTAACGGAGAACCAATAAACTGGTTAAAAATATGTTGGATGCGTTTTGTCAAAAATGAATAAGATTTTCTATAAGACATCAATGAATGAGAACGAAAATTTGAAAGTCCTGAATTTAATACCACGTCGGGGTAGACCAAGAAAGTTCGAAAATATTGTATTGACACCACTGTATAAAAATATAAGACAAATTACAACCGCAAAATTCAAGGACATAATTGACTTATTACGATATATACCACCGGAACATCATGATTTCTTTAAATCCCTTTCACATACGCAAAATGTAGATGAGTAGAAAATTGTTTTGTAATTTATGTTTGTAAAAAATATTTTGAATCGCATAATTTATGTTTTTAAAGTGTTACAAAGATATGTAAAATAAAATAAGTATTGTTTTTTCGCAATTTGAAGCATCTTAAATTATGTTGAATGGACTTTGGTTCCTTCAAATTTTATAACGAATCTGGTTGTAAATTTTGAAAGTGGCCTAACTCCATTCTTGGTAAGAAAACGCATATTATTCACTTAATAATTGCCATTATTTTAATGGGAACTGTAAATTGAACACCTTTAGATACACTTAAGCAACATAACTCATTGTTATTCTTTACGTATATTTTTAATTGAATTGAAACGCAAACCTTTAAATATCTCAATTTAAGGTTATATGGAGTTAGGCCATTTTCAAAATAAACGGCTCATATATAAATATTGATCTATTATTTATTGTATATATATACTATATGCAATATATATTCGTAGGATCTTTCTATCTCGAATAAAGAATAATATCGTTGGGTAAAAACAATTTGTATCGACGTTCTTTTCTGTGAATAAATTGAATGTAAATGTTGGTCGAGTTTAATCTTCATACCATTGCCAGTTTTTCGTACCTCCATATATAAATCAATTTAAAACGAAAGATTATGAATACTTCCGTACGACGAGTTTGTTACAAAAAAAAAAAAGAGAAAAAAGAAAAGAAATAATAAAAAAAGGTAAAATAAAATAAATATTGGCTCGATCAATGAGTCGGATGCTGATATTTTTGATATAAAAGAAATACTAGCGTTGCTTACTTAAAACGAGAATATTAAATATTTATTCGAACGAAAAATAAATAGTTTTTTTCTTTGTGTTTATTAATAATTCGAAATAAATAACTATAAATTGTTAAAAAAAATAATTGCAGAATTATTCATCGACAAGCCAAATATAATAATAATGTAAGCGATCGTTAAGATTATCTAAAAAGAAAATAATATTTTTTTTCGATTGATTAAATTTGCCCATAGATTCGAAAGTAATATTTAAAAAATAAAGAAAAAATACCATGTCTTTCCAGTTAGAAGAAAATAATTTTTACAGTTAACTATAATCTTTCTCGATTCTCGTTTCGAAAGAAAATAATCGTCGATTGAAATATACCATCGCATTTTTTTTTCTTTTAATTTATATTTTACAACCAATAGAGAGAGAAATGTCTAACAACTATTTTTTAATTGATTGGAATTCTGATATTACGAGAATGTCTTTTGACTTTTCAAAGGATTTCACGTATTAATCTTGTTTCAGTAAGATAAATCTTGTGAGACTGTAACTAGAATATAAGAAGATTTATTAGCAAGGACTTTGAATAGTAGAACAAGGCGATAGACCGTGTATTCCCATCTATCTTATTAGAGCTTTCTATTCACTCTGTGAATATGTGATAATGGTCGCATAAAGCATAATTATTCCATGGTTGGAACACATTTTTAACAATAAACCTTACCTCATTTGGTCAAATGACAGATGTTCTTATTATAATTTGTTTAGAAAAGAAATATTTTTGACATATGCATAAAATGTATACATTATTCGTTTATAAATAAAAGAAAATATTTTATTTACAATATAAAGTTTCATTCTATATTAAAATATATTCTATTTTTTTCTATTTTTATATTTATATATCTCGCTTATATTATTTTTAATATTTCTATTTTTTTATAGTGTTAAAGGTTTAGTGTTAATTATTATCACGTAACAATTATGTTTTTATTAACATTATGCAAAAACTAATTCAAATATATATATAGTAACTATTCTTGTCAAGATTTTTCTTCTATCTCGTCCAATTAGACTAACAAATTGCATATATATATTTAATTTTTATTTATTTATTCATCTATCATTCGTCAGTATTTTTGTTCTATAATTTTGGTCTCATTGAGAGAGAATAAAAAAGCAAAAAACCCTACAAAATAGTTCAAGGATATTATTATCTTTCTTTTTCCGATGAAATAATATATAAAGATGGAGAGGGGTGAAGAGGGGGAGGAGGAGGAGGATGAGGAGGTGGAGGAGGGGGAGGGGTAAGAGGAAATAAAAACACACGCGAGTTATTTTGGTCAACAAATAAAATTTCTTGTTTATCTTATCTCATGCTTCGTAACCCATTGTTTACGTGCAAAAGTTACAAGCATATACATACGTATATAATATATTGTACCTATGTAATAAAGTTATCGATCGAATGCTTTTAATGGTAGTTTTTCGACGAACTACAATAAAACGACTTGTGTTCAGTAATCAAAAATCACGTGAACGGTTAATTTGTGATTTCATTTCTATTGATTATCCTGTGATCAAACTATATTGTTATTCAAGAAACGTACCATTGATGGTCGTGATTTGTATACTTACGTATATCCACTGCTAATAAATGGATACATAAGCGAGAACCTATCAATCAAGGTAAACTATTTGTATATCTAATTCTCAACTACGTAAGATGATCATTTTGTAAGTAATTAATTTAATTGAAAGCAAGAATAATTAATAGTGTTGTCTGTAATGTAACTTAATTACATAACGTTTAATAATTATCGTATAAATTTGTCATAGATAAGAATAAAAAAAAAAAAAGAAAGAGAAAGAAAAACATAAGAAAAGTGTCTGATCGATATTAGAAAAGAAAAGAAAATAATCGAAAAATGTGTATTTTAAATGTGATTAGATTAATCATTCGACTAATACGTTTCTAATTCAAAGTAAATCCTATTACAGTTAAGGATGCTATAAATGTTAATGTTTTAGTTCCCGTATCTTCCTCCCTGTTTATTCGAATATCTTTTCGTTTAAGGATTCTCCCTAGATTTTATGGTAAAATCTTTCTGTCTTGTATTTACTGTTATTATTTGTTTGCTCGTTAAACGAGTTCAAATTACTTTCGGTTAACGTAAGATACGTGTTACGATTGTTAAACGACTTGTTAAAGTTTATTCATATTATACAATTTCGAAATATATAACAGTTGGTCGTATATACATGAGAATATATATATATATATATATATAATTTAATAATAAATAAAATTAATTAATAATAAATAAATAAAAATAATTAAAATTAATTAATAATAAATAAATAAAATTAATATAATATATTATAATTATATAAATTAATTTAAAAATTAATTTAAAAATTAAAATTAAATAATATATATAATTATATAATTATAATATATTATAATTATATAAATTAATTTAAAAATTAATTTAAAAATTAAAATTAAATAATATATATAATTATATATATATAATTTAATAATAAATAAAATTAATTAAAAATAATTAATAATAAATAAATAAAATTAATTAAAATTAATTAATAATAAATAAATAAAATTAATATAATATATATATAATTTAATAATAAATAAAATGAATTAAAAATAATTAATAATAAGTAAATAAAAATAATTAAAATTAATTATTAATAAATAAATAAAATTAATATAATATATATATATATATGTATTAAATACTTCCTTCCTTTTTTTTATCTAGTTATAGCTGGTATCATCTACGTATGCAATGTAAATACAGTTATATCATTTTGTGATAAGCATTACGAATTTTTCGAGCTATAAATTACATTTAATTTCCGTCTTCAACGTAAACTACTACGCGAAATACTACTATGTTATTTTTTTTCTTTCTTTTTCTTTTTTTTTTATCTATGTTTGAACGAGATATTTTTTATGCTTTTTCATCGTATGAATATTTAATAAACTTTTCCAGTATTAACCATCGCTGTTATGTTTTATAATATATAATGTTAACTATAAAAGTTAGCAGATAAAAAATGTGTGTATATATATATATTTTTTATATTACGTAACAAACTCGATTTAAATTAAAAAAATGAAAAAATACGCCAAACGAGTAATAATTTACGACAATTTTCATTTTCGATTTATTCGCAAATAATACAAATTTTTCTACATGACATTCTCAAGATGGTAGAATGAAAAGTAAGGCGCGATAAATTATCCCTAAAGTAAAGAAAATAATAATAGAATTTTTTGAAACGTATATATATATCTTTTTTTTTTTTTTTTTTTTTTTTTGTTTTCTACCGAATAAAAGGTACACATAAATTTCATCCCTTTTCATTCCGCGACATTTAGTAAAACTTTTTCAATTTCCGTCTCGTTGACGATTCTTCTTATAATGAAGAAGATAACAAATTTTTGTCTAACATAAATAAAAAAAAAAAGAAAAAGTGTCTCGATTTGTTGTATTCGAATGTAAACGTCGTTTTTACTTTTTGTTTTTTTTCTTTTTTGTTTTTTCCGTTTTATCTAATTGGACATTTCCCTTTGGATCGGAGTTACTTAGAGAAAAATAGATCGACAGTATTAAGTCTTTGACAAACATGCAATTTGTATGTCGATAAAAATAAACTAGGCACATTTATCCCTATAATGTTAGCATATTTATCGAATATTATTCATCGTTCTTTACATCTGCGTACATATATATTTTTTTTCTTTTCTTTTCTTTATTTTTATCCACTATATCTCTCCTTCTCTCCTTCTGTTATTCTTCTATTCCCTTATTCTTCTTCTTCTTCTTCTTATGAGAGAAGCTTATCATCCAAATGGATCTGTTATTCGAGTAAGGAAGGATTTTATTAAACATTTTTTCCCATTTCTCTAGGTGAACCTAAAAAAAACACAGTTAAGGCAAATTATTTCCTAATGTTTATAACGTTTGCAACAATAAGTGTCATTAAATTGAATTATTTTCGTCAGTTAGTGAAACTATAATGTTGTTTTGTTTTATTATTGAAAAATAAAAAAAATTGAAGAAAAATCTTGACTGGCAGATAATCGTGAATTTTTGAATGTTAACCCCTTGGTTACGGATTTATTTGAGAAAATATTTGCACGTGGAATGAAAATAATTCTTGGTTTGCTTGGAGTAGTATGTGAAGGCAGTACATTTTGGGTAAGAATGTATTTATTTTTAAAATATTGCTGACATATGTAGTATTAAGATGTCTTCAAGTAATTACAATTGCAAAACAAAAATAAATTAATGACAACAAAATAAAACTAAATGAAATAAATTGTACCTAAAAGTTTAATTTTTGGTTTGACGTCTCAGACGCGTCATCCGCTCCTAGGGAAAAAAAGTGAATGACGTGTCTCAGACGTCAAATGTATCCAAGGGGTTAAAGGGGTAGGTGTAGTATAGCGAACGAACAAAATTGTTATATTAATAACGGAGTTCCTTTAATCGAGGATAAATCGATTATTATCTACTTTTAGGATACCCGGATATAGGAATCACGCGAGAATAATATTATTATTTGATCATTCGTGTTAGATTATTTTTATACGGATAATATTAGATATAAAATATATCATCTTAGTTAGTTGAATGTTTAATGTGTTGAATAAAAGTTAAAAAATATCTCCGAAAAAAAAAGAAATGAAATACAAAAGGTCAGACATTTTTTTTGCGTAGGAGATAAAACTTGTATTTTTATTTATTTTATTTTTATTTTTTTTTTTGACTTGATTAACAAAGAGAGAGGTGAATCAAAAGGAAATAAGAACAAGGAAAAATCTGAAGAGATAAAGAATAAAGAAAAAAAATTATTTAACCCCGTAAAAGTTACATCTTTTTTATCTGTTTGTCTGTTTCTCTCTTTTTTTTTTGTTCTTTTCTTTTTATTTCTATAAAACTATGATGAAAAGTCCCTTTTTTTCCAGTCGAGTTGGAGAAAATTAAAGGTCTCGTACTTTTAACTAGTCCAGATAATTGATATTTCTTTTTTTATTTTTCCGTAAAAGCAGAAAACATTAAATAGTGGCGAAGATGAGAAGGTATTTATATAAATAAACTAATGAGAAAAATAATTGGAATAATCCACCTCGTTTGTCGATCTAGTTGCGAATAACTTCCCCTATGATGAAAATAAATACGATTACAGTGTAAATTCTGTTTCTACCTATCCTTGGTATATATGTATATACCGGGTGAATCATTGAAAACTAGCAAACCAAAATAACTCAATTTCTATTAAAGTAGAAAGAAATGTATATAACATATAATATTATATATAATATTATTATTATTAATATTATTTATTATATATAATATCTTCCTCCAAATCTATAGATTAATTTTCCCCTAATTTATGCTACGAACATAATGAACATAATTAAATGTTGATGGTAATTAATAATTTATTATGGTTTCAATTATAATTTTATTCATTTAATTAACTTCAAAAACAAGTAGTAGCATTCCACTTGATTTAATTTATTACCATTATCTCTCTGCTTTTATTTAAACTTTTCATATAAAATATGAAATATTTCATTAATAATTGTAAAAGTTATATAATCTCCTATAAATAATATAGAATCAAGATTTTTTGTTTGTAACGAAATAGCAATAAAAAACGATTGAATAAATTATATAGACGATTTATTTAATATCGTTTATAAATGAAACTAATCTTACGTAAAAGTATTATATATATAACATTTATAATATTTATAATATTTATAATAAATATATATATATATATATTTATAATATAATATATTTTTAATTAAAGATAGTTCTCTACTATTACCAACCAATAATTATTATTATCTTCCGTTGGTAATATACTAAAACATGTTTTTTTCTTGATCGTACGAGAAACTACGTTATCAATTGAACTAATGATATGTAATAATTTTTTTCTCCTTTTTCTTATTTTTTTTTTTTTTAAACATATAAAATACACCGTATATTCGTATTTATTATTTTTCATATATTCGAGCTTTCTTTTTCTTTCTTTCTTTTTTCTTTTTTTCTTTTTTCTTGAGTATAATACAGTAAATAGACAAAAATACATATTTCATAGACATAAATATTCACATTTACATATCTTTTCTTACCTATCATCGTTTTTATCTTGATATTATTCTTCTTCTTACCAAATAGATCGATTTTTGATCTTTTAGCATCTCTTCAAATTTCAATCGTCTCTTTGAATTTTATCTATCGGTAATATTCGATTTGATGAATTTTTCAATAGATATATTGAATTATTAATATATATATATATTTTTTTTTTTTCGTAGATACACGTTTTTTAAATAAACATTTATTTTCTAATTCTGTATTTCGATTAATAATAAAAATATCATACGATAGAGTTGAAGAAATTTGTAAATTATCTCTCTCAAAATTATATTTATTTCAAATTAAATATCGCGCGTGTATGGTCACTTACTTCGGTGACGCAATTGTTATTAAAATTTATTCGGTCGAGAGAGTTAAAGTTTGAAATTGTTCACGCGAGCACAATTAAACTACACTAATTTCCCTTGCGATTTCATTGGCTTGGAGGATATTGTGCGATACAATTTTGAAATTCATATATGTTTGGTACTGGTAATGTAACTTTCTACTTTGAAAACTGACTTTCTGGGGTTTTACACGATACATGCATATTGTTTGCATTTTTTGTCATATTATTTATCCTTGATAATAATTCATAAAATTAAATTAAATTAAATTACTATTTTTTGTGTGTATCGAATGATAAAGTATTATTTAAAGTGTCGGTAACTTACCGGTACTCGTTATCTCGAAATACTAAAAAACACGTTGAAACGTTGATAAAATTGGTGTCATTGAATTTTTGAAATATGTGAATAGATTCGTGCGTATTATAATACATAATAATTAATATGAAATATAAATAAAGAAAATTATTGGACGATTTTTGAATCAAATATTTATTTTTCACTTAATATTACATTATATATATTATCGATCGGTAATTTATTAAAACGAAATATATTCATTTATCATGATTCTTTATTTATTTATACGTCGACGGGTACAAATAGTACTTTTTGTTTGTTCCATAAAAACATTACAGAAATCTTTTTCTCAGCCATTACGATAAAAGTACATGGCATTATTTACAGTCGGTGAATTTCACAATGAACAATACACTTATTATTATTATTATTATTAATATTATTATTATTATTATTATTATTATTATTATTATTATTATAATACGTCTTATATTTATGCATATATTACATATTTATAAATTCGTATATTAGATGTAAAATTAAATGCTCGAGTCTTTTTTTAAAAAACAAAATTTGCGAAGAACACAATGGCAGTGTTGGGAGAAGCTATCGTACATGAATATTTATACACACATATATAGTGTGAGTTTTACTTAAAAAATCGTATACAATTAGATTTACCAGATTTTTACTTGTAAACTATTGATATAATTTGTTTAGGATGTAGACAATTTAGAAAAAAAAAGATAAAATAGAAATAAATACATTAGTATACATTATTTATACATTATTTATACATAATTCTGTATAATAAACAATTTTTGATATGTTATTAAATGAAAGTTTTTAAGTTAAAGAAAACGTTAATACAAATATACATTAGTTTAAACAATTATATAAAAATTAATAGAATGTTTAAATCAGTATGTTTTTATACAATATTCAATTGTATTTATTACTAATATACTTTACTAATATTTTGGATTGTTCAAATTGAAATACATTAGTTTGAATGTTTCTAGTTCAACGATGATCCTGTTACAAATTTTCGTATAATAAAATATCTAATTGAAATTCATTAATATTCTAAATATATATATATATTAAATAGATATATAAAAGTATATACTATATAACGCGTATTTATTTCTATTTTTTAAATTGTCATTATTTTAAATAAAAATAAATTATACCGATAGTTTTTTAAATAAAAAAAAATCTATTAAATATAACGGTGTACAATTTTTTAAAGTGAAACTCACACGTACGTATAAATATATGCATACGTACATACAAATATGTACGAGTTTACTTTTATAATTCTTTAATAAATTTCTTTTTATGTATTTATTTCAAAAGAAAACAAACAATGGGTATTGTTTAAAACTTATCTCGAATAGTATTCAAATATCTTCGAATATTTTTTTTAATCTTATCGAAGATTGGTTATTTTTTTTTTTTTCTTTTTTGTTTTGTTAATTAAGATGATAAAACTTTTCCCACGATCAGTCACGTTGGTTAGTTCTCCTCGTATTTTATTTTGTTGAAAATTTTTTTTATTGCCACTTAATCGAAAATAACTCAGTCGAAATATTTAGCTCGAAAATATTTACGTGTTATTTGATATTTTTTTTTTTTTTTTTTTTCAAATAGAGTCATTTTTCTTCTGTTTCTTTCTTTTTTTTTTTTTTTTCTTATTATTATGTACAAGTATTAAAACATTACAATGTATGTTGAAAACGCAATTCTTATTTTTCTACGTTCACAGACGTAAAGAATTTTTTTAATAGGATAAAATGTTTATTCTCTTGATTTTTGTGTGTACGTATTTATGTATGTGTATGTATGTGTGTTTTGACGTGCGCATATATGTATGTACACGAGTGTGTGTGATTTCATAAACAGTGTGCAAAAAAACAATACACTCGAGCTTATTATTAGATTTTTAAATTTTTCTAAACTAACGAGAAAATGTTTGGTTTTTTTCCCTTATTTGTTTTTACTTTTTTTTTCATTTCTTCTCTTTTTTTTTTTTTTTACTTCATTTTTTCGTTACTTTGACTCTTCGTTCTATTTTACACGCACACAGTTCTGTTTAATTTTTTCGATTTCTCTATATTTCTACTATTACAAGGTCGTTTTCAAAACACATAAAGCATTCGTGATTATTATTTCTACGCAAAAATTCTTTGTACATGTTCTACTATTACACGTTTTATTAATTATTATAAAAGATAAAGGGGTGAGGGGAGGGTGGAAGATGGGTAAAAAAAAAAATAAGAAAACGAAAAAGATGTGAATAAATAAATGAGAGGGACAAAACAAAAAGAACAAATGATTCAACGTTTTTTTTTTGTAAACTTTCATTAGGACGATGTGTATCTTTCAAAATCTTAAACGTTAAAAAGTGTATTTTTATTTTCGAATTTGACAGAGAATTCTCTTGTAAAAAAAAAAAGAAAAAAAAAATAAACATTAATTATTTTTATATTTAACTTTTACAAAGGCGTGTGTAGGAAACAGAAAAAAATTGTCTTCGAAAATTTATTTAATCGTAAAAATGATCACCTCGTATCATCTAATCGTTCGTAATTATATTTTATTCGAAAAAAAAAAAATAGTAATTGGAAAAAAAAGTGTATTTAAAGAAGAACACAAAAAAAAAAGAAAACGAAAAAAGAATCTACAAGACGACGTACTTTAATATTTTTCTTTTTTTTTTTTTTTTTTTTACATGGTCTATCTTCTATTTATACAAATATATATATTTATATATATATTTATATTTTGTTGTTGTTGTTTTTTTAAATTTATTTATATAGTGCAGCTGAGCGCGTACGATTAAATGATTGAAAAAGTTAACGTGACGTGTGTGTGTGCGTTTGTGTGTGTGTGTTTGTGTGTGTGTGTTTGTATTATCATTAACGCTAACAATCAAATATATCGTATGAAACTATTTTTTTTGTCTGACCGATCTTTTGACTCTTTTGGCACAACAATCAATTGATTGATTTATTTATTTATTTATTTATTTATTTATTCTTCATTTTATTTCTAAAAAGAATTGCATTTAACACCTTTTTTTTCTTTTTCTTTTTCTTTTTCTTTTTTTAAGGATGATTTGTCGGTACAATCGAAAACAAAAGTTATGTCATTAACTTTTGTTTTCGATTGTACCGACAAATCATCCTTAAGACGACACATTTCTACAATCTTCACTTCTTAATTCTCGCAATAAAATCGAATCGGCCAAAGTTCGAAAAATTTCTTATTTTATACACATCATTCCTTCCCGTCTCGTGTTACCTTATTTTTATTTGGTCAAGCGATTGTTTTTTCTTTTAAAAATTATTTCTTTTCTTAGTTTGTTTGTTTGTTTGTTTGTTAGTTAGTTTGTCTTCTTCCTTTTCTTTACAAGTAAATTTACAATATTTACAGAGGAGGATTTCGCAAGTGTAATTAAATATTGAATTAGACGTTTGCGATAAATCGAAAAATGAATAAAATTTTACACGTTATAATATAATCGTCCTCGTCTATACAATTTGTTGCATTTTATAAAATATTCTTTTTTTTCTTCTTTTTTTCATTTCTTTTCATTTTATTTCTTATATTACATATAATAGCAAATAAAATCAATTATCTAATTATTAGTAGTGGAATATAAGAAATTGTTGTTAATTATTTTTAATGGAGAGAGAAAGAGAGAGAAATTGGGGGGGGGGAAGATAAATAGTGTGTGAGAGAGAGAGAGAGAGAGAGAAAATAAAATTAGATTAAGATATGAATAAAAAAGGAATATATTAAATAATATATTAAATATTATAATAGAATATAATATATAATATATTAAGGATGATTTGTCGGTACAATCGGAAACAAAAGTTAATGACATTTTCATCAAATCCACATCTCTTAATATCTGTTGAAATAGATGATTTAAACCAACTATTTTTTTTTATAATTGAAATTTTGATATAAGGTTTCTAAAAGAATGAAATTTAGTGATGATTTTAATAATATTAACATAAAAATCTCAATTTAAGTGAAAATTGTAAAATAACTTTTGTTTGTGACTGTACCGTGAATTTAATGATGATACAGTACAGTCACAAACAAAAGTTATTTTACAATTTTCACTTAAATTGAGATTTTTATGTTAATATTATTAAAATCATCACTAAATTTCATTCTTTTAGAAACTTTATATCAAAATTTCAATTATAAAAAAAAAAATAGTTGGTTTAAATCATCTATTTCAACAGATATTAAGAGATATGGATTTGATGAAAATGTCATTAACTTTTGTTTCCGATTGTACCGACAAATCATCCTTAAATAAAAAAGGAATATATTAAAAAAAAGAAATTAAACTAAACATAAAAAAAAAGAACAATGGGAACGTGTAATCATTGTATTTATTGTAAAACGAAATGAAAAATAATCCAATTGAATATGTGTTACTCTCTTCGATACACACACACACCAAATTCATCGCATTTTTATCATTTGGTTGTGCCTGCACGAACCAATGAACATTTTTCTTTCTTTCTTATTTTTTTCTTTTCGTGTATCCATTTTTATAATATTCAACCTTAAGTATTATTAAAAAATAACATTTATATTATATAGTATAGAGGCAGTTTAGGATCGAAATTAGAGATTTTAACAATGTTTTTTTCTTTTTTTCTTTTTTTTTTCCCCACGTCTTACGTTGACTTCTCATTCGTAGAATATTTTTGTTCCTTTTTTTCGTATTAATCAGATACCGCATATAATTATTTAATATAATTACAATGTAATTTTTTTAATTGGAAGACACGAATGAAAATATAAGACAAAAATTTGATCGAATATTCGCTCTCTTAAATCGGAAAAATAAAAACATATTTGTAATAATATAAAGCGTAAAACGTAGTAGTAAAAACATTATTTGCAATTGCAATAATCTCGTTCGCAAATACTTACTAATACTTAATATTTAAAGTGTGTGTATGTGTATGTTTTTGTGTGTGTGTAATTATTTAACAAATCAATATTAAATCGTGTTATGACGTTTTGACGAGATAATAATTTAAAATAAGACACAGCACGATGATCATTATTATTAAATACCTAATTTTTCTGTTGTTGTTTTATTTTTTCATTTTTTCATTTTAATTATACGTGTCTTTCTTATTATTTGTTCCTTGTGTATTTTTTCCTTTTCTTTATAAATCATATCGAAATATAATCCATTTTTCTTATAATGATATAATAATCTAGCGCACAAATATATATACTATTCTCTGTAAAGTAAAATTCATTTTATAATAATAATAATAATAATATTATATTATATTATATTATCATCCTTGTCACGTGATCCGTATATTCTTCTAATAGAACAAGAAATCTGATCCCGTTTTCATAAAGAATATCGAATCAGGTGGGTTTTAACTCAAGTTAATAAAACGATGTATTTATTTCTCGGTAATCAGGTTAAGCAGTGTTCAATTTAAAAAAAAAAAAATAAAAATGAAAATGTTTGCGTGACGTATCTTGCTAAACCTGATTCCAATGTATTCCACGCGTAATAATAATAATTATAATAATAGTAATAATAAGAATAATAATTCGTGAAACGTGTACACTCGTTAATTAACTTAAGCGTTTCATTAATCATAATTAATAATCAAACGATATCATTTCATTGGCGAATACTTGAGAAAAAAATAATAAAATGACTATCGCAGGATGATAAAGAATAAATTCGTATAGCAAAACAAATGTATTAATGTTAATTCGAAGAACAATAAACCTTTCCGTCGAATAATCTATCTATCTAATTGTTATTATGATTTTTATCGAATTTATAATTAAATCGATAACATATTAGAACGATCTGATCTGTAATTTTTAAGTATGCGAATTATTTTTTACACATTGGACTTTCGTGGAAATTTGTAATCCTTTTTTTATCTTCTTTTTCTTTTTTTTTCTTTTTTTTATTACACGGATCAATATTTATAACGTTTATAAGGGTTGTTTCATTTATCAATTTAACTCTCGAACTTGAATAAAAAATAATAATCAGAGAATAAAGATAAAAATTTGCCAAATAAATGTAAAAAAAAAAGATTTAATAGTTAAATTTATTTATTATTAAATTTAATTATAAATTTATTTATTAATTGAATAATAAAAAATGATAAAATAATAATTTAATATTCGAACTGAAATTGTAGAAAAGAAATACTTTTTTTTTTATTTTCACGGACCAGCCGTTGTTTTAATCGAACAATATTAATTTGTCATATTTCATACGTTCGTCGATAATTTTGATGAGTATTAATTCAAAATAAAAGAATTTGTTTATTATCTAATATAAATAAGAAGAATAAAGTTCAAACGTATAATTGAAGCTAATTACGCGTGACATTACATCGACAATATCGTGTTTTATAGTGAATATTATATTATCACATTGTTATAATAAATTTGTAACGAAACATAATCATTGAAAATGAACGTAATTGTATTTTAATTGATTTTTCAATTTTGATTTAGACCATTTTTCACAATTATAAGAACACACATATATATATATGAGCCGTTTATTTTGAAAGTGGCCTAACACCATTAGGAGTAGAGATTTTGGTGTGGTAGAAATGGCATTAAAAAAAAATAATTTACCGTTTGTCCCCCGAGAGTATTACAATATTATCAAAAAGTGTCGGAAAGGTAATAACTTTATTGTACATGAAATGAGACAAGAAGATTTTGTATCAACAAAATTATTAGAAGACGCAATTTTTAAAAGGGTCGAGAATTCTAACGGAGAACCAATAAACTGGTTAATAATATGTTGGATGCGTTTTGTCAAAAAAGAATAAGATTTTCTATAAGACATCAATGAATGAGAACGAAAATTTGAAAGTCCTGAATTTAATACCACGTCGGGGTAGACCAAGAAAGTTCGAAAATATTGTATTGACACCACTGTATAAAAATATAAGACAAATTACAACCGCAAAATTCAAGGACATAATTGACTTATTACGATATATACCACCGGAACATCATGATTTCTTTAAATCCCTTTCACATACGCAAAATGTAGATGAGTAGAAAATTGTTTTGTAATTTATGTTTGTAAAAAATATTTTAAATCGCATAATTTATGTTTTTAAAGTGTTATAAAGATATGTAAAATAAAATAAGTATTGTTTTTTCGCAATTTGAAGCATCTTAAATTATGTTGAATGGACTTCGGTTCCTTCAAATTTTATAACGAATCTGATTGTTAATTTTTAAAGTAGCCTAACTCCATTCTTGATAAGAAAACGCATATTATTCACTTAATAATTGCCATTATTTTAATAGGAACTGTAAATTGAACACCTTTAGATACACTTAAGCAACATAACTCATTGTTATTCTTTACGTATATTTTTAATTGCATTGAAACTCAAACCTTTAAATATCTCAATTTAAGGTTATATGGATTTAGGCCATTTTCAAAATAAACGGCTCATATATTTTTTTTATTTTAATATAAAAAATAACAGCTTTGTGTTAAGATATTCGTTAATGATATTATCGTTTCAAAGTAAACCGTAAATTTTGTTCGCTTTATCGAATAATTTTTTCAATTATCAATCCTACGAAATATATATTATTATATTAATTATACATATATATTTATTAAAAATATAAATAATAATATTATTAAAAAAAAAAACAAAACAAACGTACGGGAGAGTGATAATACTATAAAAACGATTTGTCGCTTAGCACGATGGAAAATACCATAGGTGTAAAATAGACATGGCTCATTCGACGGAAGGTAAAAAAAAAAAAAAAGAAAATAGAAAAAAAAAAGCATAAAAGAGCTTAAATCCCTATTCACGTAATCCGATCACGATCGTTCGACGAAATGCATATCGTTTTCAAGCTGCAACGGGGATCCCTTCAGAGTAACCCACCCTCGTTTCCCAACCCCTTGTGCTCTTCCACCCCCGTACTACTTTCACCTGTCCCATTCTACCTCACTCAGTAAAAAGAAAAAAGAAGAAAGAAGATCATAACACGAACACAACGATTCTTTCGCTCGATTAAAATACGTGAAAGTAGCGTAGTACAGTGAGTAGAACAAGAGAATCTAAGTTTTCGATTGAGTAAACGTGTGTTGGTGTCTTCTTCTTCTTCTTCTTCTTCTTCTTCTTATTTTTATTCGTGTAACAAAAGGGATCAATATGCTCGAAGTTGGTTGAACAACCAACCATCGTTTTTTTAACGACCAATTAAAGGAAGGGAAAGTTATTGTGTACTATTTGTGTGTTGTTGTTGTTGTTGTTGATTGGTTGGTTGTATATGGCATCTCCTATCTCATTCTTTCCTTTTTCATTCGTTTTTTGTATCTTCTTCCCCTTCCCTTTTCCTATTTCTTTCTCTATTTCTTCACCCTTTATCTCCTCCCCTTAACCCCTACCCTCTACCCCCACCCCCCACCCACACCTTTCTCAATCTCTGTCTCTCTCTTTCTTTATCTTTCTTTTTTAAACGTCACGTTTTACTTTATTTGTCAGATCAGACAAGAAAGAAAGAGAAAAAGAAGCTTGACTCGTTTGTTTTAGTTTTTGTTTTTGTTTTTGTTTTAACCGTGCGGTGAAGTGTTGGACACACACCTTCACCGCGCCCCCACGACGTCACGTCGATCGACCTTTTTTTTATGGTGTTTTTTGGTTTCTTCTTTTATTCTTTTTGTTTTCCTTCTTAAATACCTCGATGCGTTTTTTTTTCATGATCCTCCCCACCCCACCCCTCCCCACCCCTTCCTCTCTGTTCAATCAATTTTATTTTTTACATAATTTCATATTTTTTGGTTTCTTTTCTTTTCTTTTCTTTCTTTCTTTCTTCTTTCGCTACTATCATTTGCTATTTTTATTTTGGGTTTCATTTTTTGTTATCTCGTGTACTTACTCGCAATGAAACGTATATCAAGGTAGATTTGATTCTCTGATTCGTTTTAATAATAATTATAGGGGTTTATTATGGGATATGTGATATGTTGTTTGTTATTTTTTTCTTTTTTTTTTTTTTTGTAATATCGAACAACCTACCGTGCTCGGTGTCAGATAACACCCGTTTTCGTTTCATTAATAAAATGTTTATTGTTTACATTGAATAATAAAATAAAAGTATTTCGTTATCGTTGGATTCAAAAATTGATTAAAATTTATAATAATATATCATTATTTGTGAGATTCATTTGATCACTCTCATATTATCACATTGTTATTACAAATTTGTAACACACACGGTAGAAATTAAGTTTAAACGAAATACTTGTAAAAAAGTTTGTTTCTTTGATTTTTTGGTTGTTGTTTAAATATAAAATATAACAGCTTTGTGTTTCAGATATTTTCGTTAATAATATTATCGTTTCAAAGTAAACCATAAATTTTGTTCGCGTTATCGATTAATTTTCGAATTATCGATCCTACGAAATATTTTTATTTTTCTATCCTTTTTTCTTTTTTCTTTCTCGTATGGCCTCGTAAGTAAACTCAAAACGAAATTGTCTGAAATGCGTAGATCCATTAAAAGTTTTTTCCAAAGCCCCTTGAACAGACTTACACACACCAACAAAGTAGAAATGTTCTTCTTTGTCTTTGAGAAATCTCAGTCATTGAGCTTTACGAGTTGAAAAAAGAACAAGAAATGTTAAAGGAAAAAATAAAAGTAGTAGTAGTCGCTCCTGGAATTTTTTCTTTTCTTTTCATTTTTTTCCTTTTTGGGTAGAGCTTTTCTTCCCGTTCTTTTTTTTCTGAGCTAAGCTTGGATACGTTCTTTACGAGTATGAACCCCTCGATAAGTTTATTTCGTTACTTTGTTATCAAATTATTTTGAAAAAAATCTCTTTATCTTTTATCTCAAATAATATAACGAATAAATAAATAAATAAAAAAAAAAAGGATTGAATATATTATCGAGCTTCATTCTTTCTTTCTTTTTATTTTTATTTTTATTTTTATTTTTATTTTTGTTTTTGTTTTTCTTTTTTTTCTGATAGCAAGAGACATCAATTTCTTTTCTTTCGTTAGAACTAACCCTTTTTATGATTATAATGATGATGATGATGATGATGATGATGATGATGATGATTATTCATATTAACGTTATAGTTATTTTATTTTTTTAAAAAGGGACAAATCTGGAAGTCGAACGATAGCAAAAATACTATTTTAGTTAGTAGATTAATAGTTTAATATGTACATGTGAATGGTATTTTTTTTTTATTTTTATTTTTAACAGACAAATATTTAATGAAAAAAGGGTTAATTCTTTACATAGATCTGTTTCTCGTATCAATTTTTTTTGTTTTTTGATACATATACTACACTGACGATATATCACGATATTTGAATAAAAATTAAAAAACAGAACAAAAAGAAAAATGAATCCATATCCGCTTGCAAAAACGTAAAAGTAAAAAAAAAAGAAAATAACAGGAATAAATATTCGAATGCGTAATAACAAAAGAAATAAATGAGCCGTTTATTTTGAAAGTGGCCTAACTCCATTTTTCATTTTTTTCCGGTTACCCACGGTAACATGTACAGCTTCAAATTATCTATCAATAAAGCATTTAAGATTTTTTATATTCCGAGTAAATACGGTAATTCTGGACACATAAGTTTTCAGAGTTAGTTGAATCACTGAACCGTTTATTTTGAAAGTGGCCTAACTCCATTAGGAGTAGAGATTTTGGTGTGGTAGAAATGGCATTAAAAAAAAAAATTTACTGTTTGTCCCCGAGAGTATTACAATATTATCAAAAAGTGTCGGAAAGGTAATAACTTTATTGTACATGAAATGAGACAAGAAGATTTTGTATCAACAATATTATTAGAAGACGCAATTTTTAAAAGGGTCAAGAATTCTAACGGAGAACCAATAAACTGGTTAAAAATATGTTAGATGCGTTTTGTCAAAAATGAATAAGATTTTCTATAAGACATCAATGAATGAGAACGAAAATTTGAAAGTCCTGAATTTAATACCACGTCGGGGTAGACCAAGAAAGTTCGAAAATATTGTATTGACACCACTGTATAAAAATATAAGACAAATTACAACCGCAAAATTCAAGGACATAATTGACTTATTACGATATATACCACCGGAACATCATGATTTCTTTAAATCCCTTTCACATACGCAAAATGTAGATGAGTAGAAAATTGTTTTGTAATTTATGTTTGTAAAAAATATTTTGAATCGCATAATTTATGTTTTTAAAGTGTTATAAAGATATGTAAAATAAAATAAGTATTGTTTTTTCGCAATTTGAAGCATCTTAAATTATGTTGAATGGACTTCGGTTCCTTCAAATTTTATAACGAATCTGGTTGTTAATTTTGAAAGTGGCCTAACTCCATTCTTGATAAGAAAACGCATATTATTCACTTAATAATTGCCATTATTTTAATAGGAACTTTAAATTGAATACCTTTAGATACACTTAAGCAACATAACTCATTGTTATTCTTTACGTATATTTTTAATTGCATTGAAACGCAAACCTTTAAATATCTCAATTTAAGGTTATATGGAGTTAGGCCACTTTCAAAATAAACGGCTCAATTATAATAATATTCGTTCTAATAAAATAGATATTATTCAGCAAAAAACAAAAAAAAACATTTCATTCCCCTTTTCGTCCGACGAAAAAATAAATTCGATACGTAAAATAAAAGAAATAGAAAAAAAATATATTCATCGTCGAAGTATCATTGTTATGTCTCTTTAATAAAATAGAAATGTCTATCGAACCGTTCCTTCACTCCCAATATCGCCGAAAAAGAAAAAGAAAAAGAAAAAACCCTATCCCTTAAGCCCCTGAAAAAGGGCAGTGGCCAATGGTAAAAATAGAACGATCATATCGATTTCTCTCGCATCAGGGAAAAATATTTCATTGCTTGGACGGTAACGAGAAATTAATGAAGCGCGATTATATTTTTTCCTTTCGATTATTTCGATTCGAAAAATCAATCGAAAAATCAATCCTTCCTTTTTTTTTTTTTTTTACCTTCTTTTTTAAATATTACATCATAGCAAATGAATTTGAGAAGAAAAAAAATTTGTTGTTCGATGTGGAATATTACCCAAATGTTTTACAATTGTGGCAAATGATGTTTCTATTTCTTCTTTAACGATGTTAATTGTTGTTTTTGTTGTTGTTGTTTTTCGAGGATCCTTTTTCTTCTTCATCTTCATCTTGTTCTTCTTCCGTTATTTCGCATAATCGAGGATTGATGAATACGTTGGTATTTAAGAATTTCGATCGACGTGGGCGATCAGCATCTTTTCAATACAAGATGCTAGACTGCCGTGGGGGCTCTGGATTGTCAATGCCACTTTGCCTTTTGCGCGAATATATCCGCTCGTAGATTTTGAGCGAAGCAAATTCCCAAAATCTGAAAAATAAAACAAACAGAAAAATCAAATAAAATAAAATCAATGGGAGCGAAGAGATAGAACGAAACGTTTCGTAATATCAATGTGAAAAAAAAAAGCTGAAAAATGAATTATTAATAATTATATTATCTCTTGTTTTTTTTCTTTTTTTTTTTTTCGATGAAATTATCAAGTTTTTCTTAAATTCTTTAAAAAAAAAAAAATACAAAAGCCATGCTCGCAAAAAGCTGTAAACCCATTAACATTATCGCTAAATTGCTTGCAAAATAAAAAACAAATAAAGAAAACGTATGCATTATGTCTGACTTGTACGCGATTTAATCTACTTGCTCATTACAATTTCATGCTCGCAATAGTTGCAATCAGTGAAAAGCATATAAAAGTGTGTACATTTATAATATATAAGTATACCTACTTCACGAACGATTTTCATAATTACATTTAACAATAATCAAAAGTTTATTAATAGTATAATTAAAGAATATTAACTAATGAGAACATTCGAACACACGTGTGTAGTAGTATACTGTGATATATTTTATCGAGTAATGAAACCTCACCTTCTAGTTTTATCGAGGATATAGATTTGATTTCACATAATCTGCATGCACATAGATATAGGATTACCAACTAAACAAATATTTTTCGACGTTTCATCGAAACAAACGTAAAATGTAGGAAGATATATATATAAAAAAAAATAATATATAAATATATATATATATATATAAAAATCTCGGAAAATAAATGGAAAGTAGTTGAAAGTTAAGTTCCCCATTAAAGCTGATTTTTCTTCAAATTCTTAACCCCGAAACCACCATAAAAAGAAAGTTCCTTTTTATTTTGTGATCATTAAAACTTAAAAAACAAATATATATATTTATATTTTGTAAAATTTGATATATTTATGTACAAAGTGGAGTGGTGGGGGTGGGGGTAGGGGTGGGGGTATTTAATATATACACGAAATCCTTTTTCAACCTCGATAAACTCGTTCAGAATGCATATACCTGTGCAAAAGCCGTAACGACCGCGCCACTTGCAATTGGAAGAAGATTTCGTTCCATCCATTCTTCTCCTGCTTGAACGCATCCCTTCTCGTAAATCACTTTAGCGACCTCAAAGTTCTGAAAAAAAACAAATCAAACCGGCCACCGATTTGCTCACCGTCATTTTTCTCCACAACTCGTGAATTGTCTCCTATTATTTTTAGGTCTCCTTAAAATTTCAATTTTCATATTTGTCGACAATTTTTAATTGACTCGTGTCGTAATGTTTATTTATTTATATTTCTTTTTTCTTTTTTTAAGGGGTGGGAGTGGGGAGGGGTTTTGCTAGAAAAAATAAACACAAAAAATTGTCGCGATAAAAATGACAAGGCAGGGGAAAGGAAAGGGGTGGTGGAATCGATGATAGAAAAATAGAAAATATTTTGCCCAATTAGCTCGAAAAATTCGTATCTTTGTTTGCTTTTTTTTTAATTATTATTATTATTATTAAATAGGAAGGAGAAGAAAGGAAAAAGAAAAACAAAATGTAATAATATTATGTTTATTCCTATCGTTTTTTTATTCTCTCGAACGATTTCAAATTTTATTCGTGTCTTTTAGAAAAAGAAAAAAAAAATTCTACAAAAATCCCATGGTGGTTTACGACGAAGGAAAGATATATAAAAGAAAAGTAAGAAATAAATAATGAAATAAATAAATAAATAAATAAATAAAGAAAGAAAGAAAGAACGAACGAATGAATGAATGAATGAATGAATGAATGAACGAAGGGTAGGAGAAAAACTCGTTTGGTCGTGAGAAAATTTATGGGAATACCTGGTAAAGAGGCACGTATAGGAACGTAATGTTACTACGAAGTCTAAGTAACAACGCCACTCTATTACTTCGTGCTTCAAATTTACCCCAAGAGTAAGAGTAACCACGCAAAGCTTTCAACCACCCACTACTACCAGTCTCTTCTATTATTCCTTCTCGTCTCTTTGCCTTTCTCTCTCTCTCTCTTACTCTCTTACTCAGTTTCTCATTCTCTTTTCGATATACATAAGAGTATGTATGTACGTACATAAGTTTATGTAAATAAGCTTATGTTTGTATAGAAGAAGATACTTGAAAATTTTGTAAGAATATTTTCTATAGAATGAAATTAGTTTATTTATTTTAAAAAGTTTTTAAAATAAAAAGAAAGAAGGAGAAGTAAAATAGAAATTATTATGATAAATAAATTTATATAGTGTAGTAGTAGTAATAATATTTTACTCGAGTTCACACTACTGCATACACTTCTTGATTTTGATTTTGATTTATTTAAATTGTACGTGCATATGTTTATAAATAGGCTTATGGTTGGTAACAAAAGGAGGTTTTGAAAATTATAAGAATAGAAATTATTTGTTAAAAATAAATTTATATATGATAGTAATAATTATAATACTTTACTCGAGTTCAAACTACTGTATACACTTTTTGATTTTGATTTATTTATTTAATTATGTACGTGCATATGTTTATAAATAGGCTTATGGTTGGTAACAAAAAGGAGGTTTTGAAAATTATAAGAATAGAAATTATTTGTTAAAATTAAATTTATATGTTATAGTAGTAGTTATAATACTTTACTCGAGTTCACACTACTGTATACACTTTATGATTTTGATTTTGATTTCTTTTTGATGTATTTAAATTATGTACGTGCATATGTTTATAAATAGGCTTATGGTTGGTAACAAAAAGGAGGTTTTGAAAATTATAAGAATAGAAATTATTTGTTAAAAATAAATTTATATATTATAGTAGTAATAATACTTTACTCGAGTTCACACTACTGCATAAACTTTTTAATTTTGATTTTGATTTATTTAAATAATGTACGTGTATATGTTTATAAATAGGCTTATGGTTGGTAAAAAAAAAGGTTTTGAAAATTATAAGAATTATAAGAATAGAAATTATTTGTTAAAAATAAATTTATATATTATAGTAGTTATAATACTTTACTCGAGTTCACACTACTGCATAACACGACACTTTTTAATTTTGATTTTGATTTCTCTTTGATGTATTTAAATTATGTACGTGCATATGTTTATAAATAGGCTTATGGTTGGTACAAAAAAAATGTTTTGAAAATTATAAGAATATTTTCTATACTAAAATTAGCTTAATATTTATCCTTAATTAATTGTAAGTTTGACTTGAAATGAAATATAAAGGGTAAAAGAAAATAAGAAAATTATTCGGTAAATATATTTATATAATAGTAGTAGTAGAAGTAGAGTAGTAGTAGTAGTAACACTTTACTCGAGTCCACTGCATACGACACTTTTTTATTTTTATTTTTTCTCTTTCTCTTTACCTTCTCTTTCTCTCTCATTCTCAGAGACTCTCGTGAAACTCTTATCGTAATACCACGATATTACATAAGTAGCTCATTAACGAAGGTGTTAGTTGCTCTAATTATTTGAGAATTTTACTTCTTAGTGAACTCGATAAAAAAAATTAAACAAAAGAAGAAGAAGAAGAAGAAAAACAATAACACGGAATAATAGTAGTGGTACTGCATTAGATGGTAATTTATTTTATTCTAAGCGTATTTAGAAAAGCTTTGAATGTATTTTACGAATAAACAAACCAAATCTGTTATTGTTATAAATAATAACACTAAACATAATTTTATTAATTTTGAGACGATCGTTTCAAATCTTTTCATTTTTGTTCCTCGTGAAATCTTTCCCACCCTACCCTAAAAAAAAAAAATCCCTAGCAAAGATATTCTCCTAATTTTCATGTTGCGAGTTATACTAAACTCGGAGAAGCAAGGAAAAATTTCGTCGAGAAAACAGAGAAACGGAAAGAATTTAAGTGGATTTGGAGGAAAATTAAATAAGTCAAGAAGTCAAAGTTTAAGTTCTACGTTAAAAAAATACATGTAAATACACGCAAACACACAAAAAGAGAGAGAGAGAGAGAAAAAGTCGCCGGCTAATGATTTAATAAGATTATGCATTTCATTTTATGCCAATTAAATTCGTTCCTTAATTTTTCTGTTTAATTTGAAACATAGTTTTCTTTTCTTACACCAAAAAAAAATATTCTTCTTTAATTTCTTTTTTCTTTTCAGTATTTCGATGCATTTAAGTTTTACATCAACGTTTTCAATTCTGTAAATTAATTTTCAGATTTTTAAATAATATTGTTTAGATAAAATAATAATAGTAGGAGTTAAAATATCGAATTTAATTTCTGTTTTGATCATAGATATACTTTTTTCTTTTCGTGCCTTTTGAAACCCTTTTTGACAGGATCGAAATCAAACACTGCGATCTTTTCGAAAGACTAAACGAGCATGTATATATATATGTATGTATGTATGCAACTACATTCTGACATTAATTTATTGTCTTGATTACGAGACAAGGAAAAGTCCCATTATGCGCGTCGCGTGTTAACTTCTCGTAAACTTTCGTGTGCTTTATAAGATAGTGATACCTTTCCCACACCCGTTTTCAACCTTCTATGTATATATATATGATATAATTTCTCGAGTATTCGATTAACTGAATTCAACGCGACGTTTGTCGCGAAAGAAAATACGAAATATTCAAATATATGAAGTGAATAATGATTTTTTTTTTATATATGAATTCCCATACTTATGAAAGTGGGGGGTTTAAGTCATATATTTAAAGGATTACATTTGAATATTAAATGAATTCTATATAATATTGAAATAAACAACAACCAATCATTTTTAACAATGAATGAATTATATTGAATTAATTTAGTTTCAAATAATGTGATGTGAAATAATTACTTATAATATTAATAAATAATTATTATTAAATAATTATAATAAATAATAAATAATTACTTATAATAAAACTTATTTTTTTTTATTTTGACTTAAACCACTTTCATAATTATGGGCACATATATGTAGGATTCGTGAAAAAATTGGACCGTTGGACAGACTGGACCACCGGGACTCGAACCCGGATCTTCCGCTTTCCGGGCGACTGCTCTTTAACCAATTGAGCTATCCAGGGCCCACCGTCCAATCTTCTCACGAACGACTATTTAAGTGTTTGGCTTGGAGGTGCTCGCATCCCACATATATGTATATATATATATATTTTTTTTTTTTAACATAATAATAATAATTATTTTACGATTTAAATAATAATAATCACGAATTTATAAAATGTCAAGAAAAAAAAAAGAATTAATTTTGTATTTCCTACTTATAGTTTTAGATATTTTGAAAAAATACTATATTGCATTCCTAAACATTTCGGTTGTTGTTGATAATATTAATTAATATCTTTAACATTAATTTGATTAATTAGATATCTTTTTAATCTGCCAACCCCCCCATTCTGTTTGATCATTTTTATTAGTAATTTGTTAACATAATAAAAAAAGTAAGAAAAAGTAGTACCATTATTTAATAATTATTTTCAATACGTTTTTGTTTTCTACTTTGAAATACCAAGTAACAGAAACACACATATATATATATAAATACTTGTATGAGTATTCTTATTGTTAGTATAAAATTCGAAACAATCAGTTACGGTACTTACCAGAGAAAAGAGAGACACACGTTTTACGGAAGTTACGCCGTTGTTATTCCGTTTTAATGACACAGCAGCAGGGGGTTTTAACGATCGTATACAAGCTCATTACTTACTTGTTTCTCGTCAACGTTCAACGATATTCGTACTCTCTAACAGCCACCACGTACTTTTAACACGTATGTATGCGTTTATATATGTATTATGTGGGTGTACATATGTCTATGTATAAATATATATATTTGTGTATGTGCATGTGTATGTGTATTTTTATTTATTTTGTTTGTTTTCATTACAACAAGCATGTATTTAAAAATGATACAATAATTACGTGTAACAAATTTGCTTTACAAATATGCATACATATACATACGTATTCATGTAATATGTATATATATACATATATTTATACACATAGAAAATAATTCATATACATGCGACATCGTTCGTGTTTACTAAACGAAAAAAAAAGAAAAGAATAAAAAATAATAATTATTATATATAAAAATAAAGAAAAGGTGTACAAAATATTTGAATTACAAAATAAAAAAAAAAAAAAAAAGATTCGTTCGAACTTTCTTCTGATATTTATACGAATATGTTTTTTCTTTTTTTTTTGGTTTTCTTTACCTTGTTACGTGTTAGTTTTGCATGAATAAAATCGACGCAACGGGAGTGAAGCGGGAGAAATGGGGGGTGGGGTGGGAATGGGAAACTCGGGAAAAGAAAAGAAGTATATGGGGGATTGGAAAAAAAAAAAAATAATAAAAAAGTAATATAGAAAAAAGATGGGAAAGAACAACGAGAGTACGGAAAGAAAGCACGAAAGCTGATGCGGTTTTTACTATGGGAAAGTTGTTGTTCTAAGTTTTTTCTAAGTTTGCGACGGATTTGTTTCGTTTCGTTTCGTTTCGTTTTTTTTTTTTTTACTATTTTTTTTTCTCTCTCCATCTTTCGAATTGATGAATAGGATTTCATCGATAAGCTCGATTGATGCAATAGGATGTTTTTTTTTATCTCGTTGAAAGAAAAATAAAATACATATCATACGTAAAAAAAATAACAAAATAAAAAAAAATGTTATTCGATTTAAATAAATTAAAGTAAAACGAAACGAAAGGAAAGGAAAGGAAGGATATTAAATTGTGAATAACATTTTTATTAATAATTAATTATTTAATAGGTTTTTTCTTTTTATGGACAAGAAATAAAAAAAAAAATAGAATACATATCATACATAAAATAAAATAAAAAAAAATGTTATTCGATTTAAATAAATTAAAGTAAAACGAAACGAAAGGAAGGATATTAAATTGTGGTTAACATTTTTATTAATAATGTTATAATATTATTAATTAATTGTGGATAACATTTTTATTAATAATGTTATAATATTATTAATTAATTGTGGATAACATTTTTATTAATAATGTTATAATATTATTAATTAATTGTGGATAACATTTTTATTAATAATGTTATAATATTATTAATTAATTGTGGATAACATTTTTATTAATAATTTTATAAATATTAAATTGTGGATAACATTTTAATTAATAATTTTAATTAATAATTTTAATTAATAATTTTTATAACATTTTTATTAATAACCTATTAAATAATTAATAGGTTTTTTCTTTTTATGGACAAGAAGTCAGTCAATCAGTCAGTAAAAATAAAAAAAAAAAAATAAAAAGGCAAAGAAATATACAAAAGTTTATCGTACCGGTTAAAATCGATTGAATAAATCACTTTTTTTTCTTTTTAATAAAACTTTTTTTCAATTTAATATTATCGAAGAAAGTTCGAACCGAAAAATTAGGTCAATCGAAGTAAATCAAAAAATTGTTGTTGCTGTTTATGTGCCGAAATGATGAAATAAATGTATGCGATGAAACGATTTTTATTTTGTTTCTTTTTTGTTTTTTTTTTCTTTGATTTTAGCTTTTGTATTTTGCATTTGTTTTTTTTTGTTTTTGTTATTTGCTTTTGATAGTAAACGAAATACCTGAAGGACCATAGTGCTGACAACCGTACCGGCGACTGGCACGAGATTCAGCTCTAGCCATTCCTCTCCTGCCCTTAGGCAACCTCTTTCGAATATACTCCTCTCTCCCGTCTGCATTTTTCAAGGGCAAACATAAAATTATCATTTTGTCTCGTTTCCAAATCAAATTTTTCATTCCTTCTTCTCCCTTTATTTATAGATGTGTTTTACTTTTTTTCAAGGTTTGTTTATTCGGTCAATATTTTGGGTCACAATATGAACTTTAACATTTTTTTCAGTTTAGTAATAAATAATTACTTCTATTTAAATATTTCAATTCGAATAATGTATATTATTGTTATTATTGTTATAATTAAATTTTTTAGTTTTGTAAAATGTTTATTCGTATATTTAATCCTTTCGATACTAACGACAGATTACACACTAGTTTTGCATTATAAATTTTTGCAGTTTATTAACGAGGATTATTTTTTTTAAATAATTCTGTTCGTATTTTTTTTTTAACTGTAAAATATTTAAAGTATAAATTAATATAAATAAATAAATATAAAATATATGTAGTATAAATTGATACTACTTTACTTATTATTATTATTATTATTATTATTTTATTCTACAAAAAAAGAAAAAATATTGATAATTTAATAAAAATACTATTAACAAGGATTATTTTTTAAAAATAATTCTCTTCGTATTTTTTTTTTTTACTGTAAAATATATAAAGTATAAATTAATATAAATAAATAAATATAAAATATATGTAGTATAAATTGATACTACTTTACTTATTATTATTATTATTATTATTATTTTATTCTACAAAAAAAGAAAAAATATTGATAATTTAATAAAAATACTATTAACAAGGATTATTTTTTAAAAATAATTCTCTTCATATTTTTTTTTTTTACTGTAAAATATATAAAGTATAAATTAATATAAATAAATTAATATAAAATATATATGTAGTATAAATTGATACTACTTTACTTATTATTATTATTATTATTATTATTATTATTATTATTATTATTATTTTGTTCTACAAAAGAGAAAAAAAAGTATTGATAATTTAATAAAAATACTGAAAAAAATTATTGACATCAAATTACTGACCCAATAAATTTCCTACGTTGATCATAATTCCTACGTTGACTAATTCTGTTTATCCTTATCGTTAATTTTGTTTGTAATAATTAACAAACAAATAAACAAAAAATCAAGGATGAAACGTACACACACATAGACACACACACACACAGGACACGCGTGTATGCATGGCTACTAAAATTGTTACCAAGCTGAAGAAAGATTTAACGTAAACCCCCATAAAAGTAGTAGCCTGCACTGGGGTTGATAACGCGAACAAACATCAATATCTCTACGACCTTATATTATTTTTTATGGTTTTTTTTTTTTTCTATTCTATTCTTTCTTTCTTTCTTTCTTTCTTTCTTTTTTTACAGGAAAAAAAGTACAGGAAATAAACGCGAGTTTGTTTTTTTCTTCTTTTTTCTTCTTCCTCCGTTTTTCTTTTTTTTTTTTTTTCTATTTAATTTTTTTTATCGATTGGATCGTATATATTTCAATTAAATGGATATGGAAATATATTGGAATGATAATTAGGAAAGTGTTATCGGGAACGAGATAATTGAATTTATTTCGAATTTTTTCGATTTGATCGATTTCCAACGAGCTAAGGGAAATATAACTGGTTCGAATATTTTCTCTTTTACATTTTTAATCAAAATATCTCTAATGGAAAATGCGATTTAAATATTATTTGAAAGAATTCATTATGGTTAATTAATTATATTACGATAATGATTGTTACAATGAAAATTGTAAGATTGATAATAGCTTCTATTTTTTTTTCTTTTTTTGATATTGAATTTCTAACGTGATATCACTTTTGAAATAAATATTCATTTGCTTGTTAATATTATTATTCTTTTTCAAAAGGGATAAATAATATTACATAAATTACATTCGTAATATTTGTTTGAATGATTATATATAAAATAGAAAATGAATATTGTTTCATTATATTGATTGGAAATGATGACAATGGTATAACAATCGTATATACTACTACATTGAAGAAATTCACATTTATTTTATTCATATTTATATTAAAAAAAGATTTGTCAAAACGTTAATCCTGATTTCGTACGAGGGTTGGAAATATTGGAACGTAATGGAAACAATTTTCTGACCCTCGTGAATCGAAAATTCATTGAAAAACATGTTTGATAATTACTACACTGTGAATTTATGATAATAAAAAAAAGGAAAAATGTTTATTTACTTTAGGGTCATGAAAATATTTGCCACACGGGTAGATAAAATGGAAGAAAAAATTCGAAAAATTCTGATATGAATAATTGTAATAAAAAAAAATATAAAGAAATAAATAAAATCGTGAAATCAATTTTATTCATTTGCCGATTGATCATTGTTAAATTCATTGCCATAATTCCCTGTCACATATATATTTTACGAATTGTATTATTGAATTAAATATAAAAAATTAAAAGAATTTTACTTACGTAGCTAGGTTTCCTAACGTCGTAGCCGCACTGCTTGTTTTTTATAATTTCCTACGAAATGATAACAATGATAAAAATATTATATATATACATTTTTTGAATTTTTGAAGTAATAGAAAGAAAAAACAAAAACAAAAAATAAATAATATATTTTAACATTGGGGTGTCATATAAATATCGATGATTTACAAACCGAAAACTCGAAGAAAAATAAAATAAAAGTTGTGAATAAATAAAAAGGTTACATAAAAAATATTTCGTTTACCAGTTTGGAAAAAAATATTGACGATATGAATACTTTAATAAGATATTATTGAATAAAATAAATAAATAACTGTGCGTGTGTGTGTGTTTAGTATTCAAAATGGGAAGAAGAAAATTAAACGTACGAAGAAGATCGAAAAAATATATTACAAAAAAGAAAATAAGAGAAAGAGAATGAGAGAGAAAAGAAAAGAAGGGAAGGGGGAGGGGGGAGGGAGGAAAGTAGAATAAAGAGTAAAAAAAAGAAATAAAAACTTTACGTACGTTTGGTTTCCTTTTGCAGCAACTGAAAGGCACACCGCAAGCTTCCCTTGAGCCGATGTCACTCGACGAACAGTTGAAATAATTATTACGATCCCAATCCTTTGGACCCTCGATACCACAACATTGTAACTAAAAGAAAAAAACTGGTGTGTGTACTTATGTACGCACGTAAGAAGTTATACTTCTTTGTTGTATCAAAACGAACATAACCTCAATAACCTCAAAAATAACTTCAAAAAAAAACTTCAAAGAAAAAATAAACTTAAAAGAAAAAAATAATTATTATTATATATATATATATATATAAGAAAGAATAAAAAAAAGAAAAAGAAAATATCAAAATATAGATATCAGTCCACACTAAATATAAGAGAGATATATCGAATAACTTCACGCGTCAACAGCCATGGCGCGGTTACAGCATTAGTTCTCGCTTCGATCATTTAAGTAAAGTGGCGCTGAGTACGATTAGTAATTGGATGGGTGACCCGCTTGAGAAAAAAAAGGGGAAGAAGAAAAGAAGACAACTTCATGCCGTATACTTGAAATCGCTTTGCCGCGCTTTGTAAATACCGACAAACTTCATGGTGTCGTTTTTCCAGACGCTCGGAACAAAATCACTCCCCATTACATTTTCCCCAACGCGCCAAAAGAAGGTATAACTTCAAAAATAGAAAAGTTGGAGAAAGGTTGGAGAGATAATTAATGAGAGCATTTTTACGAATAAAAGAAAATTATTGAATATCGATATTCGATCATACGCAAAAGCAAAAGAAGAAAAAGGAAACAAAAATAATTCGTAGCAATGAGAGAGAGGAAAAAAGGGGAGGGCAGGAAACGGATAAAAAGTAACAGAAAAAAAAGAAAAGAAAAGAAAAGGGAAGAAAAAAGGTTCGATTCACGTATGAAAAAGGTTAAGTTCGATGAACTTTCATAAATAATTTGTAGCTTTTGTGTGAAATCGGAGATATGCTGCTGCGATATTAAATTTACAAGAAAAAATCAAAAATAAATTATAAGGATTGAATGAATGAATTCTTTAGGGGTGGTGGTGATGGAGGTGGAGGATGGGGGGGTGGGTGGAGGTAATAAAAGAAGCAATGAAGCATAGAAAAATAAATATAAAAGGGAAAAAAATAAAAACAAATAAATTAATATAGAACCGAATAAATAAATGAAAGTAGGACAATTTTATATATATATATATATATGTATATGTATGTATGTATGTATATTTAATCGATACTAATAGAAAGACGAATTATTTCTAAAATTTTGTAATTATAATAATAATAAATAATTACTTTTAAAAATGATTCAGAGAAACATTTTAAACGAGATTATTCCACAATTGCAATGAATAATAGGTATAACAAATAAAATAACAAATAATATATATACTATATATAAAAAAAAGTAATTCTATTTATTTGATTGGTAAATTGTAAAATTAATTGTCGAGTTGTATAAAAAGTATTTTGAATTATTTAAAAATAAAAGAGAAGAAAAAGAAAATATCAAGGTTGTCGTCAGAATTAAAAAATACGTGTATCAATATTTAATAATAATATTAAAAATAATTAATTATTTTCATTATTTTTTTTTTTATAATTATCGACTATACGTTAAAAAATATTGAAATTAATGAATAATAAGTTTAAAAGAAAGAAAATTATTTGTTTGTAAATCTTTCGAAAATATTACGAATCGGATAATAAATTAGTTTAGCTTTGGTGGCTGGCGAGTAAACGTTTAAGAAAATTGATTTAACCATCTTTTTGTTTTCTTTAAATTGTTTCGCTTTTTCTTTCCTTTTCCTATCGTCTCGTCTGTCTTTCTTCTTTTTAATAGTTTCAAAGTTTTCTGTTTGTACGCATTACTATGCTAACGTAACTGATTTAATCGTAAAAGCAGAAGCTTTGAGCCCAGCATACGCCACTTGCAATATGGGCCCTTCCTACCATTACAGTTCTTACTCGAATTTGCATTCCTTTGCGATTAATATGCGTTCGTCTATCTTTCTTTCTCTCTCTCTCTCTCTCACTCACTTTCTCGTCATTTCATTTCTCTTTCATCCCTTGAGAAAGAAAGAAAGAAGAAAAAGAAGAGACTCGTCTCGACTTTAACTACAGATTCACAAGCCTTTCAGAATATTATTTCATATAATATATTTCGTTTAGAAATTTTTTATTTTATTTTATCTTATATATCCATATTGAAATCACAATTTATTTTAATTTATTTTATCGAATAACAATTTGATTGAATGTAAAAAGGGATGGTATATCGATATCAATATTTCTGAAATAATTTATTCTAGAAAAAAATTCAAATTATTTCATTTAATTAAATATTATTTTATTTCATTAATTATTTATATTTTCATTTCATTTAATTAAAATTATTTCATTTCTATATATATATATATATATGTTTGTTATATTTTCAATAACTATTAATTAATATCAATTTTTAATAGATATAGATTATTTTTGATTTATTTAATATTTTTATATATAGATATATATATTATATTATTTTATTATTTATTGATATATTATATTTATTATATATAATTTTTATTAGATATTTATTTTTATTTATTTAATTTTGTATAGAATATAACTGAAGCACCATGTGCGACCTACAATCGATAGGATTACCTAAATTGCGATGGATACGTGTTATATCCCTAGGAATCGCTTTCTATTGAACTCTCGTAAACCACCACTGGATGTTGTGTCCTGTATCGATCGTCTAACACCATATATATATATACATATACATATACACTATACCATTTACGAATCGTTTCATCGTGTATCACACATTTTCGAGGTTTCAATACTCAAATTCGAAAGAATTAATATAATAATCGTTGATTCGTTTAAAATTATCTTTCAGATGACATAGAATAAGATAAAAAACAATTTTAACGAAAATAAATTAAAAACAACAAAAATATAATATTTTGTTAAAAAAATAATTTTGTTTGAAAAAATTACACGTCGTTCTTTCGGTTTCATACTTCTACACTTATGTAATATAAACAAAATATATAAATGTTATTAAATAACATACCCAGTCCTCTTGAATCCAGTCGATTAAATTCTGCTGATCAGGATCTTCGCGATAGTGAATGATGAAAGCTTGGAAGCCCCCGGTTGCTTGTGATTTAATCTGTTTTTTTTTAAAACAATAAAAATAGTATTCTTTTTTATATTTATTTAAATAAACAAACGAATGATCGAGGTATAAAATAATTAAAATAACGATTTGAAATTTTCATATTATTATACATTATATTATATAATATTACTATATTATTACATATTTTACTAAATTATTACCATATTATTATATATTAAATTATATATATGAGCCGTTTATTTTGAAAGTGGCCTAACTCCATTTTTCATTTTTTTCCGGTTACCCACGGTAACATGTACAGCTTCAAATTATCTATCAATAAAGCATTTAAGATTTTTTATATTCCGAGTAAATACGGTAATTCTGGACACATAAGTTTTCAGAGTTAGTTGAATCACTAAACCGTTTATTTTGAAAGTGGCCTAACTCCATTAGGAGTAGAGATTTTGGTGTGGTAGAAATGGCATTAAAAAAAATAATTTACTGTTTGTCCCCCGAGAGGATTATAATATTATCAAAAAGTGTCGGAAAGGTAATAACTTTATTGTACATGAAATGAGACAAGAAGATTTTGTATCAACAAAATTATTAGAAGACGCGATTTTTAAAAGGGTCGAGAATTCTAACGGAGAACCAATAAACTGGTTAAAAATATGTTCGATGCGTTTTGTCAAAAGTGAATAAGATTTTCTATAAGACATCAATGAATGAGAACGAAAATTTGAAAGTCCTGAATTTAATACCACGTCGGGGTAGACCAAGAAAGTTCGATAATATTGTATTGACACCACTGTATAAAAATATAAGACAAATTACAACCGCAAAATTCAAGGACATAGTTGACTTATTACGATATATACCACCGGAACATCATGATTCCTTTAAATCCCTTTCACATACACAAAATGTAGATGAGTAGAAAATTGTTTTGTAATTTATGTTTGTAAAACATATTTTGAATCGCATAATTTATGTTTTTAAAGTGTTATAAAGATATGTAAAATAAAATAAGTATTGTTTTTTCGCAATTTGAAGCATCTTAAATTATGTTGAATGGACTTCGGTTCCTTCAAATTTTATAACGAATCTGATTGTTAATTTTGAAAGTGGCCTAACTCCATTCTTGGTAAGAAAACGCATATTATTCACTTAATAATTGCCATTATTTTAATAGGAACTGTAAATTGAACACCTTTAGATACACTTAAGCAACATAACTCATTGTTATTCTTTACGTATATTTTTAATTGCATTGAAACGCAAACCTTTAAATATCTCAATTTAAGGTTATATGGAGTTAGGCCACTTTCAAAATAAACGGCTCATATATATAAATCAAACAAGTAATAGTGTTTTTTTGTTTGTATGTTTTTCTTCAAACATATATATTATATATTATATTATATATAATATAATATACACATATATATTTATTAGTTTCTTTACAGTTAATGGGGATCGTGGTTACCGTTGTTAAGAGTAGAAAATTCAACAATAGGGTTGAGCAAAAGAAGGGGTGAAAGTAGCGGACAGAGAAAATATACGATTCCACTTGACTCCTACCGACAGGTGGGGGGATGAGGGAGGAGGGAGGAGGGAGGAGGGTGAAGAAAGAAGGGAGAAGGGAGAAGGGAGGAGGAAAAGGGTGGTTACGTGCAGAATGTATTTGGCTTGTTTGTTTTCGAGACTTTGTCGACGTTTTCATCGTTGGAAAAGACCATTTAAGTTCATCGACCTCTCTTCTCCTGCTACTTGTTGTTAAAAACGTTAACCAATTAAAAATTATATTTATCGTGTTGATTTTTGTTTTTATATTTTTTTTTTTCAGTAGAAAGAAAACCAAATCTTTCCTTTTTCTTCCTTTCGTGCAAAAAATCTCGAATTTTTAACGATTATTTTTTTTTTTTAATTTTTGTTTTTATTTTTAATTTTTATTTGAAAGAAAAAGAATGAAATTGATAAGTAATGTAAAATGATCTTACCCAGTCTTTAAAGATGAAGCCTAAAACACCGGCAGTTATCTCCATTAGCAACAATATCGCCAAGAATATGGCATACTGCAAAAAAAAAAAAATACAATATTAACATGATTTAATTAATGATTAGTTTAATATTTCAAGTCAAATATAATTATACTGTCGTATCATTGGAATAAAATAAAAATGATTTAAAAAATAGAAAGAGTGAGAGAAAGAGAGAGTGGGGGAGAGAGATTAACAATAAATATAATATAATATTTAACAAATAAATATATATAATATTATAGTATCATTTGATACGTGATTTTAAAAGCATTCGATCATAACATTTTTGTTTTCATTTCTTTTTATCTTAACGTTATAAAACGTATTAAAAATAAGATTGAAAATGAGATTAATATGAAATATTTTTTGATTTGATTTATAAAATGTTTTATAAAGAATTAATGGCGACATTAATTTCGAAATATTTGCATAAATAATACTTTACATATTTATGCAAATAATATAATATACTATAAATAATAAATAAATATATATATAATTGCATAATACTTTATTTATGCAAATAATACACAGAATGAATGGAATAAATTATAATACGATTGAAAAAAAAAGAGAGAAAAAAAAGTGTCATAAAATATTAATTATAATTAAAAAATAAGCATGGGGGTGAGTACTCACTGCTGCTAGGAGGCACGTATTTTCCCTGAGTGCGCCGACACACCCCGTAAATCCGATGATAAATGTCACTGTACCTGTGTATAATAAGAAAGAAAGATATTATCGTTAACTGTAATAACAATAATGTTAAATAGATTTGGCGTTAGAATTATTTTTTTGATGTTACACGTAAATAATAAAATTTCATTTATCGTTGTACGCTAATATCATCTCTCGAATTTGATTCTAACGAATGAATACTTTTATTTTAATATCATACGTGTATTATTTTCATGCGTTATACGTAAAAAATAAAAATGAATATACATCGTATACCGATAATTACAAATTTTTATCTGATGTAATCAAAATTTAAAAAAAAGGAAACCACGAAGAAAACATAAAAAAAGAAGCAAATTTCAATATCGTTCAAATATTACGAATGAATATTTTTATTTTAATATCATACGTGTATTATTTTCATGGGTTATACGTAAATAATAAAAATGAATATAAATCGTATACCGATAATTACAAATTTTTATCCGATGTAATCAAAATTTAAAAAAAGGAAAACCACGAAGAAAATAAAAAGAAAAAAAACAAATTTCGTTTATCGTTCAAATATTATTTCTTATTTTATTATCAATATTTTCTCGTAATAATTGCATATATCGAATCTTCGAATATGATTTAACGATTAAATATAAAAGTATAAAAGTATAAAAATGATGAAAAATATAGAAATGAATTCATTAACAATTACAGTTTAGTTTTATTCGATCAATAATATTATTTCATATTATGTTCAAACAAATGATACGTATTACGCGAATATAATATATATTTTATTTGCAAATATTCCGGAACAATTGAAATTCGCAAAATGTCGATTAAAATATACGGAAATTTTAAAAAACGAGAGAGAGAGAGAGGAAAAAAAAAATAATTGAAACGTTTGAAATTTTTATGGAGAACAAGAAAATGTCGGTATTCCTTTTCGGAAGATTCTCGTGAGTTAAGAACCCACCCCCTATTCTCACCCCCCACCCCATTCCTATCCCTAACCCTCCGATGCTTCTCTTTAGTTTCATTTTTTTTCTCTCTCTTTCTTTTTTTCTTTCTTTTTTCTTTTTCTTTTTTCTTTCCCCTTATTTCTTTCTCATTCTTTTCTTATCGCTAGGAAAAGCCTCTACGAGAGATAAATTCCAAGACTGGATGGGATATTCCCGCGTATGGAATTCCTTTGCGTGTACCGAAATAGTCGATTTTAAAATGAATAGACAAGATAGAAAATGAGAGAAAGAAAGGAAGAATAAAACAAAAGGAAGAATAAAGTTTTATCGCTTGAAAGCGGATCAATATATTACAAAACCTGAAATTCACGAATGCGAAGAGAATGAAGAGATCTTTCCTACTTGTGGTTTTGTGATTTTTAACTATTCAAATCAATTTTTATTTGTTAGAATTTTTTATTCCAAAAATTCAATTCTTTTGTTACTATTATATAATATATGAATCGTTTAATTTGAAAGTGGCGTGTAAATCTATTTGTAAATCTATTTGTAAATCTAATAAATATATATTATTTTAATAAAATTCACTTAAAAAAGAAATTTATAATAATTCAAATAACATTTTGATAAATTAATACAAAAATTGTCAGATTCTTTTCTACTTGTGGTTTTGTGATTTCTAACTATTCAAATTAATATTTATTTGTTCGGATTTTTTATTCAAAAAATTCAATTCTTTTATCTTACTATTATATAATATATGGATCGTTTAATTTAAAAGTGGTGTGTAAATCTTTTTGTAAATTCAATAAAATATATTATTTTAATAAAATTCGCTTAAAAAAGAAATTTATAATAATTCAAATAACATTTTGATAAATTAATACAAAAATTGTCAGATTCTTTTCTACTTGTGGTTTTGTGATTTCTAACTATTCAAATTAATATTTATTTGTTCGGATTTTTTATTCAAAAAATTCAATTCTTTTATCTTACTATTATATAATATATGGATCATTTATTTTGGAAGTGGTGTGTAAGTAAATCCATTAAATATACATTATTTTAATAAAATTCACTTAAAAAGAAATTTATAAGAATTCAAATAACATATTCATAAATTAATACAAACATTGTCAGATTTTTTTCTACTTGTGGTGTTGTGATTTCAACTATTCAAATTAATATTTATTTGTTCGGATTTTTTATTCAAAAAATTCAATTCTTTTGTTTCTATTATATAATATATGGATCGTTTAATTAAAAGTGATGTGTAAATCTATTTGTAAATCAAATAAATATATATTATTTTAATAAAATTCACTTAAAAAAGAAAATTTATATTAATTCAAATAACATATTGATAAATTAATACAAACATTGTCAGATTTGACATAATTAAAACCTATCATTTTTTAATTGACACAAATATGCAAACCTTTACTTTTCTCGAAACGACAGAAAATGGAATAAACGATTCACATATTTATATATATAAAAAAATATTGAATAAAATATCGAGGATTTATATTATATCGAAAAGAAGATAAAATAATCTGTTTGAATGAAATGAAAATAATTTCGAATGAATAGAATAAAAAGAGAGGAACATCGAAACCTAACATGATTAAATACGATCAATTTGTGGATAAAAATGATAGAATTCGTTAAAATGGATCCTGCGTAAATAGAATTACCGGGGAATTCAACGAATGGGGAAAAAAAAGAAAAAAAAAATCGAGAGGGAGAGAGAGAGAGAGAGAGAGAGAGAGAGAGAAAGAAGAGGTATGAGGGTTGCATACAATGGTTGGTTGGGATGAATCGTAAAAAAAAGGGGTAAACGATATTCAAAGGATCGTAAGAGATCGGGTATGAAAAAATAATGCCGATAAAATGCTTGCGAATATGAACAACTGCTTTTTATTACTACCCCTTAGTAATAAAAAATATATATAGGTACTTATATATATAGATACGAGACTGAGGGGTAAAGTTATTCGAAATAAATAAATAAAAAAAAAAAGAAGGAAAATAAATAGGGGAGAGAATAAAAAATAAAAAATAAAAATTAATTTAAAGAAAATCATATTCTACAAAAGTTTACAATTTCCTCCCCCCCCCCAAAAAAAAATATCATAATTAATATATTAAAATATTAAATAATAAATTAATAATAATATTAATATATATTAAATAAAAATTTGGTAGGACTTCATAGCTCAAGTGGTAGAGCGTTCGATCGGAAAGCGAGAGGTTCCGGGTTCAAATCCCGGCGTAGGAACGATGGGTGGTCTCAAATTTTTATCGACATCTAGAATGATGTGATGAGGGTTACATGTGAAAAAGTTGGACAATGTTACAAAATATGTGTAATAATATTAAATAAAAATTAATAATAATATTAATATTAATATATATCAAATAATAAATTAATAATAATAATAATATTAATATATATCAAATAATAAATTAATAATAATAATAATATTAATATATATCAAATAATAAATTAATAATAATATTAATATATATTAAATAATATATCTCTATATATACTGAATACTTTTTATATTCTATGTATTATATCTACATATTTATATTTCAATGAAAAATAGAAGAACAGAAAACCTAAGCAAGTTACTTTTATATATATATATATATGTATCAACGACAAATGATAGTACGTTATTTATAAATATATATATTTGTATGTAAGTATATGTATATATACATAGATAAGTTGCGATCCGTACGTGTGTACTCCGAGTACAATATATATACGTCTTTTCCAAGTGAAACGAGGATATTATTGGTGCGACAAGCACTAGGAACATAAACTCATGCCATGCATAACGTGCGAACAACGTTCCTCCATCAACGCTTATTCTGCTTTTCCACTGTCACCACAAATACCTTTACTTTGCCGTTTGTAATACTAACGTTCGGTAAGTTTATTTTTTTCTTTTTTTATATTCTCTTTCCCTTTTACTAACATTCTCCGTTTCTTTTTTTTAACTTCTTTGTCCTTTTTCTTTTTTTTAATAACGGATTTGAACAATCGTTAAATAATGTAACCGACAAATTGTAAATTTATTGAACATTTCGCGATAACGTTTGCCTTTTATAAACTGGACAAAAAAAAATAATATAAAATAACTCAAATATAGTTCTCACAGGGGTTGAATTCAACGACAGAGAAACGTGCACGCGAGCTGTTTGGATTATTTAAAGAGAGAGAGAGAGAGAGAGAGAGAGACAGAGAGAATATGTTTCGATATTGTCGTTCGAATTTACGTTATAAATAATAACAATATAAAACAAAACGAAAGTGGTAAACGTTAACGTTCGTTCGGAAACACGTGTAGGGGGGTTTGGGTTGGTTATTTACTCCGTTTGATCACTGCGATTCAACGAACACGTTACTATAAGTGCAAATCAAACATTAATTGTGAGATAAATAACGATATTACATATAAACGTAAAAAGGAGAGAATTAGACAAATGTTTATCGAGAAGAAAAATCGTTTAATTTTTTAATTAAATGAACAAAATAAAAATGATAGATAGATTATCGAATAAATTATAATGAAAAATATATATATGATCAAATAAAATTACTTTGAGTAGAGTAATTAATATCGAGATCAACAATGTTTAATTAAATGAACAAAATAAAAATGATAGATAGATTATCGAATAAATTATAATGAAAAATATAATCAAATAATTACTTTGAGTAGAGTAATTAAAATCGAGATCAACAAAATGATGCAATTTAATTAACGTACATCAAATGCAATAAACATTCTTCGTAAATTCGTATTCAATATTACATTTATTATATTATACTAAATACAAATATATTAAATTAATTTACAATTCACGTTAATGTATCACTTTAGCACAAATGAATAATTCTATTAAAGAGAATAGATTATATTTTCTTCTTTTAACATTAGATTTACAGATATTTTGTTCATTATTTTTCTAATGACTTAGAAACATTGTTTGAATGGAGGATTGAGTAAAAGGGGAGGAATTAATATTTATATTAATATTATTTAATTAATTAAGTAACTAAAATATTAAATATTTTATATATATATATATTTAATTAAGTTTAACTATATATGTTTGTATATGTTTAATTATATTTAATTAATTATTTTATTTATATATTTAATTTAAGTAACTAAAAACCAACATATGTTATTAAAAAATAATAATTAATTTATATATATGGTAAACAAATTTTTGTAATAAATCAAATTGGCACAGTCGGTAAATCCAGTGTTGATAAACAAACAAACAAAAATATAAAAATATCCAAGAGAATTAATTCAAGTTAAAAAAAAAAGAAAGAAGTGTAGAACAAATAAATCATGCCGACTAGATGGGAATTGTATTTTCTTGTTATTTCAATGCCTTTAATTTTCTATCGGGTGGTAGTTGATTGTCCACCAAGTTCAGATCACGTGCAAACTCGATTTAGTTTTGTCCTACCTTTCGAGTAAGAAAAAATAAAGTGCGAAGAGAAGAGAAGTGAGTGAAAGGTCAGTTGAAAGGAGAAAGAAGAACGCAAAAGGGCCATTGTACGTGACTCACAAAGAGAGAGAAAGAGAGAGATAGACAGAGAGATAGACAGATAGATAGACATAGAGGTGGTTCAAGCTCGAGATGTTTGGATTGGTCACAGAGGATTCCTGAATTCCCACCATTACATTCGGCCAAACCGCGAGTGACCACGTTCAGGAGTGGCTTTCCGTGGTCCCAAACCATTCAGGAATCCTCTAGTACATCACCGAGTAAACCAACTTACAACACATGCTTTGTGGAATTTCTCCAACGTGATATATTCTGCCAACGAACAATCTAATCGGAATGTTAATTCTGTTAAAATCTAATTGCAATGAAATTTACGTTTAGTTGGAATACGAGAAAGAATTGGAAGGGACAGGGAATGATATAAGAAAAATAAAAGCAAAGTTTGCTAAGAGAAAGGGATGATTGATAATAATAATAATAATAATAATAATAATTGTTTAAATTTTTGTGATTATTTCGCATGGTGAATATTTTTTATCCAATTTCACGAGTTTGTTTTTTTTTTTTTAAATCATGTGTCGTAAATAATAATATATATATAAAATAATTGTTTAAATTTTTGTGATTATTTCGCATGGTGAATATTTTTTATCCAATTTCACGAGTTTGTTTTTTTTTTTTTAAATCATGTGTCGTAAATATCGAATTTAAATAATTGTTTATTATGAATACTTGTTTGTTTGTTTTGATCGATATTTTATAATGCGAGATATTATGTGATTTAATATTAATAAATTATTCGTCAGTGTGTTCGTAATATAAGAAGAAAAGTGGGGGCGTTGCATCTAATTTACATATATTTGATTATTAATATTAATGAAAGGTTTGTATGGGTGGTGTGTTTAATTTTATGAGGAAATTTTTCAACGTGTATTATTATAACGTGAGATCATTTAAAACGGTCCAATTGTCGAATAACTCGATTGTTATTGTTGGCGATAGAAAAATAATGTGTTAGGTAACGTGAGATTTCGTGATAGGGTGGAATATTATTCCTGTTATTCGCGTTTAACATATATTTACATATTAAATACTATTATTACAATTATTATTTATTAGTAAATGGTACTATGTAAATATGTTACACGTGCTGCATTATAAAGCATGCAAAGTAAATGCATTTTTATTTTTTTATTTATTTTCCATAATTCTATTTAAAAACAAGAAAACAAAATATAAAAATGATTAAAATGTAATTATACGAGTTTTGAGATCATCGTACGTGTCTTGTAAAATCTTATTAAATAATTTATAGAAAAATGAGAGTATAATTCTATTTAAAAACAAGAAAACAAAATATAAAAATGATTAAAATGTAATTATACGAATTTCGAGATCATCATACGTGTCTTGAAAAATCTTATTAAATAATTCATAGAAAAATGAGAGTATAATTCTATTTAAAAACAAGAAAACAAAATATAAAAATGATTAAAATGTAATTATACAAATTTTGAGATCAAGAGTTAGTTTAATTTGACAAATTCTAATCTTATTCGTCATTGAAATGTTTTATTTCAGTAGAATATCGTGTTTTACGTGAATCACGAAAAAGAAAATATTAATATTGTTCGTTCCTTGTAAATAAAATTGGTAATGTACCGTTGATTAATATAATAACTAACACGTTTAACGTGTAAAATTTTGTAGATAGGTTCAGGTACGTAGAATGCGCCTAATGTGGGATTAAGTTCGTCCTGAATTTAAGCGGATTCCGGAAGCCGTCTCTAATTAGCCAGTCTCTCTTTCGTGAATATTAGTAATCCGTGAATTATCTCATGTAAAATTTGTCCAAGAGAACATAAATAATAATCTGTAAAACCCTCCTATCGTTTATTCATTAAAACGTGTTGATATTATATATCATTTGTCAAATAATATTTATGATTAAAATATATTTTCAACAATAACAATAAAAAAATGTTATAACATACTTTTTGTATTAATAATTAATTATTATTTTTATTTTTCTATAAATATCTTTTTCAAATAATTTTTCATTCAAAATGATACCACTTATAACAAGAATATATTTAATCGTAAATAATATAATTAAAAAAAATAATAATCGATACAGGTGATTTGTCTAATCGATCATTTATAATAATAAATGTTGAAATATATCGTGTTAATAATGATTTTAAATTATAAATTAAATAATTGTAATAATATATGTATGAAATATATCTATGATTGTTGTATTATGTATATGTATTGATGGTAATATATGTAATCGGTATAATGATTGATTTCTCGTATCAACAAATGTTACGTTAATCTGTGTCTATGTACTAGGAGTAAATCCATCTAAAACAGATTGCAAAGCTATTCTCTCGTTTGAATTGTGGCAACGTTAAAGCACACAGGACTCAGAAGTAAGTTTCTTCGTAAATTCACGAATAATTACAAACTAGTTTCTATTACAGTAATTAAGAATGCATTTTAAATAGACCTTGAAAAAAATTACATCAACTAATTATTTTTCTTTTTTTTGTTGTAGTATAAATTTCGATATTACATCGATTTTAATAACCAAATTTATTTAATATAAAAAAAAAATAAAAAAAAAGCACACAGACACACATTAAATTCTTTACGTTCCTCTCTTTGTTTCAAGTTAGTTGAACATTTTTTTCGTTTCGAGACAAATTGTTTGCGAAAGAAAAAAAGAGAAATAATTTCCCCGCAGTAATTCGCATAAAAAAAAAACTTTCTACGGATTAACTGAAAATTAGATACCGCATTCCCCCCCCCTTTATTTCTTCTTTCTTTCTTTTTTCTTTTTTGTTCTTTTTTTTTTATTTTTTCTTTTTTTTTTCATTTTATTTTTATTACCAACCGAAGTAGTAGTAGAGGTAGAGGTAGAGCATTAAAATTTTCAAAGCGAATTCAGAGGGTGATTCGGAATAGCCACTCGAAGCGCAAAGGATTAAAAACTGAAAGTTGAAGTGCGTTAGATACTACTCGCGTTTGGATTATTTTAAATGAGGAGGGAAATAAAGAAACAAAACAAAACAAAAAGAGAAATTGTAGTAGTATTTTAAATCCTCTCGTGACATCTACTTTCCTATAGAATTCAAAGTGAGAGAGAGATAGAGAGAGATAGAGAGAGAGAGAACACACACACACATAGAATAAAGAGATAAAAAAAGTAATAGTATTAAACATGTATATGAAAAATACTTGCCGACTAGAATGAGTATAAATGCTGGGTCGAGTGCAACGTTCGTTAGGCGGGACAAATTGTTAAATGTATCCTTTTCTGTCCATGCCCATACACCAACTGCCATGATGCCCAAACCGAGCCACTGAAACATTCAAATCATTTATTTATTTAATATGAATTCGAAGAAATAAATTAATTATCACAATTTCTTCGTAAAATTAACGTAATAAAAATCAATATTAATTCAATGCTTTGTTTTTTTTTTTAACAAATTTAATATTCATTTATAAATTAATCTAACGTTTAGTTATTTCTTCGAAATATTTTAATTTTCATTGTATAAATTCCAAGAATAAAATGAAAGATCAAATGAATCATATTACAGAACCAACGTGAGTAATAAAAACCAATATTAGTAAATGTAACAATTAATTTAATGTTTCGTTTTTTTTTTAACAAATTTAATATTCTATAAATTAATCTAACGTTTAGTTATTTTTTCGAGATATCGTAATTTTCATTGTATAAATTCCAAGAAGAAAATGAAATATCAAATGAATCATATTACAGAACCAACGTGAGTAATAAAAACCAATATTAGTAAATGTAACAATTAATTTAATGTTTCGTTTTTTTTTTAACAAATTTAATATTCTATAAATTAATCTAACGTTTAGTTATTTCATCGAAATATTTTAATTTTCATTGTATGAATTCCAAGAAAAAAATGAAATATCAAATTAATCATATTACAGAACCAACGTGAGTAATAAAAACCAATATTAGTAAGTGTAACAATTAATTCGGCTCTCCTTTGTTTTAAACAAATTTAATATTCATTTATTAGGTAATCTAACGTTTAGTTATTTTTTCGAGATATCGTAATTTTCATTGTATAAATTCCAAGAAGAAAATGAAATATCAAATGAATCATATTACAGAACCAACGTGAGTAATAAAAACCAATATTAGTAAATGTAACAATTAATTCGGTTCTCGTTTGTTTTAAACAAATTTAATATTTTATAAATTGAAATATAATTATTCAATTTTCTAAAATTATTTTAATATTCTAAAATATCTAAATCTAAAATATAATATCTATATCTAATTTAATATCTAAAATCTAAAATATTTTAATATATAATAATATAATTAATTTAATATTCTAAAAAATGAAATAACAATTAATTCGGTTCTCCTTTGTTTTAAACAAATTTAATATTCTATAAATTAATCTTACCTTTAATTATCACTTCGAGATATCGTAGTTTTTATTATTTTACTTTGGTTCCAACTTTCAGGCAAATTACTTAACATAAATAGGGATACCAATTTCTTTTTTTTTGTAATATAATAAATTGAAATATTACGAGAACGAATTAATCGTTGCATTTGAATATTTTGTTATAATATTGTAAGATAAAAAAGAAATGTTATGTTTTCTTTTTTCGTGAAGAATTATTTTTTTAAGAAAAATATGATAACATATATATATATATCTTAGGTATAATACAGTTTTGCTATATTAAGTTCCACGTAATATTACTAATGGTGTACACATTGCACGTCACGTGCCGAAGATACCAGCAGAGACAAAGTGCGTGCACCACCTGGGGCAGTGTACGATAACGTTCAGCATTTCGCAGGATAATCATCTTTAATCCTCCCTACGGCTTGACTGCTTGCAACAATGCAATTTCCACTAACTCGGTCATCATTTTCGGTCCAAACAACAACAACAACAACAACAACAATCCGTTGCTTATTTTTTTTTTTAAATATTTATAATTCATATTATCACCAGCACGCGGAAAGGATTACAAATTGAAATAATTGAGATCGTATAATCAGTATTTTTTGATTAATTCATCAAAATGAGACATAACTCATAATTATGTATACCAATAGTTTCCAAATATTTATTGATTTATGTAAAAAAAAAAATATATTATATGAGACAATATTTTAAACTAATTTTCCTATTTTAAGAAATGATCGTTAAACTTTGACAAAAAGAAACGTGTATAATAAAAATATTTCACCTAGATAAATTAATTATCTCAAAAAATATTATAAATAAATGTCAGATTATATACTAGATGATAAAAAAGAATTAATAATATAATAATATATATAATAATAAATATAATAATATATATTACAAATATAAATATATTTGTATATTTATATTTAATTACAAATACAAATATAAATATAATAATATATATTACTTTTTGTATTCCTATAAGGTGTGTACAATAAATAATAATTACCGTATATAAAAAAGAATAAAAATAAAAATCAGATTGAAGTAACAGAAAGCAATAATATTGGTCAACGTAAAACGGTAATTAATCGAACTGTTGAATGTTTGTCAGAACGATGAGGGAACGATCTATTGTTAATAGTGGAGACACCATTAGTTTGACGTTGAAAGCATCCTATCTCGCTCAGTTGAGAGAGTACGATTACCCACTAGCAACTAGTCTCACGATTTAATCTTTCATCAATGAGTATGCATGTATGTTGTTCATTGCACTCTGACTAATCACTCAACGAGAGCTGGTTGCAGCTTTGATACATGTTACATCAATCCTAATGCTTGGGGTATAGTTAGTGTCTCCTAGTCACACACACACATACACACAGATGCATTGAAAAGAAAAAAAAAGAGAGGAATTGAGAGATAGAGAGATAAATTGATAGAGAAATACGTAAATGTATTAATATATATATATATATATGTGTGTATGTGTGTATGTATGTGTGTGTATAGGTAGGTAGGTACGTCATACATTTAACTAATACGTAGAAGATTACACAGGTTACAGGTACATGTAGTGAAAGCATATACAGTAGAGCGAATTTAACCCTCAACGTTTTGCAGTCGACACGTTATCCGTAAATACGGTCAGAGAGGAACGTCTCTTCGGTTCGACTGCAAATAATTTCTCAACGTCGCATAATATACGATCCAATCGATCCGGATCCAGGCTATGTCAAATGCAAAATAATAGCATCGTGTATAGATAAATAGATAGATAGATAGATAGATAGATAGGTAGGTAGGTAGGTAGGTGGAGAGATAGATAGATACATTTGTAGATGTACTCTAGTTGGATTGAACAAATTTAATTATAGATATGGTTTTTCTTTTTCTTTTGGGGTATATTTATTATTTATTTATTGGGGTATATTATTTTGCATATATATTTAAAAATTTATTGTGTGTATAATATTATTATATTATATTTTAAATTATATATTATAGAGCATGGTGTTTATTAGATAGATTGATAGATAGATACATTTGTAGATGTACTCTAGTTGGATTGAACAAATTTAATTATAGATATGGTTTCTTGTTTTATTTTGGGGTATATTTAGCAAAAGATTTAATTAATATTAGAAAAGAATATATTTTTTATTTTATATTATTTTATATATATATATTTAAATGATATTTATTGTGTGTATAATATTATATTATATTTTATGGTGTTTATTAGATAGATTGATAGATAGATACATTTGTAGATGTACTCTAGTTGTATTGAACAAATTTAATTATAGATATGGTTTCTTGTTTTCTTTTGGGGTATATTTAGCAAAAGATTTAATTAATATTAGAAAAGAATATATTTTTTATTTTATATTATTTTATATATATATTTAAATGATATTTTTATTGTGTGTATAATATTATTATATTATATTTTAAATTATATATAATAAAGCATGGTGTTTAGATAGATACATAGATAGATAGATAGATAAATTCGTAGATGTATTATATTTGTATTGAACAAATATAATTACACATACGTTTTTTGATATATTTATATAACAAAAGATTTAATTAATTATAAAAGAAAATATTTTATATTTTACATTATTTTTTTATAATATACAATTTCTTGTATCTGATGAATATATATATTTAAATAATTTATTTTTATTAGTTATTTAAATGCTAAATAATATGATGATACGTAAATCACGTTGACACGTTGGTTAAATGTTATAAACAAATTTTTATAAACACAATGATATTATTATTTAATTGTTATTTAGTATTACTTTCGTATAACTTTTTGCTGATAAATAAATTCATGATATTCTTCTTATTCTTCTTCTTCTTCTTCTTTTTATTGCTCTTGTTTAATCGAGAAAGAATTCTTTCAGCGGGTAGATTTATATATCGTATACACGAAGTCTTATTCCATAAAACTCAATATGCATTCGTAATATTTGTGTTTTTCTTTCTTTTTTCTAGAAAAAAAAAAAAAAAATAGAAAAAAAATACAAGTAATCTCATTTTCCTAACCAAAACTTTTCTTTAGAAGCTGTCTATTGTTGCCATAGAATCGGGGTCGTGTCATTCGATGAAACGAATAAAAAGAAAAAGAAAAAGAAAAAGAACGTACGAGAAAATGAAACGGAAAAGGAAGGGAAGTATAAGAAAGCTAACAAAAATAAAAAATAAACAACAAAAAAAGATGATACGAGAGATAGAAGAAGAAGAAGAAGAAAAAGAATAAGAAAAGATGGCAAGAAAATAGATAAAAAGAAAAGATAGATAGATAGGACGAAGTAGAAATAAGAAAAGTAGAAATGGAATGTGCGTCAGAACTTTTAACGATTTCGGGGCTTATCTCATCTTCCAAGAGCAATGGCATGGCATAGAGAGCTACTTGGGGGGGAATGGGTTGAGGGGGGAGGGGGAGTGCGTGGGGGGGATGTTCTGGAAGAAAACGGAAACCATTCATGGCGCGTAATTTAAATCCGTACAAACAAAAAGCAGACTGGAAGGAAATACGGAGGAGAGGATTAATCTAACTTAAGGGTAGAAGAAAAGAAAAGAAAAGAAAAGAAAAGAAAGGAAAAGAAAAGAAAAGAAAAGAAAAGAAACGAAGTTAAATTAAAAGATTCTTCCCCTCCCCCTCCACCCCCTCCACCCCCACCACCCTGTCCAATACTATTTGTTTATTCATTCGCGAGAGAAAATCTTGAGTACAAAAAAAATCTAATTTCGATCATTTCCTCTTCTCTTCTTCTTTTTTTTTTCGTTCACATTTTTTTTTTGGTCATCTCTTTGATTTATTTAATATTTCGCAATATTTAAAATAAAATTAAATATAAGCCCAAAGTTCGTATATTTTATTGCTTAATTAACTTTACTTTGAGAAAATATTTATTTAAAAAACTGCACGAACTTTTGATTCATTTTAATATCATATAATAAAATATTAACTGGATAAATATTCGGTCATAAATATTGTATAAAAATTAATCCATATATACACACACACACACATATACAGGAAAATAGGTAAACGTTTTAAACGGTTGGAAAGTTCGTTGAAATCAAATGACGCGTACGAGAAATACCCTTTCACTTTTGACGGATTTTATTTGATTTTTTTTTTTTATTTTTCGTTTCCCCCCCCCCTCCTGCCACCTACCGCTACCTCCCATTTTTATTCCTTTGTCGAAACTCTCCCACCACCACTACCACCACCACCATCACCACCATACCTGGAAATCTCGATTTTTAGGAGAAAATAGTAGAACGACGGGGGTTTGCCTACGGCTAGGAGGCGGATCGTGCGAGATTGGAATAGTCGATTGCATTATTTACAAGCACGGTAGCAGCAGTTAGGTTGTACCTGAGCGACGTGTCATAAATATGAAATCCGCAATCTAGCGTTGAACAATCAAACCCGAGAAACGTGCGTGAGTCTGTGTTTGTATGTATGTGTGTGTATACGTATAGGTATATCATCACTTTCTACGTATTACATCACACATATACATACACATACACATACATATATATATCAACACTATAGGTCAAATGCAGGGAAACACGATGAAATATATCTATACACACATGCACACATATATATACATACACAGAAACAAAGTGAAATCCTTAGACAAGAGACAGTCTGAGGGGGTGTGGGTGGTTCTCTCTCTCTCTGTCTCTCTTTCTCTTACCTTCCACGAGTTAAACTCGGCACGTTCGATGGGTTAGCGAAGCTCATTAATTGCATTAATTAAAAGCAACTGCAGAGTGAATCGATGGTAATTCCGTTATGTTTCTGAGCGATAACGAGGGTTGGTCCGATGTCCAACGTCGTAAGTTAAGGGGTTACTGCTTACGTGACAGGTAATTCAAACGCTTTAGGCTATTTTATATGAGAAGGATACGCGTTAGAGTAGTACACATACATGTATACGTGTGCATAGATATGTATATATATATGTATATGTATATGTATATATAGGATAGATTGTAGTATATGTTGAATACTATGGAAGGAACTCATCTGTGTTAAATTTGCGTTGATCCGTCCATCTTCTAGCCGCTAACGAGTTGATATCTATGTATGTATGTGTGTATGTGTGTATGTATGTATGTGTATGTATGTATGTGTATGTATGTATATATATATACACTAAGTGTACTATTAATCTTCAAAGTAAGCGAACTAAGAAGAGATTATGTTTAACGATGAAAATTCAAATTTGCTTTCTCATACTTTAAATATATGTGTGTATATAGTTATTTAGATTTTTGTTATAATGATTGATATTATTTAATATTATTGTATGTTTTTGTATTAATATAATTGTGATTAAGTTATTATTAATTAGGAATAAATATTGTAGGAATGGGAATGTTTAGTATGATTATGTCGTCTAATGTTTAAAGATGGAAATTCAAATTTGCTTTCTCATACTTTAAATATATGTATGTGTATAGTTATTTAGATTTTTGTTATAATGATTGATATTATTTAATATTATTGTATGTTTTTGTATTAATATAATTGTGATTAAGTTATTATTAATTATGAATAAATATTGTAGGAATGGGAATGTTTAGTATGATTATGACGTCTAATGTTTAAAGATGGAAATTCAAATTTGCTTTCTCATATTTTATATATATGTGTGTATAGTTATTTAGATTTTTGTTATAATGATTGATATTATTTAATATTACTGTATGTTTTTTTATTAATATAATTGTGATTAAATTATTATTAATTATGAATAAATATTGTAGGAATGGGAATATTTAGTATGATTATGTCGTCTAATGTTTAAAGATGGAAATTCAAATTTGCCTTCTCATACTTTAAATATATGTGTATGTGTATAGTTATTTAGATTTTAGTAATAATGATTGATATTATTTTATGTTTTCGTATTAATATAATTGTGATTAAGTTATTATTAATTATGAATAAATATTGTAGGAATGGGAATGTTTAGTATGATTATGTCGTCTAATGTTTAATGATGGAAAAACAAATTTGCTTTCTCATACTTTAAATATATGTATGTGTATAGTTATTTAGATTTTTGTTACAATCATTGATATTATTTGTATATATGTAGATTATTATTTTAGAATAATTTCGTAGTTAAATTATAATTAATTTAATATTATTAAATTTATTAATATAAATATTATTATAGCAATGAGATAAGGTTTAGTATAATTATGTCGTTTATTGTTTAATCGTATCAAAATATTTCTACAGTTCTAAAATATCTAAAATATGAAAAAATATTCTAATATTCTTTTTAGTTCAATTAAGTTTCAGTTTCAGTTTCAGGTCAGGTCAGGTCAGTTCGGGTCAGTTCTAGTTGATGAAGTAAAACCTGATAGATTTGTTGAAACAAAAGCACAGGATATTTCTTTTATTCTTTAATATCATTTGTATTTTCTATTTTTATCACATTATATTTTAACGATTAATATCACACACACACGCAAACACATTTGTTATATATTATTTAGATTCGTTGATGTGTGACATAACTTTTTACATTCGTATTTATTAATAATTCTAAATAATCATTTATTTTCAAATGAAAATTTGTAATAACGAAGTTTACGATTAATCGAATTAAACGTACGTATATTAATTAAATAATAATGAATTATACTTAACGTTTCTCGAATTGATCGAAATATTTGTTTTATTTTTTTTTCTCTCTCTTTTTTTTCTTTTTTCTTTTTCGAAAGAGTATAATAAAGTAGCAGTAATAGTAGTACTAGTAGTAGTAGTATATTACAGTCGAGTCTATATAGCACCGTTCGAAAATCGTTTTATTTATTTTTTTTTTCTGTGTGTGTGTGTGTGTGTGTTTTTTTTTTTCGTAGAGTTGTTCACGCTCGATTTGATATTGGAATTGCCGATTCTATACTAAACGCTTTTCTATCTCGTTCGTGTTCCCATTTATCTCGTTCTCACTTTTTGTTTCTTTTTTTCTCTTTTTTAATCTTTTTTCTACGATTCTTTGAAGCATTAATTGATCGAGGATTAATTTATCCTACCGGCACGTGACAAGCTTTAAATTTATCCGAAATCCATGACGGTGGTGGTGGTGATGGTGGTGGGGGTGGGTGTTTTGTTGCGTTGTTACCTTCGAAACACCGATAATTTTCAATATTTTTACGTTACCAGTCCATTTGTTCATTCCCCTTTCTTTATGGGGGGGGATGAGGTTTTTCTTGTTCTATTATTCGTACAATTATTTAAATAAAATTGTTTGATAATTGTAATTAAATAATTTAAATATCGTACAAATTATTAGCTTATTAATTCTCGTTCGTTGAAAATTATACTTGCATGACGTTAATTGCATCTTAATTGGCGAGAGAAAAGAAATAAAAATGTTTCCAGTTCTTTCTCTTTTTTTTTATCCATTCCTCGTAATTATATTATCCAAAGAAGAAAAACAAATGAATTTTTCCTTGTCGAGAAGTTGCTTCGAGAGTTCGGCTACTTTTCGAATGAAGTTTTTTTAACATTTCGATTAAAATCAAACTGTAAAAGTGTTTGTTTTTTCCTTTTTTTTATTTTCAAAGTGAAAGAGAATGACTGTATTTTTGGAAAAAACGAAGAAACACATTTTTTCTCTTACACTTTTTCGCGAATAATTTTCGTGAATAATATTCTTCAATATTATACGATGACAAATAATCGAATATATTATAAATAAAAGTATATCAATTATACGAGAATATTTTTATATTGTTGATAATTCATTGAATTCCAATTTTAAATTAATTTCAAACGTTTCTTGGGAAAATACTTATAAGAGTTTAATCATTGTAAAAAATCTGTTATCAATAGGATGTGTCGAATAATAATATATAAATGATTTTTCATTTATTTTTTTTTTATCTCTAACGATTAATAAAAATTTTAATCAGTGTAAAAAAACTGTTATCAATAGGATGTGTCGAATAATAATATATAAATGATTTTTCATTTATTTTTTTTTATCTCTAACGATTAATAAAAATTTTAATCATTGTAAAAAAACTGTTATCAATAGGATGTGTCGAATAATAATATATAAATGATTTTTCATTTATTTTTTTTTTATCTTTAACGATTAATAAAAATGATCACTGATAAAAAAAAAACTGGTGTGTACTTATGTACGCACGTAAGAAGTTATACTTCTTTGCCGTACCAAAACGAACATAACCTCAATAACCTCAAAAATAACTTCAAAAAACTTCAAAGAAAAAAATAACTTAAATAAAAAAATAATTATTATTATATATATATATATAAGAAAGAATAAAAAAAAGAAAAAGAAAATATCAAAATATAGATATCAGTCCACACTAAATATAAGATAGATATATCGAATAACTTCACGCGTCAACAGCCATGGCGTGGTTACAGCATTAGTTCTCGCTTCGATCATTTAAGTAAAGCAGCGCTGAGTACGATTGGTATTTGGATGGGTGACCCGCTTGATAAAAAAGGGGGGAAGAAGAAAAGAAGACAACTTCATGCCGTATATTTGAAATCGCTTTGCCGCGCGTTTGTAAATACCGACAAACTTCATGGTGTCGTTTTTCCAGACGCTCGGAACAAAATTACTCCCCATTACATTTTCCCCAACGCGCCAAAAGAAGTATAACTTCAAAAATAAAAAAAATAAAAATGAGTATACTGCACGCGAATAAGTATAAACGTATGCACAAAATACAATTTCTTTATCTTTATACGTATTTTCTTGTATCTTTTATCTTCTGAGATTTTTTTTCTTCCCCCATGAAAAAGTAACACAGATCTAACTGTACATACGCATAGATAGTAGAGTTAACATCCCAGGTGAGAAATAAAAATACACAACTAGAAAGAGATAGATATATATATATATAGAGAGAGAGAGAGAGATAGAAAAAAATAAGGAAGTAAAGTAAAGTAAAGTAAGGTAAGGTAAAGAAAAATAAAAAGAAAAAGAAAAAGAAAACGAAGAGAGAAAAAGAAAGGAAGGCAGGCAAGCAAGGAAAAAAAAAAAGTAAAAAAAAGAAGACCATAGAAAATACAGTTTTGCTTTGGTTCTTTTTTTCTGGAAGAAAACTTCGAAACCGCGACGCTTATCGCAGAAGCTTCGAATCGAAAGTGGGTAAAAGAGATATAAAGAGGAGGTAACGGGAGGGGGTGGGTGGGGGGTAGAGAGGAGCGACGGAAAACGGATAAGAAAAAGATGAAAACTAAAAAGAAAAAAAAATGAGAACGAAAGAAAGAAAGAAAGAAAGAAAAGAAATGGGAAAGGTAATGGGGATAAAAGGGGTGGGGGTGGTGTAGGTGGTGGGGAGAAATAAGGGAGGAGGATGGGGGGGTGGACGCTTCCAGACAACAAGTCGGAAACTTTCAAGCTCAATTAAACTCAAACAAAGTTCAGTTCGAGCCTGTGGCAATGAGAGAACGAATGAACGAATGAACGAACGGCTTCTTCGAGTGTCCTTTAGGTCGTTGGTCCCGTTCACTTTGGTGCCAATTTCTTTTTTTCTTTTCTTTTCTTTTCTTTTATTTGTATTTTTTTTTCCGATAAAAAACAGAGTGGCAAAAGGGAAAGAAAAAGAAAGAAAGAAAGAAAGGAAGAAAGGAAGGAAGGAAGGAAAGGGGATTAAAAAAAGTAAATAAAAGGAAGGGTTGAACTAGTAAAGCAGGCCAAAGGGTGTAATGCGAAAAAAAGAATAAAAAGAAAGTATTTTTAGTACTTAAGTGTATCCCTTTTTCTTTTTCTTCTTGTTCTACTTCTTATTCTTCCTGATTACCATTATACTTTTCGATTTACTTTAGTTTGAGATCTTTTTTTTTCTTTCTATAAATTTCTTACTTAAATTACTTAAATTTATATTATAAATAATTTATTTTAGATTATTTAATTAAAATTTAAATTTTATTAAATTATTTTTAATAAATATTATTATTATTAATATTTATTATTTAATAAATATTTAAATTTAGATTATAAATCATTAATTTCTTACTTAAAATTAGTCTAATTTTTCAATCCCTTTTATTACTTTTTCAATTAGGATATTTAAATTAGGATATATATGTATATATATTGTGTTTGTTTTTTTTTTTTTTTTTTTTTTACTTCAATTACATATAATATATTTATCGTGTTTTTATTTTATTCCTTTTTTTTTGTTTTCTTAAGATAGAAAAGTATATATTTTCTATTGTTTTAAAATAATAATAATGATTAATATTGTCAGATTCGGGTGAATTTAATTAAAGTTTTTTTACTTTTTTTTCTTTTCTTTTCCAGCCGCAGTCTGAGAAAAGTTTTAATTATTTTTGTATTGGCTGTTATTAATAATCGATCTTGTTTTTTTTTCCTTCTTTTTCTTCTTAAAATTCAATTATTTTCTATCGCGATAAAATAACGCATTGTTGTTAAATAATAATGATTATATATTATCAGATTCGATGGATATTCGTTAAAGTTTTTTTCTCTTCTTTTTTTTTTTTACATCCCAATCTGACCAAAGTTTTAATTCCTTTTTTCTAATTAAAATAAATTTTTTATATTAATTTAAATAGAGATAAATCAATATTTATAATAAAAGATTTCTCGGTGACAATATTTTCATTGAAAAAATAATTCTCTGACGCACAACCCTGACGTAACATTTTTCCTATTATTAAAATATCGATAATTTATATATAGATATATATATAAATAATGAAGAACGTTTATATAACATATCGATTAATTAATTTAATTTTAAAAAATACTTTCATACAATATTTTTCAAAATACTTAACGAATAAATAAAACAAATCTAAACCATTATTTTACTATCCATTAATCGTTAGGGTTTGTCGAATAAATTTTTTTCGATGTGTATACATTTTTTTAACTATTTTCTTTTTGTTGTTAATTAACATGTATACAATTTTCTTTCTTTCATTATTTTTCTAATAAAATTTTGCACATAATCAAAACACACATTCCATACAAATCACGAACGTATATTTATAGTTAGTAGTAAATATTATTTATAGTTAAAAATGATTATTATAAATCTGAGCATGAGGGATTTACAATGGAGCCACCCCCTCAAACGATGGTAGGAAATATCACATTATGAATATATATATACACAGTATAGATAAATCCAATGTAATTTAAACAGAGGAAGCATATTACCGTAGGTAGATATGTAATACGTGGTAAATGCATTTCATTTGAAACGTAAAATATCATAAATTACATCATTGAAATCCAATTAATTTTCTCTACCAATGAATATCGTTGATTTATCGTTAATAAAATAACGAACGACGTTTCTCCATATTATATATAGCTTTTATTATTGCACTTCGTAGATAATTAAAATCATTTTATACTGATTATTATAAAAGATAACTTTCTTTATTAATTAGACAATCTTTTTCTTTTTCTTTTAGTTTCTTTTCTTTTTTCTATTCAATTAATCAAATAATTAATATCAATAAATATTGAATATTAGACGAATGTAAGATACTCGAGTTTTGTAAGTTACAAAATACTATAATTAATATTTGTTTATTTATATTATTTACTACTAATGTTAATGCATAACATGAAAACGTATATAAATTGTAGAAAATGCAAATTTTTTTCTATTCACGTACTTACTATATGAATACATACTTTTGTTTCACACTGTATATATATTATTAATTTGTTAATAATGAAATTTCAATATCTAAATGTAATTATGAATTAATAATTATTATAATTTCTTTCTCCTATTCAATTAATCAAATAATTAATATCAATAAAAATTGAATATTAGACGAATATGTGATACTCGAGTTTTGTAAGTTACAAAATATTATAATTAACATTTGTTTATTTATATTATTTACTACTAATGTTGATGCATAACATGAAAACGTATATAAATTGTAGAAAATGCAAATTTTTTTCTATTCACGTACTTACTATACGAATACATACTTTTGTTTCACACTGTATATATATTATTAATTTGTTAATAATGAAATTTCAATATCTAAACGTAATTGCGAATAAATAATTATTATAATAATTGATTTATTTAACGAAACTTGTTGTGTTAATTGATTGTAAATCGAATGACAGATTCAATTTAAGCTCGTTTTAATGATTCGTAATGGTTTTGTATAATCGAATTGAGTGGTCAAGAAAACTAGAAGAAAATAAAATAAAAAAAGATAAATAAATAGAGAGAAAGAGAGAGAAAGAAAAAGAAAAAGAAGAAGAGATAAAACAGTAGAGAGGACACTTTTTTATCTCGAAATGGAAGTAAAGCCTAACAAATTGCAGCAATGTTACTACTATATTTCCCACTATGCAATTTGTCACGAAAATAACTCCCCCCTACCCTTCTTTCCCACATTTTTACCCTCTGCTACCACAAAAGTAATTGATTGTATCTACGAGAAGAGTATACCTAATCAAACTTCCATATATAGACACATGCATATGTGTGTGTGTGTTAGTGTTACATATTTAAAAAATAATTCATTCATTTTTTAAATTAATTTTATAAATATTATAAAAATTTGTCATATTACTGTATTCATAATTATTTATTTTTTATTATTTATTAATAATTAATATTAATAATAAAGTATTAATAATTAATTTTATATTTATTATATTTAATTATTTATTATTTATAATATTTATAATTACTAGTCATAATTTGTCATACAACATTATCATATTTATTTATTTATTTATATATTTATTTATTTTGTTCGTTTATTTGTTAATTATTCGACACAAATATTAATCAAATAATAAAATAAATAATTATATCTTAACGTCAGAAAAAAAAAAAAAAGAAAAGAAAAGTAAACGTTTTAAGATGTAATTCTACGTTGATTAAACTTTAGTATATGAAAAAATGTATATTATATTTATATATAATTATTATATATATATATATATATATATATATATATATATAATATATAATTATATAATATAATATATAAAAATATATATTTATATATATTAATATATATAAAATATAATATATAATATAAATATAATTATATATTATATTATATTTAAAAATGAAACGTTTTTAGTATTTAATGATCCTAATATATATGTACATCATTTATGGTAAAATCTGACTGTGAATGTAAATCATCTTGTGTAACGTTTCATACGTCAATCCTTTGAGGGATAATTAGGGGATCACTTACTACTATGTTAGATATTCATGTTCGACGAATAGATGATGATCCTCTATTTTTGCATTCAATGTTTGATAGTTTCTCTGTATTAGTATTGGTTTAAACGTAATACTATCTACAATATCGATCAAAGATACAAAATATTTCGATAATTTATAACAATATTATATTTTATATTTAATTAATATTAAATATTTTGATAAGAAAGAACATAAAGTAATTTTAAAGTAAGAAATACAGGGTGTTACTGAAAATGTGCACTATTGCACAATTATATATTGTAAGATTATTTCGATAATTTATAACAATATTATATTTTATATTTAATTAATATTAAATATTTTGATAAGAAAGAACATAAAGTAATTTTAAAGTAAGAAATACAGGATGTTACTGAAAATATGCACTATTATACAACTATATATTGTTAAATTAATTTTTTTTTATTGAAATATTGAAAAAGATAGGATAATATTTGTCAAAGAAAAATATAATACGAGAACACTTTATACACGGTGTTTTTATTCTCTCTCTCTCTTGGAAAAAATAAAAAAATAAATCACTCGAATTTTTTTCTAAACGAATAAGTACGATAAAATGAGTATGAAATTTCATAATTGGATTTTACTAACGGTACAAAACTAACATAACAACATTTATTTCAAATATTTATAAAATATAAGGTATTTATATGTTTCGTAATAAATTATTCTCAACAAATTGCATGTATAATACAATAATTTATTCATAATTATGCACGTGCACACGTAAACGATATAATTCGTATATAAATTTATAAATAATTGTTTACGTAAAACGTTTTTACTTTTATTTCCTCTTTCCCCCACTCTTCCTTTTTATAAACAAGCAAGGACAGTACTACAAATTTTTATTTGAGTTATTCACGACGTTCCTAATTTCCACTCAAGGGAAAAGAAGAAACCCTCTTCTCTCCAACCCCCTAGGACTGTAAAAATTTGTTTCACGTTTGCTTTTTACTCTTCCCCCCCCACCAGCCTTCTCTCCCCAACGTTGTATCCTTTTTACGGTTTCATTTTATAAATTGAATTTCACGGTGTACACACGAGTCAAAGATATACCTACAGTCAAATACGATTACTAATTTGAAATAAGAGTTTACGTGTTTCGTTATCCTATCCCTTTTTTTTTCACCAATCCATTTCCATTTGGAATAATCCAATAAATAAATAAATCAATAAAAAAATAAATAACATGTTTCTCGTAGGGAGAAAAATTCATTAGCTTTCAGAGGAAAACTTTTCACATTGATGACATCTATATATATATTATATACATATATATTTTACATAAGTATATACTACTTATATAATATATACATATATATATTAATTTATTATATTAATTATTTTATATATATTAATTTATTATACTTTAATTAATTTATTATATATATTACTTTTTTTATTTAATAAATAAGGTAAAAATTAATATATATTACTTATATATACATATTTTACATAAGTATATACTACTTATATAAAATATATATATTAATTTTTATTATATTAATTATTTTATAATATATATATTACTTTTTTTATTTAATAAATAAGGTAATAATTAATATATATTACTTATATATACATATTTTACATAAGTATATATTACTTATATAATATATATATTACACACACACTTATTTAATAAATAAGATAATAATTAATATATATTACACTTATATATATATATATATAAGTAATATCGGAGATTACGATACTTCTCCCCTTCCATCTTTTACCTGCCACCCCCTCGCCTATTCCCTTTACCACCTCTTCAACCTCCTGACCGAAATCCTTGAAGTTATTTTATGCGACAGCTTAATACATTTACTATGTAACCCCAGTGGCTTAGATGCAAATTTATCGCATTATTCTACGTACACGTACGTACTAGCATAAATTTATGCAAGTATAGGTACGGGTCTCTCTCTCTCTCTTTTTATCTCTCTATCTCTGTTATATGCGAACGAACGAGAACTAGGAGGTATAATCTTACGACGATCTTCAACGATCTCTCTCTCTCTCTCTCTCTCTCTCTCTCTTTCTTTTTTTTCCAAAACTTTCATCCTTTAGGTAAAATAAATGTTTACCCTTGAGAATTTTTATACGTTTGAACATGACTCGTCCTTTCTCTCTCTCTCTCTCTCTCTCTCTCTTTCTCTCTTTCTCTCTCTCTCTCTCTCTCTCTCTCTCTCTTTTTCTCTCTGGTCTAAAATTTTTTCTTTTATTTTCTTTTTTGTTTCTTTTCCTTTTTTTTTATTACCTCAAAGGTGGTAAACTTTTCGAAGAGAGATATTATGTATAATTCACCGTGGATGGGGTTTTCATTTTATTACTTTTTTTTTTTTCTTCTTCTTATTCTTCTTCTTCTTATTCTTTTTCTCTTCCGAAAAGAAAAATTAAGTAAAGTAGTTCGGTGGTATTTAAATCGAGATTAATAAAATGTTTTTTACGATAAAAAATGAAGAGGGAATAAGGGGTTGGGGTTGAGGGGAGTAGGGGAAATAAATAGTTAATATTTTTCGATAATATTTTATCTACTTGAAACTTTAAAAGTTTGTTTTTCTTTTTATTTCTTGTATCTTGTTTTTCTTGTTCTTTGTATCGTAAACAAATGAAAAATAAAAAAGTATTGGGAGAGTGTAACGAAGCGTAGCACGTTACAGGTGAAACGACGAAACGTTTTCTCGTTGTGGTAGAATAACACAATTCGTGTTTCCTATATAAAAAACAAAAATATAAACAAGAGAAAAACAAAAACTGGAGAGAGATTTTCATAGTTGGATACATACGTGGATGAGGGTGGAGTGAAGTGGGGTGGGGTGAGGATAGGGGCGAAGAGGTACAAACGAAATAACCGATGAATATTTTTGTTAGAATCAAATTTTTCCTGGCAATGTTAAGATCTACACGTTTGATTGGACATAGGAATATAAACAAACACGTTTGTATGTGTGTTTCTATACGTGCGCTGTGTATGTGTGTCGAACATCCCGCGTGTCATCATCTTCTACACGCTCCAATTCACATAAACCAAAAATACATACATACATACATACATATATATATATATATGAGCCGTTTATTTTGAAAGTGGCCTAACTCCATTTTTCATTTTTTTCCGGTTACCCACGGTAACATGTACAGCTTCAAATTATCTATCAATAAAGCATTTCAGATTTTTTATATTCCGAGTAAATACGGTAATTCTGGACACATAAGTTTTCAGAGTTAGTTGAATCACTGAACCGTTTATTTTGAAAGTGGCCTAACTCCATTAGGAGTAGAGATTTTGGTGTGGTAGAAATGGCATTAAAAAAAAATAATTTACTCTTTGTCCCCCGAGAGTATTACAATATTATCAAAAAGTGTCGGAAAAGTAATAACTTTATTGTACATGAAATGAGACAAGAAGATTTTGTATCAACAAAATTATTAGAAGACGCAATTTTTAAAAGGGTCGAGAATTCTAACGGAGAACCAATAAACTGGTTAAAAATATGTTGGATGCGTTTTGTCAAAAATGAATAAGATTTTCTATAAGACATCAATGAATGAGAACGAAAATTTGAAAGTCCTGAATTTAATACCACGTCGGGGTAGACCAAGAAAGTTCGAAAATATTGTATTGACACCACTGTATAAAAATATAAGACAAATTACAACCGCAAAATTCAAGGACATAATTGACTTATTACGATATATACCACCGGAACATCATGATTTCTTTAAATCCCTTTCACATACGCAAAATGTAGATGAGGAGAAAATTGTTTTGTAATTTATGTTTGAAAAAAATATTTTGAATCGCATAATTTATGTTTTTAAAGTGTTACAAAGATATGTAAAATAAAATAAGTATTGTTTTTTCGCAATTTGAAGCATCTTAAATTATGTTGAATGGACTTCGGTTCCTTCAAATTTTATAACGAATCTGGTTGTTAATTTTGAAAGTGGCCTAACTCCATTCTTGATAAAAAAACGCATATTATTCACTTAATAATTGCCATTATTTTAATAGGAACTGTAAATTGAACACCTTTAGATACACTTAAGCAACATAACTCATTGTTATTCTTTACGTATATTTTTAATTGCATTGAAACGCAAACCTTTAAATATCTTAATTTAAGGTTATATGGAGTTAGGCCACTTTCAAAATAAACGGCTCATATATATATAAATTACATATTTATTAAAAAATAGTTAAAATAAATTTTTAAATAAAATTATATTATGAGCACATGTGTGTGTGTGTGATTATTTTCAATATTTTGAATTTTTGTACGAATTGAAATTTTGTACGCATATTTTGTAACATTCTGTATATATATAAATAATATTTGTAAAAATTCAATTTTTATTCGTAAAAACTTGAGTGAAAAGTAAGAGAGAGAGAGAGAAAGAGAAAATGAAAAGAAAATAGGAACAAAACATAGTATAAACGTTTCAGTGTTCTTACTTTTCTCTACTAGTCTTTCTATTTATTTCTTTTTATTTTACTTTCTGTTCGAATTTCGAAGATATATATGTGTATGTATATATATATAAAAGCATCGTGAACTTGTGTTCACCTCAGGAGGGATTACGAGAGAGGGAACGTCCGAAATAAAGTTTTCCTGGGAAACGTTTCTCTTTATTTTATTATAGTTTTATATATCCAATGGGTTGTAATTTTAGAAATGAAACTTCACCTGTAAACCTTACGTACATTTTTTTTTTTTAAATGATGTTACATTAAATTAGTAAAACGTTCAACGTGTAAAATTAACGATTGAAATAATTGTTATTATTATTAGAAGAAAAAATTCGATTCTAATTAAGCAGTAATAATTTAGAAAGGAACATTTTTTTAAGAAGGATGATTAATATCGGTAAGATATCATAAAAACCCTTTTAATGGTAATTTACCTAATGAGGATATAACAGGTGTTCGTTTTCATTTTTAACATCCACCCTGCTGTCAAAATCACACTTTATCTAATTCTTTTCTTTTTTTGGCATGTAAAAAGAACCAACCCACATCCCATATATAATTTAATATTATTTTATTTAATTATTTTATTAAATATTATTTTATTTAATTATATAATTTAACACATACACACACACACACAAACAATGTTGAGTGTTTGATAAGTAAAAAACAAGGATATAAATATCTCGAAAAATCATTTCAACTTATAAGTTAAATAAATATTATCACGGTTATTAGATAGGATCGTGATTTGATGCGTGTTATTATTTAAAAATTTTAAAATAATAAAATAAAAAAGAAGAAAAAAATAACTTTCTTTGCAAGAACTTTTATACAGATACAAAAATATCGTTTCTCGCGATTTTGATATCTTTTTCTTATTTCTACGGAAGATTTATTTTATCCGAAAAATGTAAATCTTCCTTCCTTCCTTCCTTCCTTTTTTTTTTCTTTCTTCTTCTTCTTCTTAAATCAAACATAAGTTTCGTGACATTCGATATCGGTTTCTCTCCCCCTTTTTACATCTAACCGTATCTAACTTTCTTGATTCGGTACGTAAACGATATTTTTCTTCGAAAAAGGAAAAGGAGACATCTTTGAAAGCAACCAACCAACCAACCAACCAGGGGTGGGGGTGGTGATGGTGGTGGTGGTTTAAGAACGTTTGTAAGTTTTAAGTTGGAAGGTAAACCATCGACCAATGGTCGTCCACCAACTTCCAAAACGTGGATAAGCAAAAGACGAACAAGAATCTTTTATATTCTCGGAAGATGAGGGTAAAAAAAGTTGTACGAAGTTTTGAGAGATCAAAAAGAAAAAGAAAGAAAGAAAAAGTAATATAATAAAAGAGAGAAAAAAAAATATTAAAAGTAAATATTTAAAGAGCTTAGCTTTTTTTATACGTAGGATTAAAATATTACATTTTAAATGATCAATAATTTATAAAAGAAATATCGAAGTATATGATAATAAAGGTGATAATACGTGATATTTTAAATATACGATCAATATTTATAACAAAATGTCATTATGCCATTCTATTTATAATATAACAAATAATATCAATATAGAATAAATAATAAAATTAATGTTAAGAGTATAAAATAATCATACGTGACATATATTAACCATAAGTACATAAATTCGACAAATATATTTTTTCAAACTTTTAATTAACAACAAACTCGTCGTCTAGTTCGCGAATTTATTATTACAAATAATTTTATATAAATATAATTATATCATTTTTGCAAAAATGATAATACCTTTATTATTATAAATTATTTATAAATTATATTTTATTATAATTTAATATTATATAATATAAATATATATAATTAATATTATATATAATAATATAATATTTATTATAATATTTAATATTTAATATTTTATTAATATAAATAAAAATAATAATAATAATAATAATAATATTAATAATAATAAAATAAACTTAATATTTATTAATATAAATAATATTTATTATTTATAATATTTAAATTATATATAATAATTATAATAATATATAATTAATATTATATATAATATAATATAAATTATATTATAAATTTATTATAAATAAAATTTAATAGAAATAAATTATATATATATATTTAAATATTGAATAAAAATTGAAATAATAAATAATAATTAATATATAATAAATAATATTAAATATAAATTGAAAAAAAAATATAATACAAAAATTATATTATCGAAGAGGATAGAAAAAAAAAGAAATAAAATAAAAGAAGTGGAAAAAAAAAAAGGAAAGAAGGGAAAGAAGTAAGTGTTCTGGAATATAAATATCGGTGATAAAACACATTCGGTGAGAAATACAGAAAGCCAATAAATGGGCATATTCTGAAATCTCTATCGTCTTGTCGACACGCGTTATCGATCTTAAACCCCCCCCTACCTACCCCTCCCGCGAAAGTTCGTTTCTCTTCCACCTCATTCCCTCCCCCATCTCCCATCCTCCGAACCCCCGTCAACCCCATTTTTTTCTCTTTTCTTTTAACGCACCACCGAGGATGGAAAGAACGCAACAGGCTGGGGGAAGAAGAAGAAGAATAGAAAAGGGAAGAATTCGTTCTTTTTTCTTTTTTTTTTTTTTTGTAAAGTAGTAGTAGTAGTAGTGGTGGTAGTAGCAGCTGTCGCAAGCGGTTCTTATATTAAAAACTCTTGGGAAAACAAGTAAGCAAGTATCTTTTCTGTTATCATTAAATAGGAGTGGCGGGTTGGGGGGGAAAGGGGGGTGAATAAAGAAATAAAGTGTGCAAATGTATATATATTCTTTAAATTACATCAAACGCGGGGGTTTGTCGTACCTTTTTTCTCTCTCTCTCTCTCTCTCTTTTACACTGTGTTTTATAATTTATGTATATTTACTCGAAATAAAGTTACGAAAGAAAAATATCTTTTTTAATTGTAACATAAAAAAGAAACATTTTTCTATCTATCAATTTAATATATATATTTTTATCATATTAATTTATTATTTTATCATATTAATATATATATTAATTATTATTATTAATTAATTATATATATATTATATAAATTATAATTAATTATTAATATATTTTTTTTTGTCTTATTTTTATATTGTATCAATTGTAAGTGAAAATTAAACAAAATGATAGGTTGTTTTATTGTATTGTTCATTCAACAATTTGCAAATGAGGTATTTATTGTATTGTACAAAATGCAGTATAGAACAATGCATATAAATTTGTTTAATTGTTATATATAT